>OZ023275.1:14705761-14771021 GCA_964007475.1 Hybos culiciformis | reverse complement strand
GGTTGTGTGAGAGTTGTTCAAAAAGATATTAAAGACAATCAAAATGAAGTATATTTACATGTTGAAAACTTTTGGATTTCTTAATTATATTTGTCTCTTAAGAAAACGAGTCTTCTTGGTGTTTAATATTCATTTTGTGATAGAAATTCAAATAAGAAAAGTTAAAATTTTTTTGAAAATAACTAAAAGTAATATTAATGATTTCTTTAGATTTTTCTTATTATATATAAAGTTTTTAATATAACACTATATAGTTCAACAAAAGATACATAGCAACAAGTAATCAATTAGTATACAATTATTATAAGAACAAATCATAATGCTCTTCTTTTATAATTTGGTCATTTGTTATCACTCATTAAAACGTTAATTTTATTTTTGTTTGTTCTACTATTTTCTTAAAATTGTTGAGTATATAGAATTACGTTTACTTAATTGATATTGTAAATTTCTATTCTAGTGTTTGAAGTTGTTTCGATTAAAATTTTCGCAGCAATTTTATTCAAACAACAATTTTAAAATAATTATAATAGTAAATATTTTCTTTCAAATGAAAATATTTTCATCTGCATTACACCTTCAGTGTTTTCTAAATTGTTTCATAATTTTCAATTTATTAAGTTTTTTCGGAGTATAATATAATAAATAATTTTCTTAAACAAAAAATTAACTATATAAAAAAGGAAACAAAATCATTTCACTTCATTTGTTTTCTTCAAAGTTTTCAAAATCAAAAAAAATTTTTTTTTTTTTTCAAATAATGACCCGCGAGGAAGCACTTAAAAGTTTTCTAAAACTAAAACTTTATGCACAATCAAGCAAGGAATTTAAATTAAAAACGATTTATTTTAAAAACTCATTCTTGGAAGTTTTTATTTAATATTTTTTTTTCAAATAATCGAATTCGGGCTAGTTTCTTTCCCTTTTCGAATCAAGACTATTTCTTGAATGGATGTTTAAAATAAAATTATATGTTAAACTTAAGTTCTACAAATAACCATGTACGATAGTTTCAGGGACTATTTCTTGAATGAATATTCAAAATAAAATTATATTAAACTAAATTTCTACATATGGCCATTTGAAAGTTTCAGAGAAATAATTAAAATAATTAAATTTTCTACAAGTCTTTGTATTTCATCGCACTGATTATTTTAATATCCTGGTTATATCAGACATATCCCTTAATGCAGAACTTTTGTATAGCAGAGAGTGTTAACATCATACAGTTCTTCTCTGGATCTAGATCAAATAATTAAATGGCTTGAATTCTCTCTTTATAATGCTTATATTTTATTCATCACTACTTTATGCCCAAATTAATCTAACTATCATCGCAGTCATTTTTCAAAACTAATGTTAAAATTTAAACACGTTTTAGTTATATTCAAATTTGTTGTTTGCTTGAAAAAGAGAGAAATTATATGTATAGTTTTATCAATAAATAAGTTAATATGTTTTTGTTCTAACCTTACGATACATGGCACATTATTATTGGAAAGTTGTTTTTTTTTTTCGAAAATGATCTCTGTTTTGAATTTCTAAAAATAAAATTCTTATTAAAATGTTTGTTTTTCTTTGAAATTTTCTATATACTGTATCTTATTAAAATGTTTCGTTATCTATATTTTTCACAAAAATAAATGGAAGAAGTAGAAAAAGTTATTCCCTCATTGTAAAGCACAACAATGTTGTGTTATCACTTTAATTAAGTTTTCTTTCTTTTCCCCCCAGGAGATATCCTGTTCTAAGTGGAAATATTTTCTTTGACATTGTGTAATTTTATTTAGGTTCACGAACAAATTTGTTATGCAATTTAACGTAGTATGTGAAAAAAAAACCAAAAATACGTCTTAAAATTTCTTCATACAATAAAGTTTATAGTCTGCTTGAATCATTTCTTTTTTTTTACCCTTAAACTTCTTTTGACGTATAGCAGAAGCTAGTCTGTCATTTGATGTAAAAATGAGTATTGTTTCTAAATTGGAAAACAGGTGTATAATGTAAATATACATATAAAATTAAAATACAAAAATGAAATAGACAACTATATGCACGGAACATTCTTTCAGGAATATCCCGTGAAGCAGAATCGAAAATGATACACGTACTATTTAAGTGTGCTATGATAAGATCAAGAAGAGCAAGAATGCTCGGGGAATACTTCTGGGACTCAGAGAACTACGAGGACACAAAACTAAAAAAAAGATATTATCAGGTTTTTAAAGAATCGAATAGGTCGGAGAGGACCCCATTATAGAGAATTCGTGGCTCTTACAAATTTAAAACAAACAAATAAATCAATATTTAACCTAATTTTAGTTTCATGAATGTAAATGTACCACGATAATTTGACCAATAGGCAATAATCTGTGGAGTACTAAATGCAATCAAAATAACCAAATCACAAAGCGGTATAAGAGGTAATATTCTACAATTATTTCTTATATTATTTAATTATGCAATTTTTTTTTCTAACATTATAACCAAGGTAAATAAAAACCATAATATTTATTTATTAAATCTTGAATTTTCGACTAAATGTGTAACCAGTATTTCATATTAATTAAAATTTTATCTAATGCGTTATGTATATATTAAAATATGTATAGGTACACAAATTTAACTTTTACGTTCTCTGTATAACATAGATACATTTAGTAATAACATTAACCTAATGAAGAGATTATAAATTTTTTTTCTACCATAAACATACATATTTTTCTACGAATTAAGTTTTCTCTATACTCTGTCATAATAATATTATCGTTTGTACGTTTGTTATTAAATAATTGCCTTTGGCTTATAAATTAATATGAAAAAATAGAATTTTTTTGTTTCAACTAAAAACATTAGAAAATTTTTAATAATTTTCTTCCAGTAACTATATGTTTATATCTATATTATAAGACATAACTAATTTTTTTTTTGGAACTCATTTACGAATTTTGTTAGCTTGTTGAAAAAAAAGCTTATCTTTATTTTTTTGATAAAATATAATGCTCAGCAACAAAAACTTTAGATATTATATTTTAAATATGAAAAATGTTAAGGCATCACCACTTAAGAATTAAAATTCAACACTTTAGGAAACTTTTTCATATTTTCATCTTTAATGTTACCAAGAAATTTTTAACATATCAAAGTACATATATATATACCTATAGTGTGAAATTATTTACCTACATTTATTTTTAAATAAATATTTTCTTTTAAGACTAATCTGTTTTTATTTTTTATTTTGGTTTTAATTTTGGTGAGTCTTTTTATTTTGATCTAAAATCTAAAATTTATAATGTTTAAGTCAGTGATTCTTAACAAGTGGAAGTTTACCAGGGGCCGCCAAATTATGTTAAATGTACCCTAGAAAAATATTTGTTTTATTGTTTCTTGAAATTCTTTGGACTACTTAGAAAAAGAACTTTATGCATTACAAAACTCTGAATTCAACATCGAAACAATTATAAAAATACTAATTTATTATCATTTGAAGAAGATACATTACTAGAATTAATAAATGATTATAATCAGAAATCTGTTTTCAAAACTAAAATGTGTTATTTGGGTATATATTCGTTGAGAATATCCTATCCTATTTTCTGCAGCAATGTAAATTTTCTCAACAATATAGAACGGATAGCATTACAAACAAAATAATCTAGAATTTACCAATTAGTTCAATATATTCAGCAACGGAGATCTCAAATGAATTATTTTGAATATTTTTTAACTTTTAAATTTTTTTTTATTTTTATTTTAATTGTAAATAAATAAATTTTTAATTATTAGTTTAAATATTATTATTAAAAGTTTTTTTTAAATATATAAAATGTATTTTAACAAATATAAATTATTATTAAAATAGGGGGGTCTCGAAATAATTTCGAGAAAATGGGTGGTCCGTAAGAATAAAAAGGTTAAGAATCACTGGTTTAAGTGACGGAACTAAGCTACAGGTCATTATTATTTTAAGTAGATAGTTGGTTCCTGAAAATTATTCACTGTAACCCAATTTTTATCTTGATTTTGATGAAAGATTACAATTGACATTACGAACACATTTTATCAGACAAATAATTTAATTTATCTTACCATTCCACTCTGATATATTTATCTCATTAGTGAAAGTATCTATCTTCCTCAAAAATGTATTATTCATTTATTTTCTGACAACTTTATGCGTTACATCCATTTTTTGTATGTAAGTTTGAAAGTTATTAGAATATATATATACAAACATTTTTTTTTTTTAACTTCACAAACTATAATTGATTTAATTTTATTTTCATTTTTGTTTTTCAAGAGATCCTTGTTAAAATTAAATAATAATAATAATAATAATGATTTATGTTCTAAAAATAATGAAACCGAAAATAAGGAATGGTTGATTAGTATTTCATATTTGTTGTTTTTCTTTCTTAATAAAACAACATTATTTTTTATTTTTTTTATTTTGGAATGAATCTTTAAAAAGATACACTCTTCTAAATTAATTTGTGATGCCAATTAAGATTTTTCTTTATGGATTTTTGACCATTCGGGTCTGTAATTAGCAATAATAAAATATAGAAAAAAAAGTAAAAAAAACACAAAATATATAAAAATATATATGTATATTTTTCTTGTTAAAAAGTTTCTTTAATGTAAAATTCATTATCCTAAAAATATATATCTCTTAATGATGTTTTAATGATCCAGTAAGAAAGAAAATTTTTGATGGAAAAAGTAATGTTGTTAATAACTTTGGAGAAAAAAAAATTATTCAAATGACAATATAAGGTTCAAAAAAAAAATTAATATTAAAAAAGAAGCGCCTTTTAGTTAAAAAAGTAACTATACTACTAAATAATAACAATAAAGTGACTTTTGAAGACTTAAGATTCTGTGTATACCAGATTTACGTATTTTTAACTGAATAAAATTATTAATTTTATATTTCGCAGCAAAATTAACAAAATAAAAATTCAATAATGAAATATAATGGAATTAGGCAATTATCTTCTAAACCATGTTAACAAAATATTAAATGATTACACTGTGTATATACTTTTGTAATAAAATATTGACAGGTTTGTCCTTGTCGCAAATAGCTCAAATAATAATCCTATAATCATGAATATTGTTTTTCATTTTATCTCAATGCTTATTAATAATTTTAACAAATTGTAGTTATAGCAAAATTCACAACTAAATATATCCAATTTCTACACCGCAAATCAATACCTTTCTAAACATCAGAATTTTGTTTTGTAAATAAATATTAAAATAATTATTAGTTTCAAATTATTGACAGATTTTTATATTAAATCGTATATCGATAGTGTTTCTGTTATGGGGACAAATCTTCTTTCAAGTATATATTTAATTTAAAATTTTTGTTTAGGTATAATACTAATTTATTATATGCTGATGGGTATACAAAATTTTTCGAAAATAAGCATAAAATTTCATTCACCATTAAGGTTTTAAATTTCCTATGCTCTATACTACCTATGTAGACAAATTTTCTTCTTTTTTTTTTGTTTTAAATCTCAAACCGACAAAATTTTATTTCAAGCTCATTTATAAATTTCAACTTTTTAATTATAACCGAAAAAAAATATATAGGTATATATATTTTTTTTAGAACATACTATTATTTACCTTAATTTTATGGATGAAAATATACAATAATAATCAAATGTATAATATACAATATATATATATATATATATATATATATATATATATATATATATATATATATATATATATATATCTATTCATATATAAACACAAACATAATACATAATATCTAATGAAAATATCAAAATTATTTTTTACCATAATACTAAAAGTGAACCACAAAATTCCGTTATAAAAGCCATACTATATATACATACACTGATAAAGATTAATGTTTTGAGTGTTCATAAAAAAAAAAAATAATACTTAAATTTCATCTGTTGATTTATAGGCAAGCTGCTTCAAAATTTTATCAAAAAAAAAAAATTAAATAAAAAATCACTTTAAAAAAAAATATTTTTTAATATTATAATATATAGAATTGCTATTCTGTAATCCTTCATATCCTGTGACTGTTTTTGTTAGGATTTTAAATAAATTGAGCCTTAAACATAATTTTTTTGAGTTTGAATCTTTGATACACGTTTTTCAGCAAATACTTAGTTCAAATCATCTTCCCGCTTTCATATTTGGTATTAAAAGAAAATTTGTATAAATTTTATCTGTAACTATAAATCAGAAAATTAATCATCTCTAATTATTTTTAGTCGTAGTTTTAATTATTTTTAGGTACATGTTTTTGTATCTGCATATAAAAACTTTCGTAAACAACTTTATAAAAATTGCATAAAAAAGACTAAGGATAAGTGCATTATTAATAATTACATAGGCATTGAATATTAAAACACGAAAAAAAAATTATATACCTACTGCTGAAACTATTAAGAATATAGAGAATAATAAGGTCCCTAAATATTTAATATCCTTTTATAGGATTTTATATAAATAAAATAGTCATTAAAAAAAATTTTAAACTGTGTGTACCTTTTAATGTTAAGGGAATTCCATTTTATAAATTTTCAGGTTGCTAACAGGTTGTTATATTCTATACATATACAATACATATGTATATTTTCCCACAATATTATTAGGTTTATGTTATTATAAAAAAAAAAAAAAATTATAATATAATTTAAAAGTTTTCATTGCAAGAAAAAGGGTAATTTTTTATTAAATAAAATTTATGGTTTTTTGCGTAAGCATTAATTTTATTTTGGAAATTAATTACATATTTCTTTTTGTTTTTGTTTTTTTTGTCTGTATTATATTATTATAATTATATTAAATATAAGGTGTAAATAGAAATCAAACTAACTTTTTCACTGTATAATTTTTAATGAAAGTTAAGAAATTTATGTATTTTTGTTATATCTTATAATTTCTAAGTGTTAAAATTTACGTTTTTTTTTTCCTCTCACATAATTGAATTAAATTTTTGAAACTGTAAAAACCACAACCAAAATGTGTTAAATATAAAACTGGCAACACAAAAAGTATGACATAATAATGAATTTCATCGGACAGGGTATAAAAATATTATTTTTAATAAATTTATTATACAAAAATTAATTTTAATTTAATTTCATATTTAGCATAATACCACATCTTAATCCCTCAGTTTTAAATGAGAAACGGTTTTATAAATTGAATTATGTATACTATATATTTTCTTTAAAAAGAAAATTTCAATTTAAAAATGGTAATAAAATAAAAATTATAAAACCAAATTTAAATATATTCAGATTTCAATATTTGAGTAATTCTAACTGGGTTGAAAATATTCCAACGCAAGAAAAAAATTTATGGAAAGCATCGTATTTTTTTTTGTGTTTTAGTAAAAGAAATGAATATTAAATACAAGTGCATTGAACCGAATAGTTAACTTCATTAAATTTTAAAAGAATAAAAAGATCAATTGACAAAAAAACATATACGCAGTAAACTATTTTTTGCCATGTGTACTCTATTTCAAAATAAGTATATGCTTTAGATAAAGCTTTTCCGTTATCGTTCTACTCTTTTATTAAATTCACCTCCGGAATTATGCTATTTAAATTCAATAGGACTCAAAAAAAACATAAAATCTACTTGTGTTCCGCGGAATTAAATCAAAATAATTTATTCAATTTCAATCAACATTAATTTCACGTCAGACCTCAAATTCCTCTAAATGTAGTCATAAATTGTAATCATCGGGTTTATAGAAGCTGCATTATACGAAAAAATGTTAATATTGGGTGCCCAATGCTTAAAATTCATATATTTAATATACATATATATATTATAAGTATAATGTATTTTTTAACCTATTTTATTAACATTGCTTCTGTACATAAGTTTCAATCGCATAGAACTTGACATTACTCTTATAAATAACGTGAATAAAAAAAATTCCATCACAATATAATATTAGTATTACAATATTATAGGTATATCTTAAATTTCATTCTGAAATTTTACGACAATTTGCCTCATAAAAAAAACTTAATTTCGAAATCAAAGGTATATATTTAAAGGATTTAAAATTATTTATGACCAGACCTAAATAAAATTAAATTTATATATTTCAATTGTCCTTTTAGATTTGCAAAATTTTCTTTGTGTGACTTAAAATACATCTATAATATAATTTTCTATATAATGAGGTAAAAGATTTCCCCAGAACAAATAAGATTCATATGCCTTCAAGCTGAAATTTTTTTAAGTAGTTATTTTTTATGTTCCTTAAAATGAACAACAGATTATTAAAAAAAAATATTAAAAAAAACATATTATAAAAATCTGTTTTAAAAATGAGTTTTTTTGCTATAATAATAATAATTTATAAAATTTTTGTGCTTAACATTAATAGAATATAGTATTATATATACTTTGAAAATGTTTCTCTGATTCAAATAGGTTATCACATTTCTTTACATACCTATGTTGTTGAAATTAATAATTGTTCCATTTAAACGATATTCACTCGAAGACGAAATCTTAAAGTCAATTTAACAGATGTTTGCATATAAATTGTACTGAAAAATATATAAATTTATGTCCAATTGTCTTTTTAGCCTGACAGAGATTAAAGTTTTCATGTACATAAGATATAATTTAAATAATTCAATTATATTTAAATTGTACAAACCGTAGACATAACAACTATAAACAACTAATATACCGAAAAACCATTTAATTGGAATATATATGAAAACTGTTTTAGTTTAATTTAAACTTGTGATCCCTGAGATCCATACGATTCGAATAAATAACACCATGTTGAATAAATTCAAATGAATCACTCAGTCCACATTTTTGATGATTGGAAAAATTCAAACATTTAAAAATTTATGCAATTCAGGTGAATAAGCAAAGGCAAGCAAAATTAAAGAAAATACAAAAAAAAAAAGAAAATTATGGTCAAATATTTTTTCAACCGGAATAAATTTTTGCTTAGTTTCTGAAATAAAATCAATTAAAAATATTCATTAATCTTTTGGCTTCAAAGAATTTTTTTGCTCAAAATAAAAAATCATCATTTACGATTTTAATCTTAAATGAAAAAGTTTTTTAAATTTTATTTTCTCTAAAACTTTCTGAGTAAATAAATACCACAAAAAAAAAAACTTTATTGCATGTTTAATTATTTTTAACTTTATTATTAAAATGTTATTTATTTCCCAGTTTCTTTTCCTAGATATTTTTTTTAAATAGGATGAGGGTAGAAAAATGAAAATTTCCATAAAATTATTATTATTATTATTATTATTATAAATTTTTGCACGCAAATTTAAACCTTAAATTATGAAAAATGTCTATCTAAATATTTATATTTCTTACAATTGTAAAGCTAACTAATTTTAATAACATTATCTGAATATATAGTTATTATTTCGGATGACAAGAAGTGAAAGAATATAATTAACATAAAAACAAGAAAGGATTTTTGTAATTACAAATAAAACAATGCTTAATTCTAAAATTAAAAAATACAACTTTTAATTTAAATTTATTAGTTGAAAGTCAAAGTTTTTGTAACGATTTAACGAATAATATGTTTGAAGAGAATTATTGGTAGATTAAAACAATATATATCTGTTGATTCCAATTTTTTAAATGTTAAGTCGAATGAAACCGAAACCTATCTCGGCACCAATGGCAAAAAAACAAAAATTGTTCGCAAATATGAAGAAATCATTTAAATCCGTTTTAAAAGGACTTGAAGTATTAATTTAAAAATTTATTTAGAACATTATGTTGAGTTTGTTGTCAAAATAAAGTTTATCATCTTCAGAAAATGAACATGTCCATTATACATAATTATCGGCATACGGAAATAAAAAAAAATACAAATAAGTAAACTTGTACTTAAATGTGAAATGAATATCAATCTATAAAAGTTAGAAATAATAGCTCTGTTTAACTGGGACGCGACGGACGCGACGGACGTGACGCTAAAGACGTAAGAAATATTAAATGTATGGAAGTGTATGGAGACGGTTTAACTGGACGTTGACGTTGAGGACGCGACGTTGACGACGTAAAAAGTTGAATCTATTTTAACTTTTTACGCTAAGGACGTTGATATTTGATAATTAAAGCATTCTGTTTTAACGCCCGAATAAATAATAAAAAGTTTAAACAGAAAACTTAGTACACCCAAAAAATGATGTCCGTAATTCTCAACAGATTTTTGTCTGTTGATGGTTCTTTTGTCTGTATCTGTTGCAACTAACAAATTTAAATGTAAAAATGCATACTCCAACATAATGTTTAGTTAAAATAAATACAAAGAAGGCTCTGTAGAATTACATGGTTTGTTGTAAACATCTGTTGAATTAACCTTTACACTGTTTGACTGATAATTAACAAAATCAAAAAATTAGTTAGTACGTTTTACAAATAATTTTGTTGAAAATCGAAAAATAGATTTTCGGTTACAACGATGTAAGGTTTTGAAACTATTTTTGTATTTTTATTTACGATGCAAGGTTTTTATTTGTTTATAAAGCCACCAGTATACATAATTTAGATTTTCTATTTTGCACACATCCATAATTTTAAGACTATAGCTGAGTGGTAGAGTGTTTGATTGCAATGCTGTAGGTCGAGGTTCGAATCCCGAACAAGGCATAAAAATTTAAAATCGAAATTATTAAAAAAAAGAAAATTAAAAAAAAAATAAAATAAAAAAAATAAAAAAAAATTAAAAAAAAAAAATTAAAAATTAAAAATAAAAAATAAAAAAAAAAAATAAATAAATAAAAATAAAAAATAAATAGAAATAAAAATATTAATAAAAATAAAAAAAAAATAAATAAAAATTTTTTTTTGTATTATTTTGAAAATTTATTTCTACAGACAAAAGTTACAGATGCAATCAACAGACAGCCCTATTGGCCCCTTTCGAAAAGATTTATCTGTAAAAGTAACAAATATTTTTGTTCAAAAAACAGACAGAATTCTTTGAGTGTAACAACCGTTTTAAACAAAAAAACCTCCAACAATTTTTATTTTCTGTAAATAATTTCAACATGAGTTTCGAAGAGAAATTAATTAAATATTTTTTCGTATTTTTTTTTTTTAATTTATTTCAAAATAGTAGTGAAAGTTGTTTTGTTTACCATAGCTTACTTTTTAGTTTTACAACGTTGAAGACGTCCAGTATAACTGCAAAAAAATTAATCAGAACGTCTCTCACGTTTGTAACGTCACCGTCGCATCCGTCGCGTCCAGTTAAACACAGCAGTAGTGCGAAATAAAATGTATAAAATGTTTCCTTAAAACCAAGGATGAAATATATACAATTTTTTTTTTATTTCTTCCTTTATTGCCACTGTAAAGGATGCTATAAAAATATCATTTTTTCATAATTTCGTACATAATTTAGCCATTATCTTGATAAATAAAAAGCTCTACGGTGTGTAATATTCAAGATTTTATTTTATAAAAATATTATTCTTATGAGGATTCCCAAATTTTTTGTGGAAAAAAATTATACTTTGTTGTAATATTTTACTTATATGTGTCGGAGAAAAACAAAAATATGAAAAATTTTCACAGTTTTCTTTTTACAAATCAATTTTCTAATCTCAATTGTAATTATTTACCGACAATAAAAAATGCAGATGGCAAAAAATTATTTCAAAATAATTTTATACTATATACTTAAGCTTAGACTTTGTGATCCAAGGCAATAATAATTACAATATTTTAACAAATTTTTTTCCAGTTAAATTCTTAACTAATTATTGCAAAACGGGATGTTTTTGTATATAACTTTTTAATTAGTTAATTAGGAATTAAACTTATACTAAAAAAATTTTTGTTTTCATTACATAATAATTTAACCGCGCTAATTTCAAATGGTTTAATATAAATTCCAATTTACAAACTTTCACTGATAAAACCACTTTTTTTTCAAATTTTCGTTTTCAATCTTACTTAGTTCGTTCTACTTAGTTATACTTGTCTTAGATTAGAAAGAACTTACGTGAGCAATCATTTTGAAATACCAACGTTCTGTTTAATTATTAAACTGAGTTCTACTATCATACACTTATAGACACATTATTTTCCGAAAATTTTTTTTCTTATATCTAAACACAATTTGAAAATTTATGGATATGAGTATAATAATTTTTTATGATTTTTACTGTTTATCTGTAGGTATTTTAATTAAAGCCAATAACAATTTAATATTATAGTTAAGAGACCATTACACAAATATTTTTCACATTCAAAATTTTTTTTTATCAATGTTGCAAAATCGTATATATATAGTTTGTCAGCAATTTAACTTTCTATAAATTCACCTTAGAGAGCACTATAGTTTAATTTTACCAAAAATAGTCTCTGATGTGTGGTTTACATACCATTATTCTGCTTATTAGAGAAATATATTTCTACTCTGACGAAAATAAAAACAAAATCATAAAATCCGAAAAAGTGGCTCCCCATGGTACAGTTTCCAAAAAAAAATTTATCTTCAAATATGTTTTCTCTGTGTTGAATTAATTTTAACTTTTAAAGTGTTTAGAGTATAGTACGTGAAGGAAATTTTAAATAAGGATAAGAATTTTATTTCATTTTATTTTTTTTTTTTCTTAAAAGAAAATTGGGTTTTTGAAAAAATAAAAAAAAAAAAGAAACCTGAAAATTCTTATTTCGAACCATTAATCCTGTGGTAAGGGTTAAAATTCTGATAAATTAAGAAGATACAAAGCTTTAAATCCATACATAGTTTATTATTCTTATCATACAGAATTCCAAATGAGTTGTTCTATACGAGTTTTAAACTTATTGTGAACTTATTATTCTTTTTTCTTCCACTTATTGTTCGAGAGATCTTTTTCTGTATTGCGAACATTAAACTTAAAAAATCTGCCAGATTGATACTTTACAGAAAAAAATTCTCAAACGTCTCTAAATATAATATTCCATCAACCATAGAAACGAAAGAAACAAAGTTAAATTGAAGTTTCATTGCTATGGTAAATATATATTTAGAATTTTTTTCATCTCGAAACTTTTCAAATAACTCTTAATTGTGTGGCGATACAAATCCATAAGTTTTTCAACAACAAAATACTTTAAAAATGTATATTTTTAAGATTAAAAATAAAATAATTATTTTTTTCTGATGCTTGAAGTCAAGGTTAAAGAAAATTTTCCACTTTTATATATATAATCTATTTTTCTAAATTGATGGTTACCGCATTATTTCATTCATACTTTTTTGCTAAAAAAAAAATAAACTAAAAAAATTGCTGAAACTTTTCAAAACTTTTTTAATATTTTAACATTACAGACGTTACACTTCATTAATATTGTTTCTTGTCATGAATTTTAACTCATTTCCGTTTAAAGAATATTTTCTGGAATGAGTGAAAATCTTTAAACCAATTTATTTTTACCATTATGTTCTTTGTGGCTTTTTGAACATATCTTTACCAAGAAAATCTTAAAAGAAGGAAAAAAAAAAATAAATTTCTTTGAATACAAAGTAATGCAATAATCTTTAATTTAATATTGTTTCCGCGAATAAGAAATTCAATGAAGGAAAACACAGAAGAAATTATTATTATATTCAGAATTTATGTACGTTCAGTTTTTCATGATATATATAAGAAGAAGATACATTGTTTAAATAAAATTACAGAATTCAATAAACAACTATATAAATATATTGTTTTATATTGAATCATTAATATTAAAATTTTATTTTATTACTTATAAAATGCATTTCAATTGAAATATGCTTTTCAATCTTTATATTGTTAAAAATTTCTAATAATTTAACTTATATAACAATTGATACAATACGGTATAACCAATTAAATAAATTCTTGGTAAATTTAATTTAATTTTGATATCCCAAACTTCAAAATGTTAGTAGGTATAGATATATGAAATGCTTTACAAATATTCAACTATTATCTATTGTCTTTGATCATTGGAACGCTATAAAATAGGCATACTTCTGTTCACTTTCATTTAAGAAGCTCTATATTTAATTTTTATTCAGATTATAAATTAATTCAATTAAAATTCATGTTTTTGGGCAATTTAATTTAAAGATTCAAATATAATGTATATATGCATACATAAAAGACAAAATCTTATTCTAATGGCATACATCATTAAAATCAATAATTATGGTAAAATATTTCTTTAAAATTTAAAGATTATCCATCGATTGTATAAATATGTTTTAAAGGATATGGGTGCTGATTATTATTATCTATTATTTATCAGAGTCATAAATCTTTCAATATTATTCTAAATAAATATATAAAAAAACTTTAAATTTATGTACTCAATAAATAAAAATGATTTAAATTTTAAATAATATATAATTTATACGATTAAGGGTATTAACAAATTCAATAAATACTAATGACTGCAAAAAATTGTTCAATCATAAAAATATCTAAAGCTGCAATTTCATAACATAAAATGATGTTTAAATAAATTCAATTATCTTTAAGTATGGTAATATAAGTATATTCATAGTTTATTATACTGAATTTGATTTCTTCCATTAATAATACTTATTTATATTTTTCAGTATACTTGAATTTTATTGATATTATCTACATAATATTTTTATTATAAATAAAAAGAATTCAAAGAAAATTTAATTAATTTTTATTTATAATAAAAAAAAAAAGAAAAGGATTAAAATAAGAGACGAGTAATGAAAAATTATAATTCGATTGAATGAAATGAATAGACGACATCATTTAAAACAATATTGAATTGAATATATATACATTAAATGTTATATAAAATACATAGTAATAAACATTTATAAATAATGGCATAATTTTCTGCAGAAACATCTACTAGAGGTGATAGTATAGCGAAACTAAATAAAATTTCAGATTACTTACTTACTTATATTTTAGAAGATTTAGATTTTATATAGCAATTACATCTGTTGCAGTTTGAAATCTAAAACATTGTTTCACAATTGATTTACTACACGAATAAAATATTTACAACAAAGTATTTCGAGAGCTTATTTCCACCCTAGTAGCAAAGGGATAAAAATTTTAATTTCCAGGAAGTAATATCAATGCTTTGGTAATATTATGTTATTTATAAATTTTCTTTGTCATAAGTTGAATATAAGATTTCGTTGTTTAATAAATTATTTTATTTCAAATACCCTAAAAAAGTTACACTTTTTTATAGAAGAAAATAGAAGGAGAATGTAGAAAGATGATAAAGACTCCTGAATTAATAAATATTATCGGTTATAAATTAAAAAGATTTTCTGATGCAGTAAGAATACAATATAAGTGTTCTTGGTAGTTCTAGCTGGTAAAATTTATAAGAGAATAGCTCAGTATACGTGTTGCTTACATTATTTCTGATATAATATTCTCTTCCTTTTGTATTAAATAAATAAAACTCCTATAATTGAATTTTTATATTTTTTAAGTACATAATATTTCCTTTTTAAGTTTCGAACTTATTGTTTTCAACAGAAATATATTATATTTAATAATAATTTAATGTCAATAAGAAATTGTAAAAGTGCTAGAAAATATATTAAAAAAAAAAATTCCATAAATAAAAAATGTAACTAATATAGAGATTCTAAAGGAATCCATAACTTGGAGAACATTTTTCATGACAAATATTTTCAATCTTCTATTTACATTATGTTATAAAAATTACAGGATTACTTTGAACATAATATTTAAGGATTTTTTTCTTCAGATAACAAGTCTCATGAGCTCACATCAACATTTTATACTAAAAAATATAATTCTTTTTATTTTTTATTATTTTATATACATTTATTTTATTTTATTTTTTTTTTATTATGTATAAAGTATCCAATATTTTTTACAATAGCAAAAATTTCCATAAAATTATAATTTTTGTTTTTTTCTCGTAAATTTATTATTGTGGGAACACAAAAAAAAAATTCCCATTTTTATGCAAAATCATTTTTCCTCTTTACTTATATTTTAGGGCAAAATGATAAAAAAAATTTCACAAAAAAAAAGAAAATTTTCATTTTCCATTTAAATTAAATAATAAAAAAAAATTTTGAATTTTATAACATTTTGATCGGTGGATAAACGAAAGTCATTTCCCTGTATATTTATTTTCTTTTGAATATAATAATATTTAAATCGCATTTTATAATAACAAGCAAAAACATATAATCGAACTTTTTTAGTGTTGAACGTCAACATTTCAAGATATCATTTTTATTTTATCATTTTCTTTTATTTTTTTTTTCTATAAATCTATGTGTTAAAATTGAAAGAGCACTTATTTTTTAATAAAAGTTTTTAACAATATAGAATATAGATAAAGATAGACACTCTTAATGTTTTATAATGCTTAATGTTGGAAGTTCATAAAACTAAATTTTTCGAACTTTTAAAAATATTATCGCATTACTGCAATGACTTAATTTTGTGATCGCAATTACAAATTTATTCAGTCTAGGATTAATACGAGTATTTATAATATTTTGACCATCATCACAACTTTATCTAATAATTTTTCCAGTAATGAGGGGAGAAAATTTAACTTTTATCAAAACTTTTTCTCGTTCCTAAAATTTGTTTATAACTTTCACTCATATAATATACGAATATTTAGATATTTTCACTGAAAAATTTAGACACATAAAAAATATTAATTTTACCTTAAAATTTTTAATATTTTATATATAAGCATAGATGAAGAATACTAGCAGATTATGAACTTCCATACATCATGTTTTAAGTTTAATATTTCGAAAAATGGTATTTTCTTGTGAGGGTGTTAGTGGAACAAAATAAAACAGCTTTAAATTTTCAATGTGTTTAGTCAACATATTTTTACATTTGCACTCAAATCAATTCAAAATAATAAATAAAAAATCATATTGAAGCTAAATAAATTTTTTCGTTTAGTTTGTTTTGATAAGCTGTGAAGCTAGGTCATTGACGAACTTTTCTTTCTTTTTTTTTTTTAAATATTAAACTTAAAACATGATGTATGGAAGTTCATAATCTTCTAGTATTCTTCATCTATGATATAAGATAATTTTATTGTTGAAAAATTATAATTAAATGCTGTATTACTCATTAAATAATTAAAGTTTGTAGTTTGTTATAATTATAATATAATATAATTTAATTTCTCAGAATACTATTATATATTTTGGTAAAAAAAAATTTATAAAAAAAAAACAATTTAGCTATCAAATATATTTTTATCTTATTTTGAAGTAAAAAAATTAACATTTTAAATTTCCTGTCAATGAAATTTTTATTTTTTTTTTTATTTTGACTTCTTGGACTTAATTTTAATAATATTGAAGACATTTCATGGATAATTATAACACGTCCTTGAAAGATAAAGTCAATTTTTTTTTTAAGTACTTTTTATCTATATTTCTTAAATTACATAGGTATGTATATCGTCGGTTTAAAAGCAGAAATCACTAAGTCAAAAAACTATTTTTAAAACTCACTAAGTCAACTTAGGAATTTCTGATTGTATTATAATAGCACGATTGACTTAGTGCAATAAATGTCCGCCTAAAAACCTCAACAATATCAATTTACGACTTATAAGATTTTGCCCATATAAAGTTGGCATTATAATGACTTAATTTAGTACAAAAAATCAAAATCTTGGAAAATGTACTTAGTGAATTTTGCTTGTAAACCAACGATATATTTATAGAATCTTTGTTACTTAAATATAAAAACAAAAAAATTATGTTTATTATGTGGATATTATGATATGAATGATTTTTTATATTTGTGCCTATAAACTTAAACAACAAAATGACAATAAAAGTAATTTTAAAAAAAATGTTGTCAACTCGATTTAGGATTAATATACGTATTTCTAAAATAATTTTTAAAAATAGATAACAAATAACAATTTAATAGGATAAAAATAAAAACAAATATATTTGACGTAATACAAAATTATTTATAGTATAGGTATAACTTATTTCAAATTGCATTTATAGTTTCAGACATAAAGAATAAATCTCACCAAACTTCATGAATTAGTAAATAAATAATTGACGTCATAATGTATAATCATTATTTTATAAAAATTTTAAATATTCTTTAAAAATTTTATTTAAGTAAAAATAAATTTGGAACAAAATATCAAAGAATATTCGTTAGTTATTTTAAGTTTTTCAAGCTGTTTTATTTCTCATATCTTAATCCTTCTCTATTTTTGGTCCGTAATATTAAAATTACTTAAGCAGATTTGAAATAAATTTCTGATATCACATGAGTTTTGACTGCTTAACCATTTTAAATTTTATTAGCCAGGTAAAATTTTTGTAAATAAAATGTTTATCGAATTCGTTAATTCAGTTCTGTTTTAAGCGAGTAAATAGGGTCTACCAATAATATTTTTGAAACCCATTTAAATTTTGACAATTTTATAAATTACGATTTATTATTCATTATTTTTTGATGTACCTAAAATGAATAGTATAAAATCCATTTCAAATATTATACGTACTATATATTTTATCTTATTTTTAATATAAAAAAAAAATACTAATTACATTTTACAATTTCCTGATAATTAAGCTCTTTTTTAAATTCATTTATGTACAAATAATGAATAAATCTTCACCCATTTATTTCCTGTTTGAATTGAAAAAAAAAAAATTGTCTATATAACATGAAACATCGTATTTCACTCATTATTTTTTCATTCATTAAACACTTGTAATATTGTGTAAACAAAATGTAAGTAAATGGAAGTAAGTAAGGAAATTGATTTTTTTTTTTTTTATGAAGTAAGCAAATTAAAATCAACATAGATTCATTAAATAATGATTATACGATTTTGTGTATACATAAAAATTATTTTAATTTTAAAATTTTACTCAAAACTGGGAAACTAAACTTTATACCAGTTTTTTTCCATCGATGGTTATTCTATATCTCGATAGTGTTATTCTGAGTTTTAGAGAATTTTGTATCTGTATATTAATCTTTATTTTTTTGTAATTAGAATTGAATTGCATAATTTACCTGTAAAATATTGAAATATTTATGAAAGTAGAAAATAAAACCAAAACGGTATCAAAGCGAGATTTATATAATTCTTTCACCTAGCAATACCTAATTTTCCGTACTGAGATTATCTGCTTATAAAATCCTAATGATATTATATATTATAATGTATTACAATCAGGCCTGTCCAACACCAAATCTGCTTAGGATCCAATCAAGAAATTATCCTGATTTGCAAGATCCGCAATGAAAAAAAAATTTAAACCAAAAACTACTCATAGTATATAATATATAATTATGCATATACTGGAAACTCAAGAGCCACATGTTGGACAGGCTTGGATAGTATATTACGATTTTCCAATAAGAGAAGTATTTTTTTATGACGATTGTTGATTCGTTTTATATACCGCCGCGTGTATGAGACTCATATTTATGAGAAACTCCTCGTACCTCATCAAAACTATTTATTTTCTCCCAAAGTATAATATGATCCCGAACTCAACTACGAAAGTTACAAGTTTATAATATTGAACAAAAATTAAACCAGGAATCTTCATACTGCAAACGCATATTTCTCCACTCTTATTGTCAAATTATCGATTTATTATCTGTTCATTTTTTTTATATTGCCATTAATTTTCATTTATTGCATTAAAGAAAAATTCACAAAAAAAAAAAAGAAATAAATAAATAATATAATTACTTTCGAACGGAAAAACTAATTTTCCATGAATTGTTCCTAATGAATTTGAAAACAAAACAATAATCAAATATGCAAGGGGGATATATAAAAAAAAAAAGTTAAAATTTCTGTATACCTTCATCAATTTTAAAATGATAGAGGAAAAATAAATAAATATTTTGGGTTTATTTTTTATTTTTATTTTATTTTTTCAATTTTAAAGTTAATTTAATTGGTTTCTTTTTGTTTTCTGTTTGAATATGTATTTCTCTTTGTTTTGTTTTGGAATTAATTTCTCTATATATATGTATTATTAACTTAGAAGTTATTTATCTTAAATTTAAAGCTTAATCTGTCTGTTAAGTAGCATAATTCTTTTTCTTATTGCCAATTGATGACTATGTGTTTTTTTTTAAAAGTTTAATTGTCTTACGAAAGTATTTTGAACTTAATCTACGATTTGTATTAAATTTTTCCAGTTTTATTCTTTCTTGCTTAATTATTTGCATTTGAGAGATTAATCATTTTCGTAAGTTTTTAAAACTTCATCATGACAAATTAAAAGAAAAATAATAATCTTGATGAAAATTTATTCATATTTTGAATTGTGACTGACTTCTTATAAATCATACTATGAATTTATGGCATTACTGAACAAAAACTGTTTGCAGAAAATTAGTATTAATTGGCGAACTTTTTAAAATTAATTTATGAAATTTTTTTTTTAATTTTTTAATTTTTTAAGAATGAAGGCATTTGGAGAAAGCTCATTAAAATGCTAAATGAAATCAGCGTAGAGAAGTTTTTGGTGTTTGCCAAACATTGAGGTTAAGATTTCACGCGCTGCTGATAATATCCAACTTTAGTGACATGTTTATTTGGTTTTTCATTTAGTAGTTTCTTCTGAACTGATGATTTCATAAAATTTAAAATATCCACAGCAAAGAAAATTGTGTTGATTAAAATGAATATTTCACACCATTTTTTTTTAACTTGTTGTCTTTTGATAAACATCGGAAATTGATTTTTTTTAGACTTAAATTTTAAATGAATTATGAATGATGAACGTTTCTTTTTTTTTTGCATTAAATTTTTATGCATATTTGTAATATAAAAAATTGTAAACATTGACCACAAAATAGAAACCAACATTAATATTTATCCACAAGATGAATAATAGTTTTGTATACTGTTTGCAGTAGGGTGTATATGTATATTGATTTATACTTTGGGAATGCATTTTAAGCAAGGAAAATTTTTGGATAATAACAATAATAAACAGCATGTCATTGATATTCCCAAAGAGATTATTTCGAGACTTAATCCAGTCAAGAAAAAATTAAACATTTTTTTATTCTGAATTATTCTGTTAATAATATAATGATATATTTTTATTTTTTTTCGATTTGATGAATTGTCAATCTATAAAAATATTTTACAATTCACATTTTAAAATATATATAGGTTTATATTGAAAAATATAGTAAAAATACAACGGGACACTTCTACAACGCGTTTTCGCTACAACGCGATTAATAAATGGCGCCAATTTTTCTCACAACGCGATTTTTTTTTCCTACAACGCGAAAAAAAAAATTATTTTTTAAAAAAATAACTTTTCTCGGAATGTTTCCAACGACCACAAGAGCTAACGAATCTATGTCTTGTTCCAGTAGTTTAGATTCGGATATAGCACCAGCAAAACGCTCGCGGCATAATCCGCTTAGCGCAGTGATGTAGAATAATATACATCAATATTCCTTTTTATATTAATTTTTATAAATTTGAATTTTTGTTTACTTCTTGTTTTTTAAAACCGTAAATTATTTTGTTAAATTTAATTAATTTATTATAATTTTATTGAAGAATTTTTAATAAAATCTTGAGTATTAACTTATTAAAGTTTCATTTTATTGATTTAATTGCATTTTTTTATATTTGGAACTTAACTTCTTTTGTTCTATAGAATTCAAGTCTATTACAACGCGATTTCCTATTACGCGACGTTTTCTAAGAACGTATCTGTCGCGTTGTAGGAGGGTTGACTCTACTTGGTTTTGATTGATTGTTAAAGTATAAAGATTGTTTATTATTTAGCAACTATATTTTAAGTCCTTCAATATGAGCGATGGAGTCAATAAAAAGTCTAACAATTTAAATAAAAAAAAACTTAAAAATCACAACATTAGCAAGTAATAATATTCAACCGAATCGCCTACGCACTAATATGGATTGAAAATATTTATAGATATTTCATTGATAAAAATTTGTAATTTAAGAATTAAAATCAAAATGTTTATTAAATAAAAAAAAAATAAAATTTATAAAAATAACTCTCCCATTTTATGGACTTTGAAGATTATTTATTTATTTTATATTCATTAAATTGAAATTTGATACATATACAATTTTACGTACAATCTGGATAATACATATAATATGAAAATATTATTAAATTGAGCCTACATACGAAAAATAAATTTTCCATAAAATCCATTTAAAAAAAAAAAAAAATTTTTAAAAAATTTTCCTTTAATTTTGTGATCGAGTTACTCTATATTTTCAATGCTGATATCAGAACCATGGCAATAACACCCTCATAAAATTATATAAATTTAATTTTTTTTTAACAAAATATAATGTTTTTCTGAAAACAGTTTTCAATTTTATTATGAAAAATTCTAAATTCACATTTTTTTTTTTTTAATATTAAAATTTATATATTTTTCATTAAAACGATATTTTCTTTTCAAATAACATGTTTACGCATATATATAGGCTTTGTAACTTTAATTAACATTGGATATGGAGAAAATATTTCAAAAGCTATTATTTTTTAATTTTCATTTTAGCTTAATTTTCACATTATGTGTATTATGAAACTGAGCATAATCTAAATCAATATTTTTGTAATAATTATTATATCTTTTGTCTTTGAGTTTTAAATATATCTCGAGCATGAAAAAAGTTGATATTATACATTTATCTTATAATCTTATTGTTAACTATTTTCTTTTGAAAATATCAATTAAACATTATGTAAACAGAGAAGATTTTGAATTTATTTTTGTCTACAAAAATTAATTATTTTTTAATGGTAATATACACTAAGTCATTTTTTGGAGATTATAGTAAGTGAACTAAAAACAAAAATTTGGAAAATTTTCATTAACAACACTTGAATTTGTTTTCAAGCATAATCTGGGGGCTCAAACTAATTTATTCTAGAATATAAATTCGCCTAAAAGCATGATGTACAGTAGGTGTAATAAATTTAAAGTTCAAGGATTTAAATGTTATAAATTTAAGTTGATTATAACTCCTACACATTAATTATTCATTTATGAATTGAGATAAATATATTTCTGCAAACGCAGATAATAAAAGCTTGTTAGAATCTACAGAAACGTGAATCTAAAACAAAATAAATAATGTTTGAAGTCAATATCAAATTTTATCAAAGGTCTTTTTGAGAGTGTTGAAAATAGAAGCCATTAATGTAACATACACCACTTTTTAAATGAGATGAAAAGATACGAATATTTAAGTATACTATTAAGCAAAAAAAGGTTCTGTTTTAAAACTCAACAATTTCAAAAACAATTTCATTCCATATCCCACTTAACAATAATTATAAAATGACACAACATTAATATTAAATTACAATTTCTTTTTTTTTCTAACAATTAAAATTATCTGACAAAAAAAATCAATTTAATGTTCCGAGAAACTTATTAAAATCATATTATATACCATTATATACCAACTCTTCTGAACAAATATTATAAAAACAAAAAAAAAAAAAATTAAAAACAATTATAAAAAATCTTCACGGATCATTATTTTGCATTGAATTATAAATTTCTCAATTCACACAAATAATACTATTATGTTGAAGTAAGATAAAAGCATCTGTTAATGAAAAACATTAAAAGAACAAAAATAACTTTATGCCCATTCATGTCTTATATTATTTTATAAAATTCTAATATTATTTTAATTATAATATGCTTGGTCTAAATTAAATGGGAGTAGTATTATAATACTTTAAAATTTAAGAAATGCTCTTTTAGATTATTGTTTTTTTTTTATTTGTTATATAAAATCATCATTTATTATCAACATATAAAACTTTAAATTTTGGGTCTATTGAAAAATTTTGGTTTTATTATTTTAAATACATATTGTTTTTTTTTTTAGTTTAGTATTGTTTTTGGTGAACTAAGAATATAAATTGTATGTATTCCACATTAATATGTATGTATCTTGTAGTCCTTGTTCCATTTCGATCTTAATTACACAATAATAATTAACTAGACATGATTAAATGAAAGAGATTAAAAACTTGTAATGGTATTATTTATTTTAAATTGAATTTACTTTCTTTCCTAAATAATTTTGATGATGTTAGAATAAGGATCCACTGTAAATTATTTTCGAAAATTGACATTTAAAATTTAGTGCGGAGCTGTTGATAAGAATCATAGATGGATCACTTATGTTGGGACACCAATGATATTCAAATAATCGTACGGTTTTTCAATAAACAAAGATTTTTAACGATTAGGACCGGACCACCCTGTTGTGTTGTTTTTTAAGAATAAATGCGGTTTAAATTAAATTATGGGTCCGAAAAACATCGAAGTCTGTCGAAAAGAATCCAATCTCTATTGCTATTAAAACTTTTTTGTTAGTACAATCAAGAAATTAAAATATTTTATCAGTTGGACAACTTTATCTTTCTGCAACTCAGAGTGCACTTATGGCTCAAATTGGCAAAAATTTCGAAACCAAATTATCTACTGTTTACTTCATGTTGGTATTATAAAAATTGGCTCCTTAAGTAACTACAAAAGTCTGCAAATGTCTATAATTTATAATACAAAGGTTGAAAAGTTGCCGTGGAAAAATGTTTTTCAAAATATTTATAGAAATTGTTATTTAAAAACTTATACATTAAAAAGTTTTTTTTTTTTTTTAATATCAAGAAGTGTATTGCGAACATATTACAAAAAATTTAATGTGTTTTATGTCTATTGTCTATCAACAGCAAAATTACTTAAATTATTTTTAGTCTCTTATCTATATGAAAATAATATGGATACTTTAAGTTGGTTTACCACATGAAATAGAGAATACATTATTGTATTATGTGAACTATACATAATAAATTTATGATTCTTTTATAATACGAATTTTAGATAATTTTTGGAAAATTTATACCCAAAAATTTTCTTCAAACACACAATCTAAATACATAAACCCATATATAACCATATATAGAAAAAATATAAAGAAGCAAGAAATAAAATTTATATTATTTTATTATTATTGTTAAAAAGGGTCTTTAAGGGATTTATATACATTATATCCATTTTTATTTTTCATTTTTTTTTCCAAATTTAATATTATATAATTATTATTGTTATATTTAGTAAAATATTAATAAAATGAATTACAAAAGCCAAATGTTACAAAATCGGTTTAATGATTACAGCCTTTTTAAAAAGCAAAAAAAAAAAATTATAATAAAAATAAATTTATAGGCATTTATATAGTTAAGTTCCCTATTAAATTGTTTTAAGAATACAAAATAAATGTTGTCAATGTTATACTTAGTTTTAAATTTCAAGGTTTCACCAATAAGTAATATTTATTGAATGTAATTTCGAAATTTTAATTATAAGATAAAGAAAAGAAAATATCATAAGTTCGGTTGGGGTATATGCTATTTTTATCCCCAGTGACGTAACCCTTGAAATTCGATGTTTTTCTAGCATTTCCTTACTGATTGTTTGAGTAATAAAATATTAAAATTTAAGACGAACCTTAGAAACAGATCAAGAATTATAGGATTTGTTTTTTTTAACACAGTAATATTAAATTTTACTTCCATATCTGTTTTATTTTCTGTGAATTTTCGTTCCAAACATTTTTAAGCTTTAAACTTTTTTAATTAATTCACATTTTAATCTTCCATTAAAATTAATTATTATGTTTAATAAATAGTTTTGATTTTTTTTTTTTTTTGTTTCAGGTGCAATTCAGAGAATTTTATCAATTTCCTGATGGATAATTAAATGGTAAGTCCTTAATTGGATGAAAATATATAATATAAAATATATATATGTATATACATTAAACATAAAGTATAAACTTTATGTTGTGAACATCATTTAAAAATATATTTTTGTTGAGTATATTATGTAGGACTTATTATTCTGGAAATTTCTTCTGTATATTGAAAAATTGTATTTTTAATTCCGTGGAAAATTTCCATATCAAAACATTTTCATTACGAATACCACTTAATCTGCTCGTGCTGAAATAAAATGGAAAATTTTGATGGAAAAAAAAAACCCTGTAAATAAATAATTCATATTTTAGAGATGATTATATTGGGTACATAAAAAATATTACATACAATATAACACCATAAATGTACATATGCATACATTAAATTATATATTTTGAACTTTAAGGACAATAAAATATAAAATTAAAAAATAAATTAAAATAAAATAAAGTTTCAAAAAACATACTTTTATTTATTGAACTTAATACCCACCTCTATATGACTATAAATAATAGTCACAACCGGAGTGGCGAAGTTTAAAAGGAAGAAATATAAGCCTCAAGCTTTTATTTATAGTCATATAGAGGTGGTTCAGAGCAATTCTTACTACTTTCTTTTTAGTTCAAGGTTGTAAAGAAACATATAATCATAAAATTTAATAAATATACTATATTGTATTGTCTTCAGAACCCAAGTTGTGTACAAAATTTCAACAAGATCATAAATAGGGAAGTACTCGTAAACTCAATTACAAGATTTGTCCCAAACAGAGATGAATCGAAATTAAATAAAAAACCTTATTGCGTTAATATAATATATATAAAAATATATTAAACATTCTTTTTTGCATTTACATTTACACATTTAATTTTAATGTTATAAAATAAATTTTCAATTGATTCGATTCGTCTTGTGTTTAAAAACCTAGAAGTTATTTCCTAAAACATTAGAAAATAAAGTTAAATGAAAAAAATTAAATTGAAGTCCTCATGAGTTCGCAACATAAAAAATTATGAACGAAAAAAAAAACAGTTTATTGGAACAAATGACTATTTTAATCTATAAAAAAGTACTAATTGTGTTTTTTATTTACATAAATTAAATATCATTATAAGAAATATATGTAATTACAACATATATCTTATTTCTGTGTATAAGCCAGAGGGTTTGTAAAATAAATATTGTAGAACTTGAGGAACTATATAAGTTTTTTTAAGCCGACGGATACACTTAAATTAAAAAATAACAAAAATTCACAAATCCTCCTGAAACTATTATTCCACTATATGAAATATGATATAAAAAGCTGCACAATCATTAATAACATAAAAAATTCTAATTTGTTTTTCCTACAATTTTTCTTATCTAATAGGTAACAAATTTTGTTTTTGAATTTAATGCCTTTGAAAATTTTTTTCAATAATATGTTTTTTAACTAAAATTGGAGTCATATGATTGTGGTAAAAAAGAACCATTTTTAAGTTTACGTCATATCTGTATTATGTCAATTATAACGAGAAAACGTAGGTTACATAATTGTTCTCATTAAATATCTGATTTTATTTTCAATTTCGAGAGTACTACTAGTCTTTAAGCTTTTCAATTTTATAATTAATATTTTTATTTGTTATTGCTCTTTAAAATTCAGAATAAAATAATAAGAAAATTTATAAATTTCGCCAGAACGAATTTAGTAACGAAAATTAATTTTCTATTTTTATTTCCTAACATAAGGACGTCTTATAGTTTTATATTCTATAAAATAAAAATAAATTCGATTTTATTAATTTTAATTTTATTTACCACAAATCAAAAAAAAAAAAATAATATAATTGATTTTTATTTTTGATAGGTAAGAAGCTTGAACATAATATAATAATTGTTGAATATATAAATTTTCAAGATAAATTTTCAAGTGTTCATTCAAAATAAAAATCTATGTACGAAAAATATAAAATAAAATGTTTCCCAACCAATTTTTCTTTCTTTCTAGAAATTATCTATTAAGAAGGGTATATATGATTTTCCAAAAGCTTGATAATTTCTTTTTTGAACAAATTTTTTGTTTGTTTGTTTACTTATTTTTCTGTTCAAATTGATTTAAGGATACTTAAAAAGAGAAAACAGCAACAAAAAGTCCCTGAACGGCAAATAGAAAAAAAAAAATATTTTTTTTATGATTGGAGGATTCAGGATTTTTTTTTTTTTTATATACTTATCCTTGAATTACAAGCGTATACGATGTATATATACTATGTAAGTATTTTTTATTTAAAAAATAATGTTTTTTTTTTTTAAATTAGTATTCTCCTTCCTTCCGAATAGCTAAATATAATTCAGTTTTCAATTTTCGGAAATTAATTTATTTTAATGGTTTTGGATCAAACCAAAGATCAAACATTAATGTCAATTATTAATGTCTCTATTTGAAAATATTACAAACAAATGACCCAATTATTTAAATATGCAATATAAATATAAAATATACGTATATAATACACTCAAAATGTGTTTAACATAGGTATATGAAAGTAACTTTTCCTATTGAATAACTTTGACTCTTCTAAACTACAAATTTGTAATGATATTATGAAATGTTTGGCTTTATAAAACCAAAGTTACCAATGTTTGTTTAAGTAGTTTTTAAAATAAACATAATACCCTTCTAATTTTAGAACTATTCGTATACCACACAAATAGTATATTATATGTATACAACACATCATATGTAAGAATTATATTATAGCTAATTCGTTGCCTGTATATATAAATTTTATGTATACATTTGGACAAAAATATAATTCTCATCTGTTAGTATATTACAATATATGTGTAACACATAAATATATTTAAAAGATTTACTGAATATTTTAATTAAAAATGGATTTTTCTTGTTCATTCCAATATACCAAATATATAATATGTATGTAATCAAATTTATTTAAAAAATATACATATAAAATATCTGTAGTACATTATTATGTCTTTTTTATAGATATTATACAAATATTTTCAGTCATTGATTTTCTGAGATTATCTTTTATATCAAAAAAATCTACATGATGTGTATTAAAATAAACGTAATTATGCTATAGGATCTGTAATATACATATATGATATCTTTATCTTATAAATAAAAATGAAAATTCTCTGTTTCTCTGTTCTCTGTTCTCTGTCCTCTGTCTTCAATCACGCCTAAACCGCTGAACCTATTTGGCTGAAATTTTGAACTTAAGTTGCATTGGGACCCGAGATGGTTATAGGGTACTAGAAATTTTGATCCGAGGGTCCGACGAGAGGGCTACCTTAGAAGCCGGTTTTTCAATTTAGGTAAATTCCGATAAAATGTTGTAGCGTTGGACCCGAAAAGCCTATTTAAAAAACTGGATGTTGAAAGGCCCCCAACCGTTGTCCCAGAGCTCAATTAGGGGGCTATACAACAAATTTCGAAATTTTAAAATTTTGAAAATAAGGAGCCTAGAGACCCCAGATGTCTATAAGGTACTAGAAATTTTTATCCGGAGCCCCGACCGGGGGCTACTTTAAAAGCCGGTTTTGAAATTTAGTTATATTCTGGACAAAATGTTCTAGCGTTAGACCCGAATCGACTATTTAGAAGATTGGATGTTGAAAAGCCCCCAACCGTTGTCCCAGGGCTCAATTGGGGGAATATACAACAAATTTCAAAAATTTTAAATTTTGAAAATAAGGAGCCTAGAAACCCGATTGGTTATATTTTTGATCCGAGTCACCGACGGGGGGCTACCTTAGAAGGCGGTTTTGCAATTTAGGTATATTCCGATAAAATATTATAGGGTTGGACCCGAATCTACTATTTAGAAGACTGGATAAGGTTAAGGCACCGGGGAAGTGGCTATTTAACAAATTCTGAAATTCTGTTTTTTTTTAGTGCACAAAATCTGGATTAAAGTGTTTTGATATTAATGTAAGTTCGGTACTACCGTGCGAAGCCGGGTATTTCGACTAGTATATATATAAATAATACATTCTATCTATACTAAAAAAATATATAAAAAGAAAAATTTAATAAAGAAAACTCATATTTTATTACGCTTGTACTTGTAAAACATTAAACATTCCTTTGTATTATACATATTGTGGCGACATTGAATAACTTATTTCATATTTTAAAAATTTAGCTCTAATGTCTAATGTTTTTCATCATTTAAAAAAAAAAAAAAAAAAGTGAAATTTTATACTTGTACTTGCAAAACATTAAACATTCCTTTGTATTACGTATTGTGGCGACATTGAATAACTTATTTCTTATTTTAAAAATTTAGCTTAATATCTAATGTTTTTCATAGTTAAAAAAAAACCATTTTATGACTTTTAATGCGAATTTTCCTAATACTTTATGACTCAATTAAATATTTCATATATAGTTTATTACAATTCCTAATTTACAATACGCTATTCAAATATGGTCACTCTTTTATCAAATTCATATTTGCTCTCAGACATTTGCTTTGGGCTGATTTACCACCTTATGAAAACAGATTAAAATTGATTAATATGGTGTCGTTAATTAAGAAGCGAAAAGTAGCTGATATTATTTTAATATCACAAACTCCCAACAATAAAATTAATCTCCCTTCTAAATTCCAACGACTTAGTTTTCGATCAATTCCCTACATTCGTTACCCTTCACAATAGAATGCTTATGATTTGTTATAAGTATAAAAATGTAATTGATTTCTCTTTATCTGAAGATACTTTAAAAATTCAACTTTTACTTAGTAATATTTAATAAAATTGTAAATTTTCTAGTTTTTAGAAGTAAATTTCTTGTAATAGTTTAAAATCAAAATTCATTTCATCTTGATTTAAAAATTATCTTTCCTACTTTTGTTTCAATAATTTTAACTTACCTATTTGTAAAATAATACTATATTCATATTGGCAAATTGTAATTTTGTAATGGGGTTTATTTGAAAATAATCTTAAATAGAAAATTTTCGATCATATATTGCATGTAAGGCAATTATTTCCATTATTGTGTAACATGGTATTGTGAAATTTATTTTGTTAGAATTCGTAGGCGAACTTTTTTAGTACTAATTGAAACTTGTATTTTTCGAACGATAATAATAGTACTAAACAGTTTGAGTTCAAACAGGGATATGTATATTCTTAAATACAATAGTTTAATATAAAAATATTCAGTTAATTATTTATTTTAACCATATGAGTTGACAAATTAAGATATATTTGCGAATTCGTCAATTTTCCTATTAAAAATTTAACTATAAATATAAATTTTCCATTGAAAATATACATATTATACATTTATACGTAGAATTATATTTAAGTATGTGCCTAATCTGGAAAAATGTTTCTATTTATTCAAGGATACATAAATTCATATGTATATTATATTATATAATTTTTATATTTTTATAAATAAATTGTTCGAAAGCACACACATAATTAAGTCTATATGTAAACTAATTCAGTATAAAATGAAAATTAATGAAATAAAACAAAAATGCGAAAGAGAAAAAGTATTTTAAATTTACTTAAAAAAAAAAAAATACACACACAATAAATAGATTTTTGAATAAATAAATCTTTCCTCATATTTTGCTGCATAAAATTTGTTGAAAAATATTTGATTATAAAACATTTTTTTGAAGGAAAATATATAACTTAGTTAAGAATTTTCATATCCTTGAAATATTTACATTCCTCTTTTGTGCATTTAAAGGAAATTTGTTTTTCCAGAAGTTTTTTAAATGGATTATAGAAGAAAAAAAACATAAACTCTTTTTTTTTTCTTTTTTATTTTCATTACATTAAATTTTAATTTTTTTTTTTTTACAAAAAAAAATTATTTAATTTTTTCTTAGAAGGCGTTAGAATTTATAATTGATGTTTGTAAATTTTTAACATATATGTTTCCAAGTTTTAAAGGTAACGAGATTTTGTACTATTGATAGCCTTAATCGGCTGGTCAAGGAAAATTTTCAAACTAACGTAAACTTCAGGCTTCAGAGAATATTAGAAATTTAATAAATAGTTTAATGAAAAAAAAAAAGATGATTAACATTTTAAACATTTTAAAAACTATTAGGGAAGACGTAAAAACTACCGCAATTCGTCTTAATGTTAAAAAAAAGTCGAAAATTATTAATAAAAAAAAAAATAGTAATTACTTCGAGTCAGATTTTGTTAAAGTCAACTATAAAATTTAAATTTTGATACCAATTTTGATGAAATATAAGTTCATATTAAAACAAGGTTTAAGTCCTCGTGCATTCGCATTTTAAATTACTCGCTGCTTTTATAACCAAAAAATTTTACAGACAACAGTGATTTTAACAAACTGATTGAAACTTAATATATTTCAAAGCAAGACGTTTGTGCTGAAATTGATTTGGAAAAATAAATGACTTCAAAAATCAGTCAAAAAAATATCCAAATATCGCAACAGCAACGTATAGTTTTTCTAAATGACACTATAAACATTTATGTTATTGTCATTTTAAAATAAAAATTATTTTCATCATATTAAAATTTTATCTAAAACTGTACAAAATATTATGAAATAAACATAAATAATGGTAGTTGAATTTACTGAAGTGAAAAAAAAAACATTTGAGTGTAAAATGTAATATTCCCTAAATAAAGCTTTTCCAAAATAATCGGCAATTTTATAACTTTTAATTTTCACAATAATTTTTCTTTGTCCACTATGTTGTACGTGGTACAAAATTACATACTACGCTTAGAACATTAAAATAATTAATTACATATGTTTATAGTATCAAAAATCAAAATTAAATACTATTGTTTAATTATACAAAAGAGTTCAAAATAATAAAAATTATTTTATTGTATATATTTTATTATTATTATTTTGCATGATTTAGTTACAAAAGATTCATATTTACAATAATGTAAAAGTTTTGAAAATAATAATAACCGGTTTGGAAATACAGAATTTTGATTTACAATATGCTTTTGAAAACAATATTATAAAATTCAGGATTTAGTACCCAACCAGCCAACATTCTCCAAATCCGGTTTCTTTGGTTATTCAACTGGTATACAAGGGACATTATATTCACAATAACTGTACAATAATGATAATAAAATAACAGAATAAAATTATAGTAATAATTATAATACAATAATAGTTATATCTAATAAAATAATAATAATAATTGTTAAGACTTATAGATATCGTATTATTATTATTCGATGAGGATTACTTAAGTGTAATTATAAAACATGTATACTTAAAAAATTTCCTTTCGTTAACGTCATACAATTATTCGGTTAAAATTATATTTATGTTGGCAATAAATATTCAATATTTTCGTTAAAACTCGACTTGAACAAATAATCCGATCTATCTATATCTTTAATAGTAACACAAACGACTTAAGTCAAGAACTTGACATTTGATCAAAAATTAAAGATTAAAAAATGTCGTAAATTATAAATTCATTGAATTCAAATTACATTAAATTAAACATTCTGTCTAGTTGTTAAAATTATTTTCTTTTGTAGATAGAGAATTCGATTTTTGAGCAAACGAAATCGTTAGAATAGAACAAAAGACTTAAGCCAGAAACTGAATATTCTTTCATTAAAAAACAACGGTCTTCATTTCAAGCCAATTAATATTGAAAAAAATTTTACATCTAAAAGGTAAATAATTTTCAAAATATTGAGAAATAAATTTTATTTTGATAATGTAATGGATATACAATAGCAATATTATTTGGTTAATTTTGTTTTCGAATTTACTTTGTTATTTGTTTTATTGAATTTCTACGGAATTTCTATGGAATATCAATAATAAATATAATTATTTTTGTTTAATTTATTTAATGATTCTAAAAACCAGAAATAAAACAAATAAATACATAAAATTTTATTATATATTTTCCGGAAATAATAGTTTGGTGTGTGGTGTGGTGTTCAAATATTACTTTAATTACTTACATGAGTCGTTTAAATTGAATTTAAATTTAATTATAATACTTTAGTATTATTAACATTTCATATTGAAATATTACTTCTTTACTTAAACAGAAAAAAAAAATATTTTCATTTAATTTTCATCGAACAATATACATTTGTCGATATTTTAGCAAAAGCAAATAAATATTTTGAATATGCGAAAAATATCTGAAACATTCGAAATACATAAATAAATATTAATATTATACAATGCAACATTATTAAATTGAATTCAAATAAACTTAATTTAATCAATCATGAATTTAACTGAAACTATGTGTATTTGAGAACTTTGTTAATTTATAGATATAGAATAATAACCTAGATAATAATATATGTGAATAACGTAAATATAAACAAAAAGTTTAATTTTCAATTAGTCAATAGTGAGCTCTCTGTATCTCTAGAGTTTTAAATTTTTATTTAAATTTGAACTTTTAGAATAGTTTAAAATTGAATCAATACTTTTTTAAATTATATTTATTACTTCAAATATTTTTCTTTTAAATGACTGTATTTTAAACCAATTTTATCCAACGAACATTTCTCACATTATTAACCAATCCAATTGCCTTTAAAATGGTATTACTGTTAAAATTTCTCTCTTCACACATCAAAGTTGGAAAATTTGGGGTAAAAAGAAAATTTTGTTCTCTAGCTTTTTTCTAGGGTCCTTATAAATAATGAAAATATAAGCAAACTTAACATTAAAAAAATTGAATAGAAAATTTATAAAAATTGAGAATCGTTACACATATTTGACCGCTTTAGTAATAAAGAAAAAAATATGAATAATTTTTTTTATTAAATCAAAAATTTTTACCAACCTAATTAAAAATTATTGAGTTGAATTTTTTAACACAAATTTTTTTTACTAGCATATAATATACTATTCTTTGAAAACAAAATTTTAGAATAATATCATTCTATTTGAAACCAGCAGCATTGAAAACCAAATTAAATATATCAAGGTTTTTTTTTAATTATGGTTATAGGTTTCATTATATAGTTAGTGGATATACGAATATTTTTAATGCAATAATATATAAATGATATTATTTCAATTACTGCTTGAACACACATTTGTATGTATCTAAATATGTATATTGTAAATGTATATTATTTGTAGCGCATTAAGCATATTAAAAGTTAAAAAATTTATTGAAACCCAATTTTTATTTTATTTTTTTTTTTTTATTATTTACGGGCTTAACTTATTTCTTTCCTACATATTGTAATTATATATATATTTTTTTTTTTAATTAATAATATTTATAGTGAAAAATGAATTTGAAATATATATTTTCAAGCAAAAATAAAATAAAATATTTTAGGGGGGGAAATTAAAAAACATTTCCAATAAAAGTTTTAAAAAATTTATTTTTAATTTTGTCAACATTTTGTTTTTAATTTATATGTTTTTTAGCGAAAAAAAAAAAAAAAACAAATTAAAAATAGGAAGGTAAATTGTAATTTATCTGAAAAAAATTCTGTTGCGGGTTCTACGGTGTAAAAATAAAAAAAATAATAATCAATTTTTTTTTTCTAACTCTTGAATAATGTATAAGAAAAAGTTTTGCTAAAATATTGGAAAAGTTTATTATTAGAGTGGTTGTAAAATAATTTAATTAAATAACTATAATGTGCGTTTATTTCTATATTAAATATGCACATTATAGCTTATGCCACTATGCCTACTAAATCTATTGAAATGTTAAAGATCATTTGATTTAATAATTTATTAAAACTTATTGAGGCCACAATTATTATTAACTCGTACACGAATTTGTCTGTTTTTATATATTTCTTTACTATTTGCTACACTCTCGTAGACCGACTTTTCGTCATCACAGTGAGCTGAAATTTGGCACACAGGGTCATGTCGTGTGACAATTGAATCTATCAAAATTTGAACCGGAAGTTTCCATGGGAAACCCGGAAAATCGGGAAAAATTATTTGAGAATTAGTGATAAATCGGTTTCAGGAAAAATGCAAAGTTTTCTGATTTTTCCGTAAAAATTTTCCGGAATTTTCCGACTTTTCCGGAAAATTTGCCGGTAAAAAAGTTTTCTAAATTATGCAGGATCAAGTTCCCTATCAACTGGCATCATTACTTTCTCTCCGACAATGGTGAAAACTTGCAGAAAAAATCGATGAAAGTTCATCTAAAACGCTTTTCCGGAGTTTTTCCGACCAAGGAAGCGTTTGAGCGTTTTGCAACCTGAGACAAAGTTGTAGAGCAAAATGAGTTTCATAAAGAGCAAAATGAGTTTCATAAAGAAAACTCCATGGAAAACCCGAAAAAGCGGGAAAAACATAGGAAAAATTTAAATCGATATGATTAGTCATAAAATTGTTTTAAAACATCTCCATGCAGCACATAATAACAATTTAGTTAATCACGGCAGAAAATAAAAAGTACTGAAATAAAATTTCTTTTTTGAAGCAAAATAAACAAATATTACTATTTGATAGTTTTACAGATCACAGTTTTTTTCCACCAAGATTTAATTTCTTATTTTTATGAAACTCGACAATTTTATGCACTTTTATTTATCGAAGTATTCAAATTTTTCCATAAATTTAAAAATTATAGCTCAAAAGAATGTTAACTTAAGAATGCAAAAAAAAAAAATTAAACAAAAGCTATAAAAGCGTAAAAAATCCTTCCAAAAAATTTTAAGTATAAAAATTATACAATTTTGGAAAAAAAATAATTAAATAATTACCTAAATTCGATTGAATGTTTCATTATGCTTAAAAGCCTAACCTTAAATAAAAATCACACCAATTCAAAGAATAAATTTTAATAAAAAACAGTAACTTTAACAGCATAGAAAAAGAAAAAAAAATTATAATAATCAATTTAAAGTTAGTAAAACAATATTATTCCACCTCAATTCCTTGGAAAATAGAAAAATTTGAGAAAAAAAAATAATAAAACATTACCAAGGAAACCAATAATTTTACGAAATTTATAAAACCATCAGAACTTTAGCTAAAAATTTTACATTTATTTTATTTTATTTTATTTTATTTTATTTTACAATATTATATTTTTTTCTAAATATTAAACAAGTAAATTCTTAAACCACGAGATTTATTTTATAATAAACCAATAATCTCTATTTAATAATAAAACATAATAAAATAAAAACAAGATGAAAATTTTCTAAAAAAGTAAATGAAATTTTTTTTTTATAAACACTCTAAGAAATTTTTTTATATTTATTTTAAGTTGAGTTTAAATTTTTTTGAGCACTTAGCCTTAACCATATCGTTTTAAAGTATGAAACAGTCTGTTACTTTGAAATGGTCTTTACATAAAATTTGGTTTTGGTTGGGTATTAGATATTCAGATCCTCTTAATAGAAATGATTAAAAAACACAAATACATTATTCAAAATATTAAAAAAAATTAATTAAACTTGGTAATTTGCAATAAATAATGTTAAAAAAAAATTCCATAAACCAAGCTTATAAAGGATAAAATAATGAAATTTTCCAGGAACAAAGAGTAGTGAATTTTTCATACTTTTTTAGTTTATTATTTAGTATAGATATAACGCATCCAATAGTCCATATAGAATATTTCCCGCTGCAATGTAAAGTTTAAATAGCCTTTTAGTTTATTTTGTTTTTATTATTTTTTTCCGTACCTTTAGTTACCAATGTTTTTATGATTTTAATTTTTTTATTTTTTTTTTCCTTGAATTAACACAACAAAATACAGAGATAAATGTTTTTTAATAAAAAAAAAATATAAATAGATTTTTTTTTTTTTTTATGAAATTAAGGGAAAATCTTTTAACGTTAAAAGCACTATCATAAAAAATATATATATATGTATATATTTTATTTCATTATAAAAAAAATAGAAAGATTTACTTAATTTAAGTCTAGTAAATCAGAGAAGGATTTATTCGAAAAAAAAAACCCTTAGAAATATTCGTATGTTTTGATCTTAATTTTTCATTTTGAGCAAAATCCTTATTACAGCAAAGAAAAATAAATAAAGTTATTCCTTTTTTAATCTAATAAATCTCTACATTTTTGATAGAAAAAAATTTTATTTAAAAACTTCATTAAACGATTAAGTAAAAAAAAAATTTTCAACAAATTTTGTAATTCTTATATATTTAAGAACTTCAAGAAAATATTTAAGAAAACTCGTGTTTATAATTTTCATTGTGTATATGTATATGAATTAACCCTCAATTCTCAAAAAAAAAATCTTTAATTTTCTGCCTAAGACAGTTTTCGTTTTAAATATGGAAGAAATAAATTTTGATAACTTTAGGAACAAAAATACGTGCAATTGTCTAGAACAAAATCTTGTATTTGTTTGTTGTTTGATTGTAAATAAAAAAAGATACTTTTATAAAAAGATATTTTTAATTTAAAAAAAAACTAATATATTGTGTCTAACGTCCAATACTTTCGGTATATCAATCACATATCCGTAAGTTTTATTAATTAGTTTAAAGCTCATTTTGAACTAATGAAATTACTTTAATATATTTTTTATTCGTTTATAGGTTTATGTTTATACGTTCCTAAATCGTCTCAAAAACATAAATTTAAGATACAAAATGAAAAATCTAATTCTTAAGATACTTATTTTGAAGTTTGTACCCACTAAATCCAACATAACTCCTTTGCTTAACATAAAATAAACTTTTATGAACTTGCACCGCACTTAATGATTTTTTTATTACTTTCGTTCGTGCGATAATATAAATCAACGTAAGGATTAGCTACTGACATTCGATATTTTGAATTTTCCACAAATGAATGTTCTATCCTTTATTTTTTTTTTAAGATTTATTTATATTTGTAAATTTTTTATACTTCAATAAATTTTTTATATTTATTTTTTTTAATATAATATTAAAAACTTTTTTAAAAAATTTATTTTTCAGATCAAACATACATATGATACATATTTTATTGAAGATGTTCTAAGGTAAATTTATCCCATTTCCTGACCCCTACAGCAATAATTATTCTTTTTTTTAAAATAAACTTATTAAATTCATCAAAATGAATTTCCTAGAAAGATATTTAATTTTTCAGATTTTCTAATGAAATTTAATTAGTTTTATGTTGTAGGTACCCTACATAGTGAATAAAATAAAATATTTTTAAAAATAGTAAAATTAAATAAAATCTATGAAGAATATAAATAATTCGTTTAGTAACAATATATATTTATATAACTCCTACAATTTTCAAAACCTTAAACATAGATAAAACATAACAAATATTATAAGTTAAAGAACAAAAAAAAAAAGGTAAAACATCATGTCCAGGAGTAAATTCAATTTTAAATGCATTGGCATGAAATAATTTCCAAAACATTATTAAATTCAAAATGATATGAGAAATTCATTCATCTGCTATATGATGTACATAAAATTTATAATTTAATTATTTCACAGGATAAAATTTATTAATAACTCTAAGGCAAAAATTCTGAAATATAATGTACGTTGTACAAAAATCATCATTATCATAGTGTTTAGCATGGATTTTTTAATTTTATTTTTTTAAATAAATTTCCTTAAACAATTGAGTTAGTTGAGGTACTTAAAGCAACTTATATCAATATAATATTAATTTCAAAGGAAAATTTGCTTTCAAACTCGATTCTTTTCTGTATTTAGTTAGTTTTAAATTTTTAAATCACAGCTTCAGAGCTATTTATAATTTACCTTACAGTTCGTAATAGGAATTGATTATACGAAGTGTTCAATCTCCATCTCATCTCTCTACATCTCCAAGTAAATTTTAGATTTCTTAAATTCTGAATATGTATTTTCCATATTTGGAGCCCATTCTTTTTATAATTTTGTAAAATTGTTAAACCAAAAAAACATTAGTAAAGTAAACGGTATATTTTTGATAAAGTGTTTCCATCATCGTTATTATTCCAAAATTTACATTGAATGAGGAAAATTAAAATTACATTGTAAAAGAAAATTTCTCTGACAATATTTTCTGGTATTTTTTTTTTTTTTAATAATATAGTTAGATTTTTATGTGTAGGTATGTAATTTTGAAATATAGATAAAAATGTAAATTTCGATAACAACTTGTGGCTGAGACATTTAATAAAAAAAAATTAATCATACATTACATAATTATGTAGATATACATCAGTACATCAGTACATGTAAAATGTACACAGAACTTATAATGTATAAAATATATATTACAATGAAAACGTGTCTACAAATGTGTCACTCTAATAATATTTTATGTGATTATACATAAAAATATGCACGCACATAGCAAAAAAAAAAAAATAATAATTTGAATTTGATGAGAAATTTTATATCAATGTCAAGAAAATTATATACTACCATGTTTCAAGCAATTATTATTATTATTATTTTGAATCCTTATAATATTTATACGTAGGGTATATATATAAATTATATTTATGTTTGTACATTAAAAAAGAAAATCTATGGAATTTATTTTATTTCAATTTTATTTTCTAAGGATTAAAAATAAATTTCGAGGTAATATTCCTAGAAATCTGGCGAATAAAGTATATACCTATGTATTATATACTATAATAGATTTAATAAAATAAAGTATATATATTTTTTTCTTTATAAAAAACTCTTAACTTTTTCCGATGAAAAAATTAAAAAAATTTATAACTAACTCAAAAATTTTAATGAGATTTTCCCAAATTTTTTTTTTTTTTAGATTCGATTGGCTTCTCAAATTTTATAAATAAGTGAATCAAAATCTAATTTCATTGATAATATCGGTATAATATTGTTTGTAATGTTTTGTGTACATTATAAATGATTAGACTAAGTATGAACGTAATGTTAAAGAAAAGAAAAAAAAAAGAGATTAATTAAAAAAAAGTTTAGGGAACAATATTTTCTAAGCCAATTTTTAAATTGATATACCTTATAAAATATGCATATATGTAAATGTATCAACAATAAAGATTCAAATCGAAAAGTTGTAGATAACTATAACTATAAGACAGTTTGTTACTTTAATTCTGAATTGTTAGGTACTGATCTTGATTACCGTGAATAAAATCTAAATTAAAAGTATCTGATTGGAATTTATTAAGTATATTTTATTATTTGCAACAAATTAATTTATATAACCTCCAAACTAACTTGCATATAACCTGTTCGATTAATAAAAATCAAACGTCGTGTAATAATTTACTCTACAACTTTATCTTAGATATCTTATGCTATATACATACATATTTACTTACATTACAACTGAAATGAAAACACTCAATTTTTTTTATCTTGTCAAGTGAATTAATAAATAAATAAATAAATAATCAATAGACGTAAATCCTTTTTCTAATTAAAAATTTATGACGCACAAATTTCAAAAATAAAAATTTTATCCCTTTAGAAAAAAAAAAATAAAAATATTCTTAAATATTTATAGATTCAAAAATTTTCAACCGAAGAAATAAAAAAAAAAAAATTAAATAAAGAAAGCTTTGTCAATTATCTAAAGAGATTTCCCATTTCCTTTCAATCAAAAACATTTTCTTCTTATACTCGAATTATTTTCTTCTTTTTTTTTTTTGTTAAGCACTAAAAAATTATTTTTATTTCTTAACTCAAATCAAATAAAATTCATGCTCTCATCTCATATGAGTTACAGATTATGAAAAGATTTCCTTCCTCAGAACCTAGATATAATTTTTTTCCTTATTTTCATGGGTTCATAAGTAAGTAAATAATATATTATATTTTATTTCTGTGTATTTCTTTTTTTTTAGTATATTGGTTGTCATCTTGTGTTTATGTTACTTTATTTCCCTTCGAGATAATTGTATATATATATAAGTTGTATCTAGATTAAACATATTTTCATATTTTCTTCTCTTTTTATTGTCAAACAAAAAAAAATATAAAATTTCTATTTCAAACGAATTTGGGTTTTTTTATTATTAATCGTTATCAATAAAAACCAAGTAGAAGGGTAATATTTTATTATCATGAGTAGTACCAGCTATTCTTCATTTTCTTTTTATAACATCCTTTTAAAAATTAAATAAAATTTAATTTAAATTTGATATCCGAAGATGAAAAAAAAACCTAGGTTCAAAATTATTACTTTAGAGATAATAGAATTTTTGGTACATATAAAAATACAATTCAATGTTTTATTAGAATAGACTTATTCAAAGGACTCTAAAATTGAAATTATTGTGATTATAACAAGCTTAGAATTAGAACGGTCGAAGTTTAAAGTTGGAATTAAACAAAAATAAAAATGTTAATAATATAATGTTGAGAACATTACTTAAAAATAAAAGTTGTGTAAAACTAAAAAAGGAAATGAAATGAACGTGTTAAATTAATTTCTGTGAACAATTTTTGTACTACACATTGGCAACATTGGCATGCATTGGCATGTATGCTTCTCTCAACTTCAAAACTTCAAAAACTAATTAAGGCACTGAAACTTTGATAATAATAATAATAATAATAATAGTAATGTTAAAATCGTTAAAATTATTAAACTAAGAATTTATACCACAACTATGCATTTTAAAAATTATTACGCTCTACAATTTCTCTACTAACTTCAGGTTTTTCGTTTTCATTTTTTCGTAAAAACAATTGTAAAAACCTAATACCAAATAAAAACGTTTAAAAAGTTAAATTTTCAACTTAAGTATTGGTACCTTTGACTAATACTTATATTGTTCATCTTTCTGAAAAGTCAAATATTTTAAATAAAGATTATCGAAGATATAATAATAATAACGCAACAAAAAATATTAATCTTTAATATTTTTTTAATAAATTTTTTTTGATTGTGTTTATACAAAAAAAAAATTTTTTATGGTTGGTTACTTGAATTTTTAATATACTTTTTATATTTTTTTGTATAACAAAATTTATTTTGTGAACAAAAAAAAAATATATTTTAGTAAAATATCAATATCCTTTTTTAAATTGATTCCGCACTATCACTGGAAGGGAAAATCATAATTTTCGATTGAAAATGAATAAAAAAAAAACTTATTAATAAAATTTTCCAGAAATAAAAATTTTATTAATTTATGTCAACAGGTGTAAAATTTAACAAATTGACTTAACGTAATAATAAATACGAAAAGGTTATAATTTATTATTTTCAATACATTGAAGATATTTTTAAAAATTCCCGTTGGAGATAATATTAATCAAATTTTGATGTTAATTACAATAAAAAAAATTCACATATTTTAAATTACAAATGAAATAGAATAAATTGTAATTTTAAATTATTATAACTTAATCAAGTTTGCTATACGTGAATTATGAAAGTAACATAACATTTTACAATTTAACTATAACAATTTAACTATAACAATTTAACTATAACTATTTACAATTTAACTATAGCCAGTGAATAAGATTATATAAATTTTAGAATGATTAATATACAACGATATCAACTTGAATTTACATATAGTGTTTATGACCTTTCTTTTTGTATTCCACGAATTATATATAAATATTAATATTTAAGATAATTTTCCGATATAAAATTAGAAAATTTTATTAATCAATAAAATAAAATCCGTAAATAAATAATACATAAAGTATATATGTATAATATATATCTTTGTGTAATCCGTAAAGCCCTGTCATATACAAAGAAAACAATTCCATATCAATAATCTTTAAATTCAAGTTTCTTTTATCTTTTATGATTAGATTGAAAATAATTGTATTTTATTTATACGCATATTTCTAATAAGCAATCAATCATTAAAATATTTTGAGATACAACATCCAATATATGATAATTTCATTTTCATATGTCATATACATTCATATTAAATGATTAAATCTTTATGAAGTTTTTATTTTTTGTTTTATTTCAATAAAATGGCCAAGAATTTTTTTTTTTCTCGAAAATTTATCAGAAAAAGATTTTTTACATGAATATACAATTCTGTGTATAATCGTTTATATTTTTTAGCATCTCATAACGTATTATTTCATAATATCTAAAATATGTTATAAAGGGAACTCTTAAAATAAAGAATTATTACTTTTTAAATTTTTTAATATTATTTCGAATACAAGTCCATCTATTCTGAAAAAAAAAAATTGAATAACCCATATTACAGCCTTTGCACACATAAACAAAATTTAAGTAAGTAAAATTTCTCTAATTTTACTTTGCGTACTATTTATTTATTTAAGTATTTTTTTAACAGAGAAAAAATATCCAAAATTAATCAGTATATTATTGACCATACCATTTTTCTAGTCAATAAACCTTTTCACATTGTGAAAAGAAGATCGTATTTTGTATTTATTAAATAAACATAAAAGCAATAAAAATTTATATGCGTTATATTTTTCCCTTTTTTTTTTACAAAATAATAATGATGCCCTCATAAAATGAGTAAATAATTTTGTACTGAGCAAACTAAAAAATAAATTTTCAAAATCAATCAAAATTATTTTTATTTTACGACCATTGAATGAGTAAAAAGTTCACTTTGAATATCTCTAAAGTTCCTCTACATAAATAGCCTTTGTAAAAGTCATAACCGTATCAAAGTATATTTTATGAAATCGTTAAACTGAAGTTCGAAAACTTCTTCTTCAAGACAACTCTCTGTATTGTAAACTTTCTCTGATATTTACGACTTGATCTATTCATATAAAATTTTATTACAAAATTTTAAAGAATTATTTCAAGACGGACAGATAATTAAAATTGACAAAGATTTACTTGTTAGATACATTTTAACTCATATTTTTATTCAATCGATATTCGTTTTAAAAAAAATACATTTATTCACTTATTTTTATATTATTCTGTTTAAAAAAAAAAGCTGAATAAGAAAACAAATTTTTAATAAACTCTTTTAAGCTTTTTTTTTTTTTATGATATCAATGGATGAAATAATAAACTTAAGACATTTTTACGATCTATTTTAATATCATCGCACTTTTATTCTATATAAATTATTTTGTTTATTTTTTATATTTTTCATGTGTTTAAAAAATTTCCTTTGCTTTCTTTTCTTTTCGTTTGTTATTTATGAATAAATGTTACAAGTTGTCACATTGTTTAATAGAAATTTAAATAACAAACAAAAAATTTAAAAAAAAAAATACGTAAAAACACATTAAATTTTCTTTTCTTTCAATAAAAATTTTCGTATTAAAGCATTTGTGCAGTGAGTGGTTTACTTTTGAGCGCAAGTGTGAAAGTACACAAATTAAGAAAGTATATATTATACTTAAATATTAAAATTTAATACTTTAATAGTTAATTTATAATATATTATCAACTTGTTTAATTAAAAATATAATAAATGAATCTTAAATTCATTATTTTGGAATAATGTTTAACTATTCAGTATACATAATATAATATTATTAACAAAGCTATACGACTTCAAAACATAGTTTTAAAAAAAATTTCCAGCAAAAATGGATTAAGAACAGTTTCATCAAAAATACATTTTTTCATTAATATTAATTTAATGATTCATTAGATTCAATGCTCGAATAGAATATTTCCAGGAAAATTATTAATATAGCTATTATATGACAATTTTTATTGAAATCATATCAAACAATCATACAATCAATCCGACGTTACATCCGAATCTGCGAAAAACTTTGTAATCCACAAATATCCACAAAAATTTTTTTTGATAACTTTTTGACCTGAAAGTCAAAAACTTATCAACTTTATGATTTCTTTAAAAATCTAATAATACTGAAAATAGTGAAAATAATTTTTTTTCCGAACAAAAAAATAATTTTTCACCGCACATTGGTGCTACTATGGTGTTATCTTTTTAAATACAAATTAAAATTTATTAGCTTTTACTTAAAAACATTTTCTTTTTACGTAAATTCCTTAAACCAATTTCATTGATTAAATTTTCAATTCAGTGAATTTTTTCTTTCTTTAATTTCCTAAACTTTTACTATAAATAATAGAATCTAAGTAATAACCTCTTTGTTGATTTTTTTTTCCTGTACCTTAAATTGAAAACAAAATAAAAAACACATAAAAAGCCAGAAGATTATAGGAATAAAGGTGAAAAGTAAGCAAAAATTTTTAATAGCAACAAAAAAGTTCTAAAATTTTTTAAATAATTTTGATAAGTCTATATATAATAAAAAAATCATATAAATAATGGTTTCGCAGTCCTTAAGTACTAAATCCTTTAATACGAAAATTTTTTAAAATAACTTTGCACAATCAAGGATGTTATGAAGATCTTTCAGTTATTAAGGGCTCTCTGAAATGGCTTATTTTACACATTTATATATGAATTAATTTTTAAAAACACATGAATTACAAGCTTATGTGCAGTCGGTACCTTGATCATAATGACATATTTTGGTCGATAAATTTGTAATTTTGTTATTATTTTTCTATCTTATTATATTTACAACTATTTTAATATAACTTATATATGTTTTACAAATTTGATGTTTAATTATGTTTTTTTGTTTAATTTCATAGTATATTTTTGTTTCATGGTTTTTCTATGGTTGATCTCTGCCATTATAGCTGTAGCCTTGTATTTGTAAACACTTATGAAGAATGATATATCTTATGTTCCAGGTAGATTTTATTGCCAAAAGTATTTTTGATTATTACTTTCATCACTTCATGCTTCTGCCGTTTTTCGTTCACGTAAAAATAAAAAAAAATAAAAAATTTGTATCTTCAGCTGATTAAATCGCATTATGATTTTTCAACTTCATTATTATGGAGTAGAGAGAATAAAAATCTGCATGTCTATATACATACAAATATTTTTTTATTTGGATTTTTGTTTATTATTATAAATTTGTTTACTCTTCGAAGCATATTACGCACAAGTTATATACACGATATGTATAATGTGTATAATTGTTACATAAGATGTTACGTATATTTAGGAATACATTTTTTTTAACCCATCAATCAAAAGAAACTTTTTTTTTTTAGTTCAAACATGCAACAGTACTAAATTTTTAATCTTAGAACAAAAAATTTAACATTTCTTTTTGTTGAATTTTCTACGATAAAATTTCATTAAATTGAAAAATATTTATTTTCTATCAAAAAAAAAAATAAAATAAATTTAAATTTAGGAAAACATTTTTATATCGTCTTCACCCACAATGATGAAGGTAATCCTTTATTCTTGCTATTATTATTATTATTATTATTATATATATTTTTTTACTTTTTTAACTTTCGTTTTGTTTTTGTATTATTTATTTTTAAAGACAATTTTTTCTGAAAAAGGTTATATATCCTTCAAAGAGTTTTCTAATCTCAATCATTAAAATTTAAAGGAAAGGATTTTATATTTTAAATCAACTTAAATATCAAAAATAGACTTATAATCCTATTTTATATGTACATACATAACTCTACATACATTTATATACATAAAATTCTATTTTATATAAAATAATGAGCTTTAAATGTTCTACTGAATTGATTTAAAAAAAAAGTAAATAAATAAAAAGTAAGAAATTAAAAACCAATGCATTTTTTTCCCCCTACATATATGTTTATTTATGTATTTTTATGTATAGGTAGATTCAAAAGAAGAAAAACAATCCCGTGTGTCTATATGGGCTTAATTTTTCAAAGAACATTTTATTTTAAAATCAAATTAATATAAAAGCTTAATGGTTTTTGTTTTTCTTTTTTATTAAGGTTTTTCCACCCGAATTAATCACCCTAAAGTTAAATCTACAAAATCATTTTTAAATCCAAAAGTGTATGTATGTTAAATTTAATACTTTATAAAACAACGAAAAACTTGAATTTAAAAAAAATATATATACTTCATTATAAAGAAAAGTTAGTTATGAATAAATCTACAGATAAAATTGGACTAAAAAGTTAAAAATAAAATTAATATAAATATAATAAAATAAGTTAATAAATTGTATTCAGAATTAAATCAAATAATAACCAAATTGTTCACCAGTGTAGAACTAGAAATTCCTGAAGATACTCATAAAAAATATTTTGACGTTTTTATTTTATTGTCTTTTCTTCATAGCACGTATCGCAAAATTACCTTTAATTCTATAATATCTTCATATTTTAATTCTCAATTTTCATTTCTTCAATTAAATTCAACATCATTTGTAGAAACTAAAATATATATACTATAGTTATGTTAAGGTAGAAAACTCAAACTTTTTAGTTGATAATAGTAGAAAAAAAAAAGTATATATTATATATATTATACAAATTTAATTTTTACGCCCTAAAAAATAAATATTTTAATGATCTAATAAAGAAAAATTGTGTACATAAAAAGGACAACCATTAAATTTTTTTATCAAATCCTTTTAGCTAAAGTCCCACAAAAAAAATATATATAGAAATGTAATTTCTTGCTGTTAATTAAACTTGCGTTAATTACTTTATTTGGGTTTAAAGATTATTACTATTATACTAAAATATATAAAAAGGGTTTTTCATATAATATTCCATTCTTTTAATTTTAGCCCTAAAAAAATTCTATAATTTTATTACATCAGAAATTATTTGGGTTGAAATTTTTGTTTTTCTTAAAAGCAACTAATTTATGTTCTATTCTATACATTACATTGCGTGTAATAGTATGTTGTATAACATAGAAAACTTTTATCATCTAATAGGTTTTCTTAATAGAACAAAAGCCTGCATTTATGAAATTTATGTAATTAGATGACTAATCTCTAGAAATATAATTTCAATATTAAGAAGCACGTAATTTTCTTTAGTTTATAAATTAATTAAAAATTATTATTTGTATGCATATAATATAACATGTATGACGCTTGTATGTTCATACTTGTAGGTTCAATTTCAACTCCAGCTGTAATTTGAAATTTGTGTTATTTATTAAACGCCCACTAATGCCGTTTTTATGAATAATTATAATATAATGATATTTTAATACTAGCTAACACAATACAATAACAAATTATAAATATAAATAATGCCAAAAAAATATTAAATTATTTAAAAATATCTTTCATATTAAATTTTTATGTTTCATTCGCCATAGTGACTGTAATCATCATATAGAATTATCAAACTAATACTTAACCATGTTCTTGTTATAAAACTCCTGAAACAAAATAATAGAAAATGTTATCAAAAATTTCATTTCACATTAAATGTATGAAAACCTTTTTTTTTTTACTTACGAAAATTAAAATTGAAAAATATTTTCACGCATCCCTGGCCTAATGAAATTGTAAAAAAAAACCAATTTAAATGTCATATTATATATTTGGTTAATAACTTCTGTCAAAAAAATACTATGATGACTCCTACTTAAATACTATTTTTTTTCGAAAATTTGTTCTTTATTTTAATTAAATAAGTAGGTATAGGTATATTTTTTAATCATAATTAGTTATTTAATGTTTTCTATTGAATTTTATTATCCTTTTCTAACCGGTTCGCAATCAATTATGTAATTTAAAATCATTGACTTTTTTGCATGGGAGTAAAAGGTCCATAATATATATTCATATACTTAGAAAAGTTTTTCTTTTCGTGAACCGTAAAAAACGATGAAGACAGAACTCTGCGTACTTGGGTTGATTTAGTCGAATTAACACTTAGTTATAGTGATGCGATTCTTGTATGAGAACATTTTTAATCACATTTACTTAAATGAAAATTATAACATAAGAATGAATTTTTAAAGTTAATGCAACCCTCAACAAACATTCAAAATATCCTAAAATAAACTTTTTAAAACATTGTCATGACACATAAAAAATATTACTCAAAGTCGAACAGGAGTTAAATTTATATATAAAACTTTAAATTAAGAATATTTATAGTTATTGTTTTCTTTTGCGAGTTAAAAATGATGATGATGATAATGAGAATGATAAATATAATAAGTAACTCAATTTAATTAAATTATATGTTTATACTTATTATTATTATTCTTATGTGTTTTAGTAAATTAAGCATAATAAATTTTATTATTTAATTTACACCACATAAATGCTTGAAACAATGCAATAATTTTTCTTATGTCTACAACACAGAGATCTTTAAATTTCAGTCACGTATTGAGAATATATAAATTTTCTCTTGGAATAAGTGAAGTAAAAATTATGTAATGTATTTAAATTCAATTTTCAGTGTACACATAGTCAAAATTTATTTTTCATTATATTAAATTTGGTCAATTATAATTAGTATGTCAAGGTGAAATGCCCCAAGCACTAAATGGTTAAAGGTGGAATTAAGGAAAATTAAAAAAAAAAATTGTCAATTATCTTATGTACGAAATTAATTTAATTATATAAATCTATATAGAAATTTCTTAAAATAATTCGGACTAATAAAATATTAAGATAAATACGCTAATTATTGCCCGAATAATTATAATGAATTTTATCACGTTTATTTTTGTTGTTGATGAAAATAGTAATTTGCTACGAAAGATATATAACTGGTATTATGGTGAACGATAATTCCAATTATATAAAATCTTTAAGCTGACCTGAGAGGATTTTATACTGGAAAATTAAAATTATCTAAATTTTCCTAAGATACTCACATAGTAAAAAAAAAAATAACTTAGCAAAAAGTTTAAATAAAAACCTCTTACAACTTATAGAATACAAAATTGCAAATTGTGTAAGAAAAATAATTATTTCAAAATAAAATTGACTTCTAAAAATAAACTTTTTTTCTATAAATTCATAATATATGCAGGAAAACTTTTAAATTCCTTTTCATTTCTTATTATTATTAAAAAATTTAACGTGAATTTTATAATTTTCATTATAAGAACATAAGTTTTTGTAAAACGTTGAAAATTTTTTTTTAATTTGAATAAAAAAAAATTAAATTGAAAATACTTGAGTAAGTAAAATAGAAATTACTTTTTATATATATAGGTTTTAAAAATATAATTGTTAAGATACTTTGGTCAATAAAAAATTCAAAGTAGGGGAAAAATTAAATTGAATTTCTTTTTCCATATTTTTTTTGTTAGGTACAGCATAAAAAATCCTATTCGACATCGATGTAAAAAAAAAATTTAATTAATTTTATTGCAAGAATTTTTTGTTAGGAACAGAAAAATTGTTGTCGTTGAAATATTAAGCGCATCTCTTAATGATGATTTACCATCAGACTACATGCACCGTCTAAAAGATTGTCATATTCTTTTGTATGCACATTATCAAAGTGAATTTTTTCCAATGTGTAAATATCAAACTATTTGTTCTAGTTTTCTATCAGTTTGCTGGATCTGTATATAAGTTCGTTATACATTATATTATGTAGATATAACCTTTTTGATCATTCAAGGCAATGCAATAACTATAATAAAAAATTAAACAGTATTTATTATTCCTTTTTCAAAATGCGTTACTTTGACCGAAAATTAAGTATATGTGAAAAAAGATAATATACTTGATGAATTGAAAATGAGACGTTGACATACGAGATATAAACCATTTGTAGAGGGTTTTTATTTTTTTTTTTAATTTTCTCTGTATGTCATTATATGAAAGCATAATGGAATAAAAAAATTATTATATTTCATTCATAATTTGTTAAATAAAAAAAAACAAAAAATTTTAAAATTCATTGCACGAAACGAAATTTTTTTTTTAAAATGAAAAAAAAAAAATTTCCTTTCATTTTTCATTCTGTTGTTAGAATTATTAAAAATATTTTTATATAGTATAGTAACCATGAATCTTAGTTTTATGCTGTATTAATTTTTCTATTATTCACAAGCATAATACTGTAAAAAAAAAAACATGATATTGGGTTAAAGTTAACTTTATTTCACATTTTCTTATATTTAAAAAAAAAAAAAACAAAAAAAAAATTCAATTTAAAATGTGTATTTCTTTTTGAAAATAATAATATAAAATTTTTTCTGTACGAAAATGTTTTCCAAATAACTTGTATATATGTATATAAAATAACAAAAACTATACCAGCATAAACTCAAGTGGAGTGAGATGAAAAAATAAATTGAAGAAAATATTTTGTTTTCGATTCTATTTATGTGTATAATAGAAAAAGTATCATAAAAGTTTATTTTCATATACATTAAATTGATTGAATTTAAATGAAAATAAAATAAATATATATATAAAAGAGTTGTTGCGGTAAAATATCGACAATTTAATAAATGTATAGATTTTTCTATTATGCGCTTCTTGAAGTTTTTCCGATTTTAAAATATTAAAAAAAAAAAATAAAAACAATAAAATAAAAAAATGTTTTTCTATTAATAATATTTCAACAAATTGCTTTTCATAGAAAAATAATAAATAGAAAAATGCAAGTTAAAGGCTATAGTTAGTGTTGTGTTTACCAAATGAATTACATACTATTTTCAGAAATTTTTTTTCTCATCATTATGTCCATTGACAGGCAACTTGAATTAAGGGTTTTCTTTTTCATACAAAAATATCTTCGAAATTACACAGAAATGTTGTGAAAATTAAATTACTTAAAATTAAATAGAAAACAATTTCAAGTTGATTATAATTGAGTATTTGACAACTGAAAATAAAATGTGGAAAAAAAAAAACTTAGTAATTAAAATTAAAATTTATAATATTCATTTTTAAGAACATGTTATGTTATTTTTACGATCTTTGAAACGCTGATATTTGATTAGAATCAGATCTAAAGAAGCACTCAAAATATATAAGTTTGAGTATAATACATTTTAATTTGTTATTTTATCTTTTTTTTTTTTTTTTTCAGATTAATTTCGGGAAAATTGATGAAATAAAAAAATTTTTTGATGTTAACATGGGTAAGTAAATTTTTTTGAAAATTGAAAATTATTATTATTATTAAAAAATTAAATTAATTAAAAATTTTTTAGAAAATTAAAGAAATTCAAAATTCCACGTCACCAGCCCTGGAGAATGATATTTTAGCTTTATTTCTGCATTTGATTTTTTTTATTATCTGTTTCCTTTACTTCACAATCTCATCAAATATGTTCAAGCCAATTTGAGCCAAAAATCTCAAAATTAAAAAAATCCGGCTCACTCACCCTGGAGCCAGTTATATATTCTCTAACACTCTAACATATCAAAAAATCACTTCAATCGATATTGAAATTAACCCTACAATCAAAGCCGAACCAAGACCAGTTTCTCATAGTGAGGGCTCTTAATTATGTGACAAAAAAAAAATTTTTACATATATATTAATTGCATTAAATTTTTCAAGGATGTATAATATGGTAGATTATATGATATATTATATATTATATGATATATTATATAACTATAAATATTATATAACTATAAATAATAATAATTAAAATATAAATATATAAATAAAATTGATATTAATAAATCTAGTTACATTTCGCCCAAATCTTAACTTACTGGGTTGAAACTTAAATATTTAAAAATTTTAGCAATACTATCAAGTAATAATATTTCCGTTTTGTCAAATGTGTTCTATAAACAGAATTTTTTCAAAATATTATAATTTAAATAAAGTATTTAAGTATTTTTAGTGTTTAGATTATATACTCAAAAATTAATAAGTATACTAAAAATTTAATATAAAAGAAAATTTTAAGAAAAAAATTTTCATTTTGAATTTCAATTTATTTAAATCCATATTATTACATATTTCCTTAATACTTACAGGACACCATTTCAAACAAATTTTACAGAAATTAGCTTGTTTGCTTATGATAATACATTAATACATGCTTACGATAATATACTTCGATGCGATGAAATTTTATGTTTTTGTAGATATTAAAGGAAAAGTTGAAATTTCAAGAAGACAAGAAAATAAATATTTTTTTAAAAATTATTAAAATAATACGCTTTCCAGAACTTTATAATACTTTCCACACTTCAAAAAGACATCAAATATATATGTACACAAATATACATCCACCAATGTCTTCGGAACGAAAACTTTAAAAAATTTCTAATCCATTTCTTATCCATTATTTTATCAATTACAGACAATTGCATTTCTTGTTGAACAAAATCTTATATTTTTAATGTCTTTCTGTAAAAATATCAAACAATATTTTTTGGACAAACTCCAAAAAACTTAAATAAAATTTTCAAAGTTTTTACTTGTACTTAAACTTTTATTTTGTAAATAATTATTTTATTTATTATTATATTTATTATTATATAGTTTCGATTGATTAAATTTTGTGTTTTTATTAAGAATTTAACAAAACTTAAGCTTTATTGACAAAATAATAATTCTTTTAAGTTTTCAATGAAAATAATTTTAAGTGTTTCTAAAGTTGTTGAATAAAAATTGTATACCCATATTCTGTGAATGATTTGTTTTCTTTGAAATATAGTATATACACTATATAATATTAATAAAAAAGGTTTTACGTTACATTTTTTAAAACCCAAAAAAAATTATAATGTTCGATTAGTTAGAATTTATTATAAAAACAAAAAAAAATAAAATGTTTCCAACAAATTCTTAATTTAAATGATTTATAATCCGATTATAGAAAAATCGAAAAGTCGATTATTTATTTTCTGCCAAGGTGCAATGAATTTAAATTCAATGCAAATAAATCTAAGTAAAAAAATTGTACGTTGTATTATGTATTTTAGTATTATTAAGTAACAAAAATTTTATATGTGTATTTTATTCCTATATACATATATGTAAATATATATAAATCTTAGAAAAATAATAAAATGATAAATGCAAAAAAAAAAAGAATATTTTTTTAATGTCGTAAATTTTTATTCTATATTTTTCCTCCACTATATATTTATATTGAGATTAACATTGAATAATGCATTTCCATTACCTGTAATACCCTTCGCAAAGATATAATTTTTTTTATTCTTAATATTATGTAGTGCATAAAAAATCTTTTTAGAAAACATGTAGGTACGTTACATACATTTATTTTCTGACATTGATAAAATTCACTTATTTAACTAAATATTTTGTGATGTCAAGCAAAAATTATTTTTTTAATTTTTAATTTTTTCCATTCCTTTATTTTTATAAGTTATTATTAAAGTTTGTTAAAGAAAATTGCGCATTTATATTTATATTTGAAAAATTTCCAAGATCCTATTTCGAAACTGTGTCATATATGGTGAATTTTGAGTTGCAAAGCTTTCACATTTAGATTTTATATCACTACCTTAAAATTGAAAAGTTTATTATAAAGCTGCAAAATACATTATAGAATATTTCAACCATATATAGAGATTGGAAATCTTTTTTAACATGGACGTCCAATTTTAATTTCGAAAATTGTAGGACTCCGCATATTCATTCAATATTCAAACTGTACTTCCTAACCGACTTCCTAATTTATCTCAATTTATTTTTAATGCAATTTTATTATTATTAATGCATTATTTAATAAAAAACAAAACATTTATACTTCAAAACATATAATAGAATAATGACATTATGATATTAAAAAACTGAATGTGATAAGGATACAAAATATATTAGGTCAAAGATTGTCCATCTCTGGTCTAGTATAAGAACACTAGTACTGAAAAAGATGAAATAAGATTAGAAAAGTATTAGATCTGAAGGCTTCTTGATTTAAAAAATCTATATATACCTAGTAGTTTTTTGTTATCACATTCTTAGGAAACAATTTTGAGAACAGTGACAAATTAAAAGAAATTTTTCAATTTAAAATGAAAAATTTTGTTATTTTGGAACAAAAAATAAAAAAAAAATGTTTGCAAGTAAAAAAGAAATAAATTTTTCGATGAATAAATGTCACTTACAATATTTTTTTTTGATTTTCTTAAGATTATTTTTATGAATGATGTTTGTTATGACGATGAATGATGATGTAAGAACTGAAGTTGAAAAAAAATTCATCATTTGGTGCCCTAATTTAAGTTTATTTTTAAGGACATTTTAGTTTTCTAAAATCCCATCTTAAAAAACAGCAAAAAAAATAATATCGTTATCCGATTCCGATTAATTTACATAAATAAATAAAACATTCAATAATGGACGAGAATACTATTGCTATTTAATTGCGGTGGAATTAGGCTTTTCGTTATATTCTTAAATTGGAAAATATTTGAATCTCTTTGCTTTTTCTATAATATCATTAACATGAATTACAAAAAGAATAAATTCATATTTATTATGATAATTTGTATTCAAAAATTGTTTTTCTTATTATAAAATTAGTCTGTCAAGAAAATTTGTTTATTGACTGTGAATCAACAATAATTCTTCCACTAACTTGCTTTCAAATTGTAAAAATCAAAAACTTGGATATCAATTACTCCTCAACTACTATTAAAAACAAAATATTATTTTTTTTTTTTTTAATTTTCAAAAATCATTCATAAAGATCAAAGAATTTTTCATTTTTGGTACTTTTGTTTTTAATTGAGGGAAAAATTTCCTTTATGTTGTACTCAAAAACAACATATAAATCTGTATACATATTATATTATATGTAAGTTAATGTTTCGTTTTTTTTTTGTTTTTTGTTTTTTCAGTCATCATCATGAGCACAATAAAAATTTCCTACTAAAGATTCTTATTCTTTTTAAAAATATATTTGAAAATCTGTTTGTGTTTTTTTATGCTTTCGAATTATTGGAGCCTAGTAGTTATATTTATATTTTATTTATGTATTGTGACATTTTAACTTGGAAGACATTTTAACTTGAATTGTCAATGAAATTCTAATAATAGTCTCTGTTTTAAATTTAGAAGGTAAAAAAATACTTAATACAGAAATCTTTTAAGTGCTATTAAAGAGATTTTTAATCCCCTTTTAAGTTAATTTAAAAATAATTTGCTATAAGTCTATAACAAAATCATTTTCAACTGAATTCTAAAGTACCTATATTTTCAATTTAATATTAATTTCTTTCATTTTTATTATTATTATAAATTTTATATTATTTTCATTTTATAGATGTATTATAGTATAGTTATATTATATGTTGTATTAAATAAAAGCAAAAATATATAATTTTTTTTTTCTCGACAGTAAATTACTTTTTAAGTTTATTATAATAAATAATTTTTATATTTTTCGTACTTTTTAAGTGTTGATGATGAGGACTCTTCATCAGGTTCCTGTTTCAGTAAATAATAAAAAAAATTAATAAATTGAAGTAATAATAAAAATAAAAATTAATCTTCTCAATATTTTTCATAAAGATTATTAAAAAAAATTTATATTGCTTTAAAACGATCAAGAGATTTTCAGGTAAAAAATTCATAATTCTTTCTTTTTTTTTTTATTAAAAATATTCAAATAAATATAATTTTATTTTAATTAAATTTAATGAGAATATTATTATTAAAATATTAACATTTTATGTGAGTCAAAGATTATTTAAATAAATTAAGATAAAGAAATATTTGTTTGTCATAAAAAAATCCAATTGGTCGAATCCTTTAATGTGTCATATCTTGAAGCCAAAAAAAAAAAGGTTCTTTATATTATATTCCAATATTAAGATTGTAATCTACTTATTATTATCAGAAAAAAAAATTCTTTTTCTTTTTCTTAATATATACCAAAACCAAATATAAATAAAAGAAAGCCCATTTGTACATAAACGATTTCATTTCTACACTATGAATTATTAATTTAACAAATTAGAATTTAGTTTAGCCAAAAATTAAATCATCTTGTAAACGGATTAATTATTATAGTAGATTATTATGCCCAACTTTCTAAACTTAGGTGTTTAAGGAATACAAATTCATATATTATGTACATAAATTTTTATTTTTTTTTCCTCCTACATAGAAGAAAACATGTTGTGTTAAAAACCCTCAACAATTGACTACACATACATGTACCTACATAAATTCTTATTTACTTTCTTTTTTAGCACACATAATTAAGTCATAATTAAACGTTTATATTTATTTCTATGATAACATAATTAAAATTTAATTATTTTGATAAAATATTAAAGAATATAAATTGAAATAGCATATAATATAGGAAAGAAAAGTATATATGTGCGAAGCTATTATTATTTTTACTTATATATTTCAAAGCCAATGATGCTTTATTTTACAAAATTTTATAATATACATAATATCTATTTTTTAACATTTTTGTTTGCGATTATAATAAATGCTTACACATGTAGTTGCTAATTCTGAAATCCATAGTATTATGTTGATTCATAACGTTAACTGAAGTGTTTAGCTTCAGAGCAAAAACATCTTATATACTTATATATAATGTGAACAAAAAATCGGAAAATATCATTTATTTCCTGTTAAAATAACAAACACAAATTTTCCAAAAACTTTAACCCTATAAAACTAACATCCATATTTCGTCAAAATTCCCAGAGGTGATAGAACGAGCTTCGGAGATTCGTTTTCAATTCGCACCTCGAGAATGTGGAATGCTCTCCCATCAAAATTGTTCCCAACAGCTGGCGGACGTTTGATTTACGACTTACGCCGCTTTAAGAAGAATGTAAATGATTACCTTCTTACTGTCCCACTTTTTAATTCCGTCTAAACTTCCTGTCCCCATTACCAAATCCATACTTCTTTAAGTATAAAAGGTATCCCACATTCCCACCTATTGATTTGGGAACTTTAATAAAAAATAAATAAAAAATAAAAACCCATTATCTCGAATTTATTTTAAACTGTAGCGATTTTGAGCATTGTTGGATTATCTGAATTTAGTACAGTGTAGGTATAAAGAAGATATTTATACAGACGAGTAGTGTATCTAATCTAACTCTTATACGTAACGCAGTTTAGTTTTTCCATATCAGTATTTTCATTATTTAATCATTTTCTTACAAAGCTACCGTAATTCTCTTTACCCCACCACTTATAAAGTTATAACAAAATGTATATAGAAAGCAACAAGTGTTTGGAATTACAGAAGAAGAAAAAAAATTCTTAGGATAAAAAATTTATAACACCAAAGAATTACTTTCTAGTGTTTCAATTTCGTTAAGTGTGAAATAAAATTATCGAAGACAAAAACTGTCAAATTACAAAGATACACACACATAAATAACTCGACAGCGCTTATCAACAAAGTTTTTAATATATAGAGTCTTTAATATAAAGTCTCAAGAGCCTCTACGATATTTTCAGACAAAAAAAAAATATTAAAAATAAAAATATACAATTCTAAAAAAGGTTAAAAAACGAAAAATTTTAAATTATCATGCTTAAATTAAAACGATATTCAAGTATATCAACCCATAATGTGCAATGTAAATTTTCTAATATTTATAATTTCTTCTCATCAATAAAAATGTATTTATAAGAAAATTTCCTTTTTTTTTTATTCATAAGATCTTAAAGGTCCAATAATCACTTTGTAAAATTTGTTTTCAGTCTATTAAATATCTTCAAATAATATATGTTTCATTTAAAATTTATTCAATTTTTAAAATGTGAAAATGTAGGTACATAACAGTGTATATGCATATAATAAATAAAACACATAATATGTTAAAATCTGAAATAACAAAAAAAATTACACACACAATACAACATATGAACAAATAAAAGATTGTAGGCTGAATATCTGATATATGTCGAATTTGATTACAAATGATCTAGGAAAACAAAAAAAAGAAAGAAATATGAAACAATTTTCCTCAACATTAACATATAACATGTATCTTTTCAGAAAAAAACAAAAAAGGAAACTTTATTGTAATACAATCAAAAACATATTTGAATACTTTTTCCGTTCCTTGGAAAATTATATCAATTTCCTTATAAAAAAAAAGAATATTTTTTCTCCATTCTTTAAAATTATTAAAATGTAAATAACATTGAAACAAAAAGTATTATATGTGTATATTTTTTATTTCACTTGAAACACTTGACTTTAATGATAAAATTATGCTATGTTAAATAGATTACGACGATAAATAATGTCACATAATAAAGTTTTCTCAACATTTTTTCAACAATTTTCAACATTGAATATTTTATGAAAACAAAAACGTTTTCGTGTGTGTTTACGAATTTAGTATGTATTATAGATATGTCAAAATTATAAGTTTTTTTATTTTTGTGAAATGAATTTTTTTGGCAATGTTCCAAAAAGAAAAAAAATTTTTTGTTTTTCTAAAAGATTATGCAAAATATACATTTTGTAAACAGGATTTATGTAGGTATTAAGTATGTATTTTTACATATATATTTCGTTATTTTCATGAAATTGTTGATAATTATTGTGTTACAAACTTACATTTTTGTTCACAACGTATATTAATACGGAAGCGTGTTTATTCTCTCATAAATACATAGTTTTCATATTAATTAAGAATCATAATAGTAATTAAAATTTTAGATTTTATATGCGGGAATTGATATTTTAAGCCTAGAATTAAATTCATTTTTGAATAGAATAAATATAAAATTTACTATGAATAATATTAACATATAAGCTTTTTATTTAATTTAATTTAATTTTTCATTTTATACTTTAGTTTTTACACAATATTTACATTTACTAAACACACAACTATACACATGTAATTAAAATTAGTTTAAAATATACTAAATTTCTTTTTTAAGGTTCCTTATAAGTTGGACAACATCCAGGATATGGTTTAGTTAGATCTTGTATTCTAATCCAATTCTTTGGATGTATAACGGGTGGACAATGTGAAGTAGTTTTAAATGATTTATCTAGCTGACATTCAATTATTTGACATAATTGGGTGGGTTGAACTCTAGAAGATTAATAAAAAATTATTATTGAACCAAATTAAAGAACTCTGTAATAGACTTACCGAGCTCCAAAACTGACTTTTTTTCCTTCACTCGGCATAAAACAACCTTCTTCTTCTATGATTAAAAAAAAAATTAAGAAAACATAAGTTTTTTTTAAATAATGTTTTTAAAATGAATTCAAGAAATACAGAAAAACTATTTTTCGTCAAATAATAGTTTATTATTTTTCTTTGGCAGAAAATGAAACGCAAAATATTAAGTGAAATTTTTGTTGTCCATCTTTATAATTGAATTTTTTTTTTCTAAAATTGGCTAGTAAAACATTTCAGTGAGCTCTGTTTCCGTAACTAAAAACTAATTTGTTTTTGTAATTATTTCAATAACGAAACTATATCATTATACCTTCATCGCAATTAACATAACAATTCAAACATATAATTAGCAATAATAATCGAATATTAAGAAATATCATTTTGAATTTTAAAGAAAAAAAAAAGAGAAATTGAATTATTGAATTATATTTATGATGTTTTCAAATTGAATAATTTTAATAAACTGAAGACATTCGACTTTGCAAAATTCTAATTGCATATGTTATTCGTAAAATAAAAAGCTTTTCAAGAAATATTGATAACCTTATTAACATTATTTCTGGAACAAAAATCTCATTTTGTTAAGCTAATCTATTTTTATAGTATTTATATTATAATTTACTATAAAATATAGGGTACTATATAATATTATTCAAAAAGCCGTGCGATTTTAGCTAATTTTTTTTTTATATCGTTGTCCGACGTTATCTTATAATGCCCAATCAAACGGACTGATATCTAGACATTTACAATGAGCACCTTCGACTACTTGGGGTAGTAATGTAGTGCCAGAACGTTTTAGTAAAGTTAATAAATTAAGAAAATTCATTAACAATCATTTTCTAAGCTTGTATTCAAATTACTACGTACTAATAAATAATAGATTTGATAATTTTGATTAGTTATTATTTTCTAACCATAAAGTACTTTAAAGTTCATACTAAACTGAAATCAAAAACTTTTTATTCGAAGAATTATTAATGTTTAACCTTGTTTAAATTGCAATAAATTAATAGTCCTTTGATTCCCATAGTGAACTTAAAAAAAAGCTCAAATACCACACCAACTTTCTAAAAATATATAATTACATATTATTTGCAAGTGATATTTAATCATAATTAAATAAATTAAAACGCATATAATGTGAACAACAAATTTATTAATTTATTAATCAAAATTTATGCGATAATGCGGAAATATAATGGATGAATTAATTAAAACATAAATAATAACACAATTTTAAATAAATTCATAAGTTTCTCACGTCATTAATTTTTACTCTTTTATGGTCATTAATTTCTTTTAATAACTACGCGGTATATTGGTATGTACATGTAATTATTGAATTAGGTATAAGATATATTTTATGGAATTTTATTTCATGATAATTTAATTATATAATTGTATAAAGGTATTCAAAAGGATATTTGATATGCAAATTTAGATGTAATTTATAACAACGCAAGCTTTTCATAAATATTTTTTTTAAATTCCCCAAGTTGGTGGTGTAATTCAATAAATTTCCACAAAATCAAACCTGTTATTGTACATTGTAGTAAGAAAGGATAAATTGGATTGAAAAAAAAAAATTTAATTTCCAAAGTAAAATTTTTTATTTTATTTCTCAAATATTAAAATTGAAAAAATCGAATGTTTTCAAAAGTTTTATGACAAGTTGAATAAAAACTATGTCATTTTGAAAGAAATAAAAAGTTATTGATTGAAAAAAAAAAAACAGATTATTTTTGTTCAAAAACATTGAAAATTTTATTTTCAAACGAATGAATATGACAAAGATTCTCGCTACTTGCAAATTGTCTCAGCACAAATGGCTAAAGACCACATTAAAATTATTTAACAAATTTTTTTCTTTTAGCTCTTAATCTATAATGAGAAAAATATAAAATATATAATGGTAATTAAAATGAAAATAAAAAAAATAAAATTTCAGCATATTTCATTTTTAATTAAAATTGAAATAAATATTTTTTTATATATATAGACACAACTAGATACAATATTATTTATTGTAAAACGTTAATCAGTTTATTAATCAACCCATTTTTATCAACCCTATAATATCAATAGTAATATCAAATTTTCAAAATTTAAAGATAAATATAAAGTTAAAATTAAATATTTCATAAGCTATATATATGAACAGTGTATTATGTATAAATTGAAATGACAGTTAAATATTCCTTCTAATTAATTTAAAAAAAAAAAGGGTTTTTGTTTGTGACATTTCCAGTTAAAATAAAAACAAGATTTTTGAATTAATATTCACATAATTACATAGAATGGAATATAAATATTGTGTACAGAAATTATTATACCTAATTTATGTATAATAGTCAAAAAATTAAAGACTAAGGATTAAATGGCATGTCTTTTTTTTAAATTCGTTTGAAGGAAGTTAGAGCTGATTCCCATATTATAAGTCTGAGCTAACAAATTAATCTCACTTTTAATTATCTTGCATTTTGAAAAAAAATAATTAGTTTTATAATTATTATATACTAATATACTACACATAATGAACATACTATTTCTAAATAACTAAAAATGAGAAGATTTCATATTTATTTGGGATTATTTATGTTCACGCTTTGCCAAATAAAGTTCAAGTGTTTCAAAATGTTGGTTAAACTAATCAATGATTTTTCATTCAAATTGTGAGTGTAAGCTCCTAATAAATAATATTTTCCATTTTCAATGTATACAAAACCATTTCCAGTATTTTTTGCACCCAATAATTTTTCATTATCATCAGATTTGATCAAGAATTTATCTTTGGGCAAAATTATTTCTTTGTCAAATATTTCATTACGAATAGGAAAATTTTTATTAATTAGATTGGTAGCATTTTCATTTGTATTACTCCAAACAGGCAGAACACCTTGATTGTAAGTTTCAAAATCAACTCCGTCAATATTTTTTATACAAATGGGTTGAATAAACATTGAATATTCTATAGGTTTTTGCAAAATTAAAAGTGCAATGTCGTTTTCATAAAACTCATTTTTTACATTAGCTTTATATATTTCAATCACATTGAAATATTGAGCATCATTATTTTCATATTCAGTAAAATAATTTTGATTTATCTTTCCTACTTTGACTTTTAAGTTTGAAATATTTTTTTCTTCGTTTTCGTGTAATGAAGATGTTACGCACGAAGCAACAGTTAAAATTATTTGTGAATTAATTATTGTTCCACCACAAATATAATCCATTTTTGGTTTCTTGTAAATACCGGCATGCCATGGAAATTGAGTATAATTCTTTATAGTGCCACAAATAGGTTGACAACGAACAGGCATATGATCCCATTCTCCTAATTTATCACAAGTTATTTCTTTTATAAATTGTTTAGGTTTGTTATAACCAAATTTACAATCGATTTCAAACGATGTATTGGGCAGTATATTTTTAGAACAATTGGGCTGACAAGAGGTTTTGAAGGAGACTCCGTTCAAGATTCTTCCATTACAATAAGCTTGACATTTAGGATGGCTTTCTGACCATTTACCATTTAAGCAAATATTTTCAATCGGATTATTTATTAGTCTTAATTTTTTATTAATGCAATCGTAAGTTATAAAATCACTTTCATTCACGATTGATTTGTTATACAATAACTTTTTAGCTTTACCGTCACCCAAATAAATATTCATATTGTCTATTCTAGGAACTGTGCAACCTCCTACATATTCATCTTTGAAATTATGAACATACTCCAAGGAAATGTTACTACAATTACCTTTACATTCATTATACAGTTCAAAATTTTCCTCTTTTGGTTTAGGTTCAAACTGGCTATTAAATACTTTTTTATTTAAATAATCCAGCTCTACGCCTTTGACATCCGAAGTTGTATGAAAACAATTGTCCTCATCTGATCCATCGAAACAATCTGAAACTCCATTGCACTTATGTTTAATATTTACGCAAGCTCCATTTTGGCAACTAAATTGCTCTTCTGTGCAGTAATTCTTTTTGCATAATTTCTCTTCTTCGTCAGAACCGTCAGTACAATCTTTCCTACCGTCACAAGTTTTATTTAAATAAATACATTCCAATGATGACTGGCATTGATATAAGTGCTTCGATTCACATTTGTTATCACAATCAGATTCATCTGATCCATCAGGGCAATCATTGTTCCCATCACATTTAAGATTAAGGTTTATGCAAGCTCCATATTTACATTGATAAGCGTATGCTGGACACACTATTTGATTACATTTTTCATCTGTTTCATCAGATTTATCATTGCAATTTAATATTCCATCACAAATATCATCAACATATATCCATTGCCAACCATTATCACACTTAGTTTTTTCCACCAAAATATATTGTTCAACATTATTAATTACATGGCTACCTAAAATTCAACAATTTATTAATTATTAATTGTAATTTAAAGAAAATGTTTTGAAAATTTCCATAAAGCAACAGTTTATTTGCAGTAATCAGTACTAAATCTTAATAAAATTTCACTATTTTATCGTGTTCATTATTATTGAATTCAGAAATTTTTACGCAGTCCACATAAATTAGAAATTGTTTTAATTTGTTATATTTTATTAACTTATTTATTTGAGTTTTTAGATTTTCGGCTGCTTTTTTATATGAATA
>OZ023275.1:14353120-14705561 GCA_964007475.1 Hybos culiciformis | reverse complement strand
CTATAAATATAATATGATATAATATGGTAAGAGATTTGAATTGTGACAGTATAGTTGTGAATATCGATGTTCATATATCAATATGATAGTCTTTTTGATATATATTGAGATAAGTACATCAGGTATAGGTGTACCAAAATAATTAAAATCACCTACGGAGACGTTACTCCAACTTTGTGTATATACCTCGCACAAAACTCAGTAATTAAAATTCTCTCGGTTCATTATGTATGCAAAAAAAAATATCTAACAGAAAAAGCATTATGAATCATAATCACATTTAAGTAGAAAAGCTTTCAAAAGTATAATGTCTATTTTGCTAGAAGAACGAGACGATATTACATGTATTAAACTTTATAAGAATATTTTCATTACGTCATTTAATGCTATGTTATAATATTGTAAATTACAGGCAAGTTCTAATGTTTATACTAATTGTTGGGGATCAATTTAAGGTGTCAATTTTCGAAGAATGGTTTCTAGGCAGGATCTAGTCTAATCTTTATTTAGAATATTTCGCATAACAAAATGTTCGAAAATGGTGCAAAAAAGGCAGAGAAAGTTGTCCAGTGCCGAAAATAGTAAACCAAATCTCATGAGCCTAAAACCAATTACAGAAAATAACCTTTCCAATGGTACTACCGGTTTTCTCAAAATCAGTTCATTGGTTTAGAAGTTTATGAGTTACATACATAAATTCTTTTTTATATATATAAATTATTTTTTGCATTCCCAAAGGTTTGTGTATTTTAACTGCACTATTATTTTTACAATCTTTTTTTTTAACTCTATAATTCATCTCTAAATATTTTAAATATTTAAACTAAAAAAGAATTGAATCAAAAACCTGACATTATTCTATATCCATGACAAAAATTACAGCGACAAGGATTTTTACTTTTTTAACTGAAATTTTTGTAAATATGTGTTTGTTATACTTTAAATAAAATACTTAATTTTTAATTTAAACTTGTTCTGCGAATATTATTTAAAAACAAAACACATACTTATTAAAAAAAAAAAACAAAAAATTATAATATAAAATAAAGACCTTATCACAATATCTCATTAAATTTTTTTTTCGTTATACACAAGAGTCGAGTCAAATAAATTCAACAGATGTTGTTTCTAAAATTCGAACTCTTGGAAAAAAAAAAAATAAAAAATTTGTATAAAATTTTTTAATATAAAAAAAATTCTTTTTTTTTTTTTCCATTAACCTAATGGAATTCTGCATGATAAAGTTTTAGTTATAAAAATTCTACTTGTTGTTAGAAAAAAAAAATACAAAAATTTTTTTTTCATACTTGTTGAAAAGCGAAAAAAAATTGTTTTTTTTTTTTTATTAAAATATATCGCAATGACAATCTATCGCAATAATATACGAGGAACATAAGCATTAAAAAAATAAAGTTTTTTTTTTGTTTAGTGGGTGCTATTTTGTTATTTATAGCCATTAGAAAGACAATTTACACGAGCTTGACTATTAAAAATAAACAACGAAACAAAAAAGTTATGTTTTTAAAAATTGTTTTGTTATTATAAAAAATATTTTGATAGATATTATATATTCATATGGATTTTTCTAATGAGTTTTAATAAATTACTTTTTGACATTTAAACACTGAAAAAAACATATAGCTGGTGCAGCTATAATTTCTGTATATCTCCTGCTAAGTAGATAGATCAAATCGGACTAGTGAAATTAGCTATTTTTCATAGCAACTAAAAATAGCTAATATTTTAACTTTTGAACATAATCTGTTCATATGATTATAGCAATGTTTGTCATAAAAATTTCAGAAACATATTTGTAAAAAAAATTTCGAGTAGCAATTTTTGCCACAATTCATTTGCTATACGTTTTAGGAAGAGTTATATTATATATTTAATAATAAATGCAATATTTTCAGCACATACTGCCAGAAAATAATGCAATTTTAGTTATAATCTTTTTGCTAAATTTTATACCTGATTTTCCACCGAGTTTTTTTTTGAGTGAATATAATTAAATAACAAAATATCGTTCAAAATTAATTTATTGTTAGATTTTGGGAAGAGGTTAATATTAAAGTGTTCAATATATAATACATTATATATTTTTCTAAATATAGGTATAATTATTTCCGTAATTACAATAACATTATTATAGGGATGATTCACAAAATAACCGGAAATTAAAGATATTGATTTAAATGTTAATTCCTTTTAGTGACATTTTTAAAATAATAAAAAAATCAAATTATAGAAAGTAAGAAAGTAATATCGCTGTTTTGGATTAGACTCCTGTAAATTGTCCTTAATAATTTTGAATAGTGTGATGGTTATTTAAAATTAAAAAAAATAAAATAAAAATTATAAACAGAAATAAGAAACTTAATTTGATTTTTTTTTGCTCTTTCTGCATTTGAAATTTTGCTAAAATTATTGAAATTTTTTTTACCATTTTATAGAACTAATTAAAAGTTTTTTTGAACCAAAATATATAGTTTTTCTGTATAGTTTTTCTGTATATAGTTTTTCTGTGTAATATAGAATTATGGATTTTAATCAATTGAAGAAGTATTTGTAATCTGAATTAATGTTTATTTTTGAAATTAATATCTGAGGAAAATTTTGGACTTGGAGCTCTAACACTTTGAACTCGAATCCTAATCTTCCATATGAAATCTCTTGACATTTGAAAGTGTTAGGAATTAAACAATATTCAGTTCGTGAAAACAAAACTTAACTTAAACGAAAATTCATTTGATGGCTACTTAGAAGAGCTGGAAAAAAAATTTTAATATCGTGTAATTCCTCTTTATTGAAAATATAATGCACTATGTGACTATATGTTTGTTTTAACAGTAATATTTAACTATAAAAAGTAATATTTTGTCCAGTCAGATTTTAATGAAAAATTGTTGAATGTGCACACAGCACATATGGGTGGAATTGGATATTAATAAACCATTTTTATGTATGGAAAATTCCAAAGCAAACAATTTAGCAAATTTCTAAAATATATCCATACATAAATGTATATAGAATACATGTATATTATAATTTATACTACTTGTAAATAACAAAAAAAAAAATATATATTTCATATGTGACAAAATTCTGAATTTGAAATTTATGTGCATAACAAAAGTTTTGGTTTTCAAATACAAAGCAATTAAAATTTTTTTTTCCAAAATTTTATTTTATTATTATTTTTTCTTGCCACATCGATATGCACAAAAAATGGCAAAAAAAAAGAAAAATTATGTGCTGTTAGAACTCTAACATATAAATGTGAGGAATTTGTAACGTGCATTTTTTATTTCAGAATTTATTTTTGCGAAATTTTTGACTAAATCGACAAAAATCTATATCTACTTAAAATGATAGAAATTTCATTGGAACAAATAGATGCCACTTTCTAAATACTTCAAATAAAACAATTTCAGCAATTTATAAATATAGGCTTCTTAATTAAAATCTTTGTTCTAATTTCACTTTTCAAACTATATGGAAGAAAAATATTCCAATATTCTTTTTGAATGATTCAACGTTTTACCCTCATTTTTGACACTTAAATGTATAATATACATATAAATATACAGTACGTACATACAGTATTACATTTGAAGATTTCAACTTATCGACATGGTAACATATTAATTTTTATTCTTTTTTTAACTATTTCATACAAATTTCCACAAAAGAAAATTGCTTAGATATCAAAAATCACCAAAGTTAAATTTTTCTTCTTCAAGCATTATTTTTTTTATTCTATTTTCTAAGAAATGTTGAATGTTCATGAAAAAAAAAGAAAAAAGAATGAATTATAGATATTTCCATCCGTATATGGCTTGTTATAATACATTGTTTTTCGTTCGGCATTACGTTAATGAGAAAGATTTTTGAGGTATCGCATATAAAAATCTGAAACAAACTAAAAGCCAGTAATATTAACTATGTTGTTACATATTACTTTAGGAATTTGATTTTGATAGATGACAATATAATAATTAAAAATAAATTTAATTAAAATAAAATTTAAAATTTTTTATTTTACGGAAAATCAAATTGAGCGTTTTTAACTTTTCGAAAAATTCAATAATGTTTAAATAACATTTCATAGATTTCGGTTTTTATAAATGACCTTAATTTTATGTTAAACTATTTCTGTATTTTATGAAATTAATATTAAATTATTTTCAAATTCTTATCTAATTAAGTATTAGCTTATATCTCTATGAAAAGTAAATAAGAACTAAAGTTAAAATTGTAATAAATAAGGGTGTGATATGTTTGATATTTGATCGATTTATTTATACATATAGTTTGTATCAAAAACGCAGCAATTAAAAATTATTGCAAACTATAATTTTCAAATCCCTCTACAATTTTTGTACATAAATGTTCATACTTGCAATTCAAATTTTTTTCATAAATTATTTATATCTGATTTTGTGATCAGATTTGTATAACAGATTGTCCACAACATTGTTATCGTAATATTTTAAAAAAAATAAAGAACTGAAAATATGAATGAATTTTTTTTATAGGTCTCCTTACATGGTCGATTTATTTTCAACTATAAAACTTTGTTTAAATACATTTCAAATAAAGTTGGAAAATTTTTATTCAACAATTTTCCATTAAACTATAATATAATAGTGACTACTATATAAATACAAGAATACCAAATCAAGTGCGAACCTAATCCATTTTCAACAAGGCCCTAGATAACTACAATAAAAATATTATTATATGTATTTCAACAAGTCAATTATCAAGAAAAATAACGAGATAAATGTATGATATATTTATGTCTATGTATGTTATATATATTAAAAAAAAGAAGAAAAATGTTTTTGAAAGATCTTAATTTTATGAAAAAAAACGAAATTATAATGTCTTTGAAACTTTTTTTTTTAAAGTAGGTACCTACATCTTTTCTTGAAAATAAATTTAATGATTATTTACTAAAAAAAAAAAGTATCGAATAAATTCAGATCTTTCCAACTCAAGCATTTGAAATACTAATCTGAATATTACTATTGAAACCCATAGCAATAAAAAAGATGGGGTCAATACTAGTAACATATACAATACACGACTTGGATTGGAACATTATAAAGAGCCTCAGATCTTCTTAATAGAACAAGAAGTGTTAAAAAAGCGTGCCTCATACTAAAGCAAAATTTTTCTTTACTTTATAGATGCATTAAATCGGTTGCGACGACCATCATTTTCGCCGTTTACTAATCAAAAATCTAACGAACCACTTATTGTTGTTGAAGAAACTGGCTTACAAGAAGAAGAAGAACAGGATTCTTCCGATAGAGAACAAACTCAGCAGGCAAAATTAAAGACAAGTCTTGATATAGACTCTCCAGTTAATCCATATTTACTATCACCATGGCGAGATCCACGAGAAACAAGGAAACATTCCCTTCCATCACAACAAGTAACGGAAGGAATTACAGCAAGTCAAATAAGAAGATTATCAGAAAAAGGAGGAGAAGGATCAGGACCAACACCAAAGGAAGCTGCTTTCTTGGCGACATTGTCACAGGCACCTGCTCCTTCTGGTCGTCGACATTCTGTTGTCACAATTTCAAAAGTCCCACCAGTGTTATTTGGGCGAAATAGAAGAGAATCTGTGGCAGCCTTACCGAATGCGGGGTAAGTTTATATTTGCCTGATTTCTGTATTAAAGATAATTTGAATATTAACTTTTACTAAAGTTCGCTAAAAACAAAATTTTAATTTACATTTTTAAATTCGTGCAAAATTTCAGGCGTGTTCTAAGTGGATCCCGCCGTGAAAGTGCAACTTCGGTCGGACCACCGTCAACTGATCCTCTGGGTAGCATACATAACTTACAGCTGGATATAATGGATGATATTGTTCAATCACGCAAAGCTCGAATGAAACTATGGACTACAAGTAGTGAGAAAGTTTGCGAAGTACAAGTCGTAGATGAATCAGGTGCCTCAAGTTCTGCTCAACGTTATACTAATAGACGTTTTTCTGACTTCATTGGTTTACCAACAACGCCTTCATTTTCACGCAGAGCATCTGAGCATCCTGCTATTGTTTCACCATGTGTAGGATCATCATCAAATACTTCCCAAAAACGGAAGAAAACTGGTTTATTGGGAAGTCGATCAGATTTAAGTTCTATATTTAGTAATTTAACATCATCAGCAATGGAAATTAATAAAAGTGACGATACACCAGCGCCCTCATTTTTAACTCCGTCAACTTCAGCATCAACATCAAAATCTAAGCAAACTTCAACAACACCAAACACATTAGATCCAAATGTTGGACGCTCGACTCGATCAAACAGTTTTGATGTATCATTACTGCAAAATGCCAAACAATTTATATCAGATACCGGAGACAAAAGTGCTGCAGAATTATCTGGTTGGTTCACAAAACGCCATCAGCCAATGGCAAAAAAGAAAAGTATTCGAAGCAAAAGCACAGCAATGGCTATTTCAAAAGATATGTTAGAGAAATTACAGAATAAGGATGCACGATCTGATTTTAGTCGTAAAAGTACTAGGAAACCTAACAAGCCAGAAAATAAATCCATGGATCCACATCAAATTGGTAGTGCAATTGAAGGATTTTTGCGTAAAAGTACATCAAGTAGTAAAGGAGCAATACCAAAGGAAAATAATCGAAAATCAGGTAAATCGAATCAAAGTAAGCCAAATGCTGTTAAATCAACAATGAATTGGTTCACAAAAGGTGATGAAGATGATTCCAAGGATACTTGTGATTCATCGTTATGTTCTACTTTGAAAGATTTGTTTGTTAAATAATTGACAGGGAATTTTAGCTTTAAGTTGTCCTAAGCTTCGATTAAATATGCACAATATTTTACTAACTATAAAAGTAACATCAAATTGGGGGATAAAATCTTTTATCAACTCAACTATACTTATATACTTAATACTATATTAAAAATGAATAAATTTATTCAACTCTTATATTTTCATAATATTTTTTGGAAGGTTTTCGCGGCTTAAAGGTACAAAATATATATACATTATGTATATAAACATATAATAGTATATATGAATCAATTATAATAGCCATTACATCTATTATAGAACATAGTATATATTGTAAATGTAAAAGATATACATATAGATACTTATTGTAACTTTACAAAAAAAAAACCTCCATTTTAAAATAAATGCATTTTAAATATCTTTTATTTTTAATACATATTTGCATATAAATGATCATTTATTAATTTAATATACTGTTTATTATTTTTGTAACGTTTTCCCATTATCTTCTAAAATCCCTCAATTATCAACTATTTATGGTATATAACTTCTAATTTAATTCATAATTTAAATTAAAGGTTAAACATTAAACTAATCTCACGACAAAAGTGAAATTAGAAACACACTGAAGGCAAATTAATTTTCAAACTGATTAATCTAATTTCAAATTCATCTATTAATAAATTACAAAAAGACACTATCAACCTCATAATAATTAACAAATACCATAGCCATGACGATTTTTAATCAATTTCTTACTGCGCTACATTATGACGTAAATCGCACTAGTCAAACATAGGAATGAGACTCATTTACCATATATTTACTATCTCACATAACTGAGTTGTGTATATGATGTAAATATACAACTTTATATAAAAATAACTATGTGTGCAAGTAATAAGCGAGTCACACTACAACTAAAAAGCCACTACTCATGACGGCTTTTTTAAATGCGTTCACACTTGCACTTTTTGGTTTTTTTTCTTTTTTTTTCTCGTTTTGTCATATCTTTTTCCTTTTTTTTTGGGAATTTTTTTTGTTTTTTTATTCGTTTTTTTTTAAAAATTGCCGCCAACTTCCTGAAAGTATGCAATTGTTAGTTTATTTTTTTCTCACAGAGCTCATTTGTTATTTGATCCCTGATTTTCTAGTGGCTTTTTGAAAAGCCACTAGCTTTTTTTTCTTTTTTTTGTATGGAAAAAGCCACGAAATAGCCACAACGATGATAGCTTTTTCAAAAAGCCATTAAAAAGCCGAAGTGTGACAGCCTTATAAGAGTCAAAAAATATCTAGCCCAGATGGTGGAGTCGATTTAGGCATTGCCATTCTACTTAACCTCAGTTCAAAACCCTAAGTTACATTTAATTAAATCACATTGTCAGCAACAAGATTCACATTGCATTAACACATTTTGTTGAACTTCGAATTAATTCTTTGGAAACTGATAAAAATGATATGACTGAAATAAAACTTATAATAAAATTTTGAAAGAATCTCGTTAGGAATTTTTTATGAAATACACTTCACAGTGCCACACTATATTTAAAAGTGTTAATACTCTGTCCAATTTTTAGTTTTTTTCTTTTTTTGTTGAATTTTTCTTTTTTGTCAATATTTTATACTTTAAACTTAATCTGTAGATAATATGTGAAATCAATTTATAAATTTTTATATTAATATAAATATATATATATATCATATTTTTTTTTTTCTGAAATGGGTGATATCCCACCGAGTAGAATTTGTAAGAATGACTATTATGTGGAAATCTTGTATGAATATTGTATTATATACACAATATATACACGATGACTGATTTCTATCATTAAAAAATAAAGTACTTATATATACCTATAAATATATATACATAATACAAGCATTATGTATCTAAAGAAATATAAATAACGTCTGTAACAGTGTTGTCAATTTAATCTCCTAAACAAAAAACTATCATACTTAATGTATATATATATATAATAATATATATAACCAAGAAAGAAAAAATATTTTTATATCATAAAAAAAAATAAAAATCGTATCGCTGGTCGATGAAACACATACATGATCAATAATAATACCATGCATAAGAAGTATATCAAAATTTTATATTTTTTAAAATTTTACTAACAAGAAAATATATAATATTATATTATATAATATAACATTGCTTAGTTTAACAACTTAATTTTTTTTCTTTTTTTTTTTTTAAATAGAAGAAAAATAATGTAATTTAAATACAATATTATTATTTATGTATATGATTTAATAGAAATCGAAATTCCATGGAATATTAAAAACTTAACTATACGTACTATACGTACTTACTATTTATTCCTCTTACTCAAAACTGTAAAATTTATAGATCTTGGGTTTTTTCAATATTAATATCAAAATTTAAACAAAAATCGAATGATCTTGATACAAATATAATTGTACTTACAATTTATTTCTCTTACTCAATCCACTTAAATTATAGATCTTGGGTTGACTTATGGCAATATTAATATTAAACATTAAATATCAAAATTTAAAAAAAAAATTAGAATGATCTAGATATAAATATACTGTACCTAGAATTTATTCTTTTACCCAATGAAATAAAATTATTTTTCACAGGTTTATATCAACAGTTGCTTTAAACCATAATCACCAGGAAAAATAAACTAATATTTCTAACTTAATTTGTTTTTTTATTATTAATATATATATATTTGATCACCACTGCTTTTAAATTCAGACTAACCATGATTCAAAAAAAAATATAACCAAAAAAAAAAACTACAAAAACATTAATAATTAATTGAATAAAAATAACTGAAATATTCAAGGAAATGGAATAAAATATAAAATTAATAAAAAAAAAAAAAATTCATGAAAATGTATTACAAATTTTATGCTTTTAATTAATTGATTACATGTGGTACGTATGGGCATAATATTCAAAATCAATGTTTTTACAAATGGTCATTTGACATTAAAATATTAAACCTATATACATACATCAAATCCAAAATATACACAATATAAGTGTACCAAATCTTCAATAAAAAAAATTATAAATTCGATCATTTTAAATTTTCATGTTTTTCATTTCAACTAATATTATGTATTTAACAAAGAACAGAAAATTATGCTGAAATCATAATTTATATAAGAAAATTATTAAATATTTCACTAACTTCCGAATGCGGTCTATTAAATTTTTCATTATGTATAAAATGCTAAATATTCCTCCCATGTGTAGTGTCAAAATTCATTAAACATATATTTCCCATAGAATACTGTCCTTCAGTATCGTGTTAATTGAAAGCTTTAAATAATTATTTTTAGATTTTTAGAAAATTATGTGTTAGAAAAATTGTATTTAGTTAAATATTATAGAAAATAATTAGTACGTAAATAAAATGTATATTAAGTAGTGAAAAAATTACACGAACTAGTAAATTTTTTTTAACGTAACTTTTTTGTTTTTTTTTTACTTAAATTATTTTTTCTAAGTAAATCAAAACAGTCATTATTGAGCCACCCTGTAATATTATTTATAACGCACAAAATTTTTTTTAATCATATATTAATTTACAATTTGGACATAATATTTTGATATTTTGGTAGAACTTCCACACTGATTAACCTTATAGAGTTATAGATCATATAGTTACAATAATTCAAAATAGAAAATTAGATGTTGTAGTAAATTAAAAATAGGTACATACATATATATTAAAACAATATTATTTTCAAATATCAGGATTCAAAAATTTTGAAATGACAACACAGACACTTTTTGCCTTACATGACCCCAATTGAAATAAAATTTACTAATGCGTGTAAAATTTTCAAATTTAATATTAATCATTTAAAACATATAAATAAAATAATAATTATTACAAGAATAAAAGTTAACTTAGAATCGGATAACTTATATGTAAACATTATTAAAACATAAAAAAAAAATTCAGTTAAAATTAAAATGATTGAAAACTATGTAGATAAGCCCCGTATTAAATGTTATAAAAATATATATTAACAAAACAAATGAATAAATGAAAAAAAAAAAAAAACAGATTAAAATGAAACAAAATATATATATATATATAGAGAAGAAATGTATATAATTGCGTAAAATTTCTAAAAAATAAAAATATTAACATTACATTCCCTTTTTTTTTTGTAAATTATATACATATAATAAAAGAATAATAATAACAATAAAGAAACACAACACATTAATATAAAATTATTATTAAAACATTTATTGTGCCAATTTCAAACCAAAAAGAAAATAATGGTAAAAAGAAAATAATTATAAATTATCCAACAAAAATAAAAAAAAAAATTCATGTAATAATTGTTGAAAATTCTTTTCAAAATCCCAGTTTATTGTTAATGTTTGAAAAAAATTAAAAAAAAAAAAAAAATTATATTCTTATTAAAAAATAATGAATAAAAAAAATAAAATTACCAAAAAAAAAAAAACTAAATTGCATTAAAAGATATTTTGTTTATCAATTTGAAGTTAGAAATCTAAAATCGTACATATTATATTTCGCAAGAAATTAAATAAAAGTTACAAATCAGTTATGAAGATATGACAACTATGAACTATGATACCGAATTTGACAACCTACTAAATCAAAGTCAAAAGTTTAAAACTTGTTCTAGGCTGCATTTTGGAATAAATAGTTTTTTTAATAACTTTCACATAATGCACACAACTTTGATAAAATATTATACGAAAACCAGCTACAGGTATTTTAATTTAGTTTGGTATTCAAATTTATTGAATTTCAGCCTGCAAATAAATGTGTGGTTAGATTTTCTTTTTCTTTTTAAATAAGTTTTATGGATTCAAAATTGAACAATTATATTAACGATATGTATAAACTACAATAAACCAAACAACATTGTGAGATTCTGGGAAACGAAAATTTAATTTTCTATCTATTTTAGTTTTTATGTAATAATGATGGTTAAAAAAAATTATATATACTATATATACTATATATACATATGTAATTGCTTATTATATTAATTATTATAAGTCAAAAATAGTACAATTATTTGAATTTTTTTTTATTTATTTTTTTGTACACGAATTTAATATAAGTTGAAATATTGAGATGAAAAAAATATTATTCATATTCTATTTAATATTCAATAGAACTAATAATATCATTTTAAACTTAAATCTCTTAATATTTTTAAACAGTATGAAAAAGTCTTGAATCGTATATGAATATGCAGTAAAAAAAATGTTTAATTTAATTTAAAATTAAAATCAAATTTAACAAAATATCTTTTTAAGCAATTTGAATACATAAAATATTTTTAATTAAAATTACATGTTTAAATTTTAAAACTGAAAAAATAATGTTAAAATTTTAGGGGAAAAGCGATAATTAAATTAAAAACAAAAAAAAAAAAAACATATAAAAATTAATTAATAAATGTTAAATTAATAAGAAAATTTTAATGCGTTTTTAATTCAGTATATTATACTTTTTGCCATTGTATAAACTCAATGCCAAATCAATGGGGAGCTTAAACTAAATTAAATACAAAAAAAAAGTAAATATTACGAATGTCATAAATCAATAAATTTATTAGTTTTATGTTTGATTTTAAATTCCGCACCTGTAAATTTAAACATTAAGAATTTTAGATAAAGATATATCTTACATTTTACATAAATATACGTGAGTATTATTTGTAGATACACATAAGTACGTCATTCATATAATGCATAAACAAAAAATACTTTTTTTTTTAATGTTTTTCTAAAAATAAAAATCTATTAGATCTTATTTCCTATATGGTTCTTTTGTAATTAATTTTTTCATTGAAGCATTAAAATCGTATAATTTTTACATAAAAAAAAAGCAATTGCATTTTTTAATATGGGAAAAAAAAATTAAATTGAACATAAAAGAGTTTTAATTTATATAAAGCTATAAAGAACTTCATCAACTAAATACTATTTCCGCAACCTAATAAGTACTCTATAAAACTTAATGGTTGACGTAAATTAAAAAAAATTAAATTAAACCACAACAACTCTAACTTTAAACATATTGCAGTCTTTCTACTTCTAAATACTAAGATGCTATATCGCTTGTTTGATTGATTAAGGTAATACATGCTATTATATATGTTAATCCATTTATGTTAAATTATTTCTGAATACTATGTAATGACAAAGAGTAGAATGAAACTAATATTTTTTTTTTACATACATTTAAACATTAGGAAAATCTCCAACAATATTCTGTTTAAAATGTTAAAAATAATACGCAAAAACATTATTATGCTCAATTCAAATAATTTTAATTAAAAGATAAAATAAATGGAAAATTTTCAACATCAAATACAGTGAAAAATATGAAAATCATTATGTCCTAAAAATGATACAGACTTTATAATAACACCGAAAACATAATACAACAGGCATGTAATAATTATGTATATCCTCTCTTTTATGCTATTTTTTATTCAATAATACCAAAAAAAAATAATAATAATAATAATAATAATGATAATAATAATAAATAATTAATTTTAATTGTACTAAAAGAAAAAAAATTCAAAATATATAAAGTACATATTTACAAAGAAAAAAATAATAATAAATCTGTAAGAAAAAGATCAAATAAATTTAAAAATATATATATATAGAACAGTATCTCATAAATGAAGTAAGGGGGGCCGTTTTCAGAATTTCGGCTTACGATGCTTTAATTTTAAGATACCTCGGTCTCAATCAGGGGCTGAAAAGTTTTTTTTTTTCAGACTCCTTTAATATCATTATACCAATACGATGCAGTCATATGTACAAATATATAAACATTTTGAGCTCTAACCATTTTTATAAGTATGGCTTTTATCGACCTCTCTCCATCAACATACATATTTTATTTAGAATTCATTTAAACTTTCCTAAAATTTAAAATTTCTAAAAAAATTATTGTGCGAGAATTATTTAGGTTAAAATCCTCGAATTACTGAAAGAACGATATTGAAAGCGATTAAGCTTATTTTGGCTTTTTAACGATGAAAACCGCTTGGCGGGCTGAAAAGTTATAAGTATTTCAGTGGCGAACAGACGGACATTTAATGAGAACATATAGGCCTTTTTTTTCATTTTTAATATTGAAAGCAGGCTAAAAATGTACATAAAAGTGCGTATAATTGTTAAAGAATAATATGGGTAGAAGTAAATAACATAAAAAGAATATATATAAAAATATACCAAAATTAAAAAAAAATAGAAATGTAATTAATTAAAGAAAAAAAAATTCTTGTTAACAAAAAAAAAATTATTGTTTTTTTTTTTTAATTTTTCCATTTTTATTTTTTAGCATAGGTTTTTATGGGAAATTTTTTTTTTTTTTGAATTAACAAGGAAAAACATCCTTGAAGCTATTTTATAAATAAAAAAAATAATTCTTAAAACAAAAATACTTTAAATCTTTTCAAATCTGTCTTCTGTCAGATATAATAAAAAAAAATGTTAAACATTGATATTCGAATGTAACTTGAAACTTTTAACTTGAAAGCCTCCGTTTTAGAAGGTTCTGGGAAGAAACAACTTCAATTCGATTGTCAATATTTTTAAATGCCATAAAACTTTTGAAAATTGCAAGATAAAGTTGAATAAAGTTTAGTAAGAAATGAAATCAACTTCGTTTTAGTTTGAATGTTTAGTTATATGTAACATTTCTTATGTCTCAATTATACATATAATACTATCCAAAAGACATTCAAATTCTTCACTTAACCGATTTATTACATCACAATTAACTAAACTTTAAGTCTAAATGCACATCAGGAGAAAAGTTTTAATTAAGCCAAAAGTCCTTTTCTACTTAAATAACTGAACTCTAAATACAAGTATAATATATAATTAGTAAATAAACACCGTAACACTATTTCGAACTAACATTTAGCTTTTTATGTCTTTTTAAGATGGTTACTTGAAAATTGAAATTATCAAAAATTTATTTCAATTTATTTCATTTCAATTTATTTCTTTCTCTCTCGAATATCAAATTTTTACATGACAATAATAAAGCAAATCTTTCAAATTTATAATAAAACCATATTCTAGCGCTACATAAAATCATAAAGTCATTATTTCCTAGTAATTTGATAAAGAACTGGAAATATTAATTAAAAATTTTCATTTATGTAATGTAGAGATATACGTTTTGCAAATTAATTACATATTTATTTTTAATTCAAGCATGAATTAACATTATAATATTTAAATATTTACGATTACGATATGAATGTTACAAAAAAAAAAAAAAATTAAATATTATGGAATTATTATGTTATAAATTTTTAATCGCTATTGGCAAAAAAAAAATCCATAAATATGTAATAAAGTTAAAAACCTTTATCAAATATTAAACATAATTCTGTTTTTTTCTTTTTTAACTGAGGCATACGTAATATTAATATTGCTGCAGCCAAACCATATAAATTCAACAGAAATAATAAAAATTAAAATTGAATGAATACTAATAAGAAAACTTTGTTTAATATCAGAATTTTATAAAATTAAAGCATTCGTCAATCAGTTTTTCAGTACTTTACCACTTTGAAGTTGCCTACTGGACGAAATTAAATAATAGAGAAACAATTAATTTAACATTAGAAATTCATGTAGCTCTCGATAAGTTTTAAAATAATTTTAATTATAAATTTAAAATTGAATATTCCAGGCAATACAACACGTTTGATCCAAAGGAATTTTTTTAACCGAGTTATATTCTTAATAAAAAATATCATCGATCCAGTGGGAATATAAAATCAACGTTATGGCGCGTTGAGAGAACGATATTCTTTCAATGTATTATGATTATGATTATATATTGTAAGTTGTTACTGTATTCAGTATTTTTTGTTATACATTTCACTAAATTAAACAACAATATTAAAAAGTGAGAAATATCTACGGTATTCAATATGATATTAAATGAATATTGCACACTTATTGACTGCGATGATATTATTTTAAAGTAAATGACAAATAATATTTTTGTGATTTTAGATAAGTTTTACGGTAGAAAAACTTTTCAATTGAATGAATAATAATTATCCTTTTGAGTTTTCAATTGAATGCTTGAAATTTTGGTTTTAAATTATCCATTACAAAAAATATTTAAAATATAAATTCCTTTGCTTTAATAACATTTTTTTTTTAAGTTATTCCATGTTTAACTGAATCATATAATATAATAACAAAATATCTGGCCTTATACATATAAATTAGCTTAACTTATATACTAGCCAAATTCCAACGAGATATATTTTTCTCTTAATTTTGGGTAAAACAACCAAAACAAAATAAAAAAAAAATAAATATTTTTGATCAAGTTAGAAAATATTTGAATAATATTCTCCTGGGATAGGTCAAAAGGGTACATAATTTTTATCCCATAATATAAATATATATAATAATAATAATAATATAATTATTATTATTATTATTATTATGATTTTTTTTTTTTTCATTCTATCTAAATAACATAAAAAATAAAACATTATAATAATTTGAAGAAAATTTAATATTTTTAATTAAAATTTATTCAACCTTAAAAAAAGGAAACTCAAATTTTTTTGCAATTAGACGGTAAAAAGGATAAAATGTCAAAAATAAAGCTAAAAAAAAAAATATAAAAAATCAAAACCAATTATTTTACTTATTTTAATTAAATTTTTAATATTTTCAATATTTTATAATACGGTTAGTAAATATAATGGTGATCATTTAGGTTTAATTTTTTTTCCATAATTTAAAATTAATGCTAATCAACATTATAGATATATGTCATTTTTCTATCAATATTCAATAATACTTTTAAAACTAATATACCTATAATTGATAAAATGTTAAATTTCTCAGAACATAGGTATTTATAATAAACATACATATTTAATTTAGGTGACGTGACCATTATGATTATTTCAGAAATATTAATTATTATTATCATTTAGAAAGGATGTTTGTAACTAAATTCCTGTAATGAAGTTATACAAGCTTATTATCAAAAAAAGATATCATATATTTTCAAATAATGAATTTACATTATCATAACTTTAGATTTTTTGCTTAATTCAATATTATAATTCATTTATTTTAAGCCACATTCTATATAGGACAATGACTATATATTTATTTCAACCAATAAGCAAAGTAATATTCAACCGATTGCTAATAAGTAAAAACTTCGAAATTATATAACACATGTATTTTAATTGTTATAAATCATTTTATAATTCAAAAAACTACATAGTCATTTGAATATTGCTTATTCGATACATTTCAACTTATTAATTAATAAATCTTTATGTTAGCACAATATCAACATCAATAATAAATCATAATCATCCAAAGAAATCTATAAATGGTTAAAAAGAAATAATATGAAATAAATACTATAAATTTGTTTTCAGTATTTAATATTTGTCATCGATCTGATAATTTTTAAGGTTCACGGTAAGTTTTGACGACAGTAAGTGTGGTTTTTTAAGATTTATTCTCATAAAAAATAAATGATGAAGCGAAATGTATAAAAAGTCTATATTTTAATAATAAAAAAAAAAATTTTTTCAAACACCAAATCATATTTTATTTTTTTTTTAATTTATATGTTCTTGAACATTTTTTCTTTAAATAGAAATAAATTATATTTGAAAAATAAAAATTCTGATTTTCTATTATAAAAATCTTTATAATACTCTGTATTCATAAAATCAAACTGAATTAATTTTAATTCCAAGAAATCAAATCAATAAACAACATCATAACAAAATTTAATAAAATTTGGTTTCTTTTTATAAGGTATATACATAAATGAAAATTACCTAAGGCTTGTGATATATGAAACTTTAATCGAGATTTATGCAAATATAAAAATAATTTAAATATCTTTTATACTGTATTATTTGTACATAGAATTATTTTTTTTTTCCTTAATTTTTCAAACCTGTTTTTGGGTGAAACATATAGATAAAACTAGATTAAAAAAGCCTTTCCAATGTGTGATGTATTTTTTTATATAAAAAAAATATATAGAACAGTACATCATAAATGAAGAAATATTTTCCGATTTTTTTTTTTATACTTTTACAACCGACCAGTCACCAATTTTATTTCAAATCCACTCTCAGTCCTTCTCCTTCCCCTAGTTGGCTTCTATGACAGAATCGGGTGATAAATATTTTTTTGATGGCACCCGAAGGCAATCTACATCTACTCATATATCAATTTTCATGGAAATCGATCCATTCATCCTCAGTCCGAATCCTTGAACTCAATTTGAGTCTTTCTATTTTTTTAGATTTCTTTTATAGACATCCATTTTCTTACAACACTAATTTTTCTCAGAATCCATTCAAAAATTTAAATTTTATATGAAAATAATTTCGACCCTTTCCCGGTTGAGAGCATATAACTGTCCGAACTCGAAGAATCATGGACATTTTATTTCGAGTTAATTTTACGTATATTCTTAACATTTTAAAATATATACTTATTTTTCATTCAATTGTTAAAAAACTAAAAGAATTTCACCATTAAAATGTAAACTTATAGTGACAATTAAGCTTACCCAAAAAAATATATAAATCATTAATAAAGAAAACTACTATATTAGGGAACAAAATATTTAATAACTATTAATATATTTTTTTAAGAATCTCTACCTTAAATAAACAAAAACTATGATATTGTCTTCTATCCTTTAATATTCTGTTATTTCAGCGAATTCTTGAATCTATAAATAGTAAAAGCCCAAAAGTTCAAAACGGTCAGTTTTTCTGTCTTCAATTTCTTTTTAATGCTCTTAAATATAAATTTTTGAACAACCCAAATCAAATAAATATTTTGAAAAGTTCAAAAACTTAAGATGAAATTAATTATTATTCAAGTTCAACAAAATAGTTTTAAATTTACTTTAACATTTACGTATGCAAAAAATACATACATATATATGTTCTAAAAATAAAACCAAAAATTTTGGGAAAGAAAAATGTTGATTCTACAATTCAAATATAAATTCTTATTTTATTCTAACTTTTATGTATACATATAGATTTTTCTCTCAACCAATGAATTTAATTTTTTTTTTTATAAATGTACCCAGATGTTGGAAGTAAAAATCAATATTTTTCTTCTCTTATGTCTTAAGGTGATAAATTTACTCCAATTATCTTTTATTTCATTATTTACGTACATATATAACTATATACATTATCACAGTAATAATCTTAAATGTAACAAAAACAAGATTCACTTCTAATAGTTTAATTTATTGTATATGTATAGATCGAGTGAAGCAATAATTAAGATTATTATAATTATAACATTTTCATTATTATTGTATATAGTTTGCTATATCGGAGAATTTTATAATTGCACAATATACTCATAAAATTTTCGAAAAATTAAATAGTAAGTTTAGGTTTATATAGTACAGCTTTTAAGAAAATTAAAAAAATTAAAGAGTTCTGTTCCATAGGTACGATTTGATCTTAAATCTAAAGTTATTGAATTAATGCCATAACTAGATATTAAAATAAGTTACTATGAAAATTTTAAAAATTATCAATCTTGTAAGTTTAAATACAATTACAATGATATGTATTTAGTAAGAAAGAATTATTGAAAAAGAAATTAGAGAAACTTTATTGCGAGCTTAATTGTTAACCTTTCAAAAAAATTAATATCGCAAAAAAACATAATCAACTTTAATTGCCGCGATCGGATTTCGCGATCCAAATTGAGTTACACTTAAAAAATTCTTTCTTATGGTGATTCCATCATCATTTAAATTTTGAAAAAACATTTCTGATGTTAGTTTTTGGCTTAGTTATTCAAAAGTAAAATAAAATTGTGGGTATATACTAAATATATTTTTCGTTTTTTTTTTATACATACAAATATTTACCAAAACTTTGTTGGTTTTAGCTTTGATACTTAGTTTAGTTTGCTTTCTGGTTACTTGTATAATAAATTCTAAAATTAGAAATTCTGTTAAAAGAAAAAAACTACTATACTTTGTTGGGCCATTATTAAGTTTCATAATAATTTAATTTCAAATATTTCCTTCTTTAAAGAATATATTTTAGAAATTCAAATAATAAAACTATAAGTATAAGTATTTATTTACAAAATTGTCATCAAAAGTTAAATTTATTAAGAATTCTTAAATAAATATAACAAAAATATATAATATACAAAAAGTACAGGTTTCCTCGAATTAAGTTCTACACACCATCATCTTGCTTCTGTGTTTTTAGTTTTGGGAATACAAAAATAAGAAGCACATTAATAATTTATAAAAATCATATTATATTAAAGAACCATATAATTTAAAAAATTTTGTTTTTGTTTTATTCGAAATATGTATTGAACATTTTATTTATTTGATTTCAAGATTTTTTTGTTTTTCCTCCAGAGGTTTACCATGCAAATCAAAAAAGAATATTATACATAATATTTTTTTAAATTATTATTATTAGAATTTTACTTTTGATATTTACATTTCCAAAAATAACTTTGATATTTTAAATTATTAATAAAGCTTGTACTTTATGAAAACATAAACTTTTGTTTTATTTATATAATATATGTTTTTATATAATATTATATTACTATATGTTTTATATAACATTAATTTTCAATATAACTAATAGTGAATCTATTTTACACTGAGAATTTTCTTAAGTTATGTTTAAGTGTCACAATAAGTAATGACCAGAATTTGAAGCCAAAACCACGATAATCCTAATCGATTTTTGACGTTTGCCACGGCCACCACACTGAAACTTTTAGTTTCCCCAAAAAAATTTTATTTACATATTGTGATAATTAATTTCATAAATTTTTTAACTTGTTTGTTCAAAAATTTTACTGTTCATTCCATTCAAGAAGAATTTGAGAATAAAATTAAAGAAAAAGGTATCACTTCAAGTGAATTCAAAAGGCAAAATATTCTGAGAAACTTTTATCCTTTTATATGAAGTAATAATGTTAACATTAACTTTTTTGAACTGTATATGATTTTGAAATTACATCAACTATATAGGAATCATATTATTAGCACAACATTTTTAAAGTGTAAGACTTTTTTACGGATATTATATTATCTAGTCTAGAATAAAAGCTTAAGGAGATAATAAATTCTGTTGAATCACAGCTTTTTCTAAAACTATTCATTTTTACAAAAAAAAAAAATAAATGAAAACAACTAAAAGGATCTTAGAAGCATATATATGTATATAGATAAATATTGCACATATTGTATTTATACCCTTTTTAGATTATTTCATCATAAAAACCACATTAAAGAGTAATGTTTCTCTTTTGAAATATTATACAATAAAATTGTTTTAAAAATTATTCTAGTAGAATTTCGAAATTTTATAATGCCATCAAAAGACCGATCAAAGATTATACATAAATATAGTATTTAATTAATTTTAAGATAAAAAAAATCTATATACATATAGTACGTGTAGATGTGTACATACTTCTTCTAATTTATTCTTTAATTTCTTTAAACCACAAACAATGTGCTAATAAGAGAAAAACTTTTAAGAATACATGAAAATTAGTCGTAAGTTCTTTTAATTGGACCATATTTTAATGAAACTTTATAACTATAGCTGTCTTCATATATGTTATGATCTCATCTTTGAGTTGAGATGGAAATGAGATTTTTCGCAGGTATCTTAAAGTTATACAAAACTAACAAATTTAAACTTTTTAATTTAAATTAATTTTAAATTTTAATTATAACTTTTATATACTATTTAAAAGAAAATTGGATCCTTTATTTGCTTTGAAAAGTCTAGCGCCCGTAAAATAAAATCTCTTTAACTTTTACAACAAACTGAACATTTATTTTTAGAAATTGCATAAGTTTTTTTTTTTTATTTGGAATTACTGGAGATTCATATCGCTGTCACTTTGAGCATCAAATTGGTTATTCGATTCTTTTTACGGATCCTTTTTTATATTAATTGCTACAATGCTTTTGTTGACATTAAATTTAACAATGTTTCCTTTCTAAACAAAATTTATTATTTGTAATTTGTAAATTAATCATTATAAACTTTTTTTTTTAAATATTAAAGCCATTAATCAAGTAAATGTAGGCAAATTCCCGCATATTCTAAAAATTAAATTTACAAAAATAATAAATCGTTATATCTATCAAAGCAAACAATCAACAAGTATTTAAAATTAAAATATATGTTGGAAAAGTGTTTTGAATACACTTTTCGTCTCATTCAAATCGGAATACAAATGAACTGAAGAATTCTAGGTCTACATAATGAATATTTCTAGATATTAGAAAGAAAATTTTAATATTTTTAGAGATTTTTAATATATTCTCAAATTTCATAATATATAGTTTTAGTTTTATCTTTAGATATTTAAATATTTTTAATATTACGATTAAAGTATCTGAAAAAAAAACAAGAGTAACATAGTAATTAAGTTCTCCTGTACGATATCAGGAACATCTTTTTTTTTACACAATATGGTATATTGAATGAGTAGAAACTGAGAATTTGATACTTTTATTTAAGGCTTCACTATATAGATAGCTATGCGACAAAAATACGATAATATATAATATTTCCAAATATTTCAATGCCACTGGATAGAAATTAGAGTAAATAAGAATGAACAGAATATTTGTCTAAAAATAAAATATAGATAATCTAATTTATTTAATTTTTTTTTATTACCATAGATTTTATTGCATAAAAAAAATAAATTTGAATAATATACATAATATACTTTAAAGACAGTATAATAATCATAATAATGAATGGTAGTTACAGATTTTTTATTCAATTATTAATTCATTTTCTTAATATTCTGTCATTTTTTATTATGATTCCGTTCTCTTGTACGTATATAATTCGAAATATATAACATTATTCTTTCACAACCTCCTTTATTTCCTGATTCCAACATTGAAATTATTATAACTTTTTTTTTTTGGTTTCATGTATTTTCTTTTGTGCAAAAACATCTTTTATAATGTAGCTGTAGTATAGCGTATAAAACGTGTATATACACAAATGAATCAATGATAAAATAATATGCTTTAAAGGTATTAATTATATGATTTTAATTTACATTTACATGAAGCATTAAAAACAAAAAGGATAATACTTTGTAGAAAAATTTCAATTACGCAGTAGAAAAATTATGTATATGTGTATGTAGATTTAATGTTAATGCATAAATCGCAGTAAATATGTTATGCTAGTTAACAATTTAGTCCATTAAAAGATTTAACAATTTATTTCATTAGAGAAAATCAGACTTTTAAATTGAAAATTTGAACGGTAAAAAAGGTATAAACTTCTGTAAGGGCAGCAAGGTTTTAAAAAATTGATGAAAATTTGTTTTTTGAAAATATGTGGAAACTAAAATATCATACTCAATAAAACATAATTGTGCAGTCTACTCAAAGGTTGAATGAATTAAAAACGTTATTTTTATTCTGAGAAATTAAATTTAGGTTTATTGAGTTCAACTATTTTATAACGAATGATTTTATTTCACTTATAATCTAATTACATTTAATTTTACGGTCAACTCCTTACCGCTTAATTTTTGAAGTTGTAATGCCACAATTGTTAGAATGATATTAGAAATTAAATCAATATTCCGCTTTTTATCAAAATGATGTATAGGTGCTATATAGTATATAGGAATATGAACAAGCTAAAAATCCACAATGTGCCTTAAATTGTGTTTTCGCTATTAAAACTAGGCACCTACATACATAATTACATACATATGTACATAATCAGACGTCAACTTTCAATTTTCACTTTTTTCTTCTTTTTTTTTTTTGGTTTTCAAATTGAATTTCCTATGCATTTGACCTGACAGCTAGCTTCAAAGTTATTTAAACTGAAAAAAAAACACAAAAGGAACAAAGTAAAAACCTAATGATTTTTAAGGGTATATTTTTGTTAATTGAAAAAAAAAAAATAAATTTTTTTTCCTTTAAATTCATCAAAATTTATTCAACTGCGAATATTTATGCAAATGAAACTCTCAAAATCAAATATCACAAAAATAAAAAAAAACAAAAAAATTATACCAAAAGAATAATAAAATTATCTTGGGGGCAAAATAAGTAACTCGACAGCCCAATCAAACGTAATGTAGAAACGGAAAAAATTAAAATTCTCCAGAAAAAACTGAATATTTAAGTCGTTAGTAATTTATTTTTTTTGCTTAATTTTCACTTAAATATCAAAAATATATAATATATAAAAATATGTACTATATTTAAATGTAGTATAATATAATAATAATTTAAAATTAATAATAAAAAGAAATTCATGCAAATAAGTTATTTGAATCCATGACCATGAAGTAAGAATACATAAGCCAATAAATATTTATTTAAATCACCTAGGAATGAAATAAATTACATAACCATGCTATGCTATAGTTAAACGAAATCAGATAATATCGTTTTATATGCAAAAAATTTTTTAAAGTTCTGATATCAATATTACTTTTCACTTACCAAGTAGTAGATTACAATACATGTTAAGAAAATTTGTTAATAATTTCAACGAGTTGTGTATACACAAAAACACATAGACACTAGTCAATACATATATCACGAGACCGTTAGGTCGAGTGATATAATTATGACAAGTGTCCATGTGTTTTTGTGTATATTCACAACGAGCTGTATAACAAATTTTATTAACATGGTATATACTGTTTTAATGTGCATGTGACAGGTAGTTGCAATCAATACATTTGCAATGCAAAACATAAACAAAAGTTCAAAATGAAGTAAGTAAATAAAATTTACTTAATACGGAGAATGTATATATATAATAATTTTTTTTAATCATTCTTAAGTTAAGCACGGTAAATAAATGTAATCAAGCGTTTCTATATTAGATAAACATGATTTTTTCAAACTAAAATATAATATCATGTGTATAGTTTTTAATGACAATTCAATAATATTTTCTATAATTACAACTTGATAAGTAACCGGCCCCGAATAAATTTCAAACTACACAGAAAAGTATAACTAAAAAAAAAAATTTAATTTTAAAGCCAGAGCATTTTGTACGCCATAATGCATTTTAGTTATCTTATTCGACACTTTGGAGTGTGGAGCATAATAAAAGTTTTTAGTACATAACTCTCAAAATTTTCAAATTCTTAATATTCAAAAAAAATAAAAAAAATTATGTTACAATTTATGAGAATTACACTGAATACACCCATTACATATAAAATTTAAAGAAAATTACCGCCTTTTTTTTGGCCACCTATTTTATTATATTTAAAAAAAAAAAAATTATTGATATTTTATTTTTATGTACGCTTGCTTATGTGATGTTCTTTTTATGTATGTTTTATTTTCTTTTTAAGCAAATCTATAGAAAATTTATTTTCCCTCATTAAAAACCATTTCGAAATTAAACCTTAATTTGAATATTTTCTAAGGTTGCAGATTAAAGCAGTGAAAAACATCATGTGTTTTTATTTAAAAGCAAAAAAAAAAACATTTTCTAAAATTATTCAGAAATTTACTTAAAAATGAATTTAAGGTTCGTAATGTGAAATTTAACACATTTCTTATTAGACGATATAATTATTTTTGGAATTTAATTGGAGTGAATTATCTTCAGGAGTTTGTTAAAGCATATAGTTTTTTTTTTTTCTTCAAAAATACGATTTTAATTTATATTTAAAAAAAAAACTAATTTTATTATATTTTGTCGGTCTGTGGTTGTGTATGATTTATTTTCATAATGGAATATTTCAGTTAATTTTACCATATAATTAAGTAAAGAAGTGAATTAGAATAATTGTTAAACTTGCTCAAAATTCAACATTCGATTTGAAAAATAACAGGCAGAAATATTTTTCTGAATTTTAAAAAGGTTTCCCTAATTTTTCTATTACGTTTTGTTAGTAGCTTAAATATAGTATATATATAGAATTTATATTTTAATGTACTATATCAAAAATACTCTCAATAATGTTAGCCCAACTTTATCAATATTCTGAAATGGGGAAGCTGAAGTAGGAGCGTAACGTTTTTTAAATACCAAAAAGCTTTATTAAAAGGATTAAAGTTTTAAATTGACGATAAAAGCATTTCAAATTTACATATTCGATTTAGTTTTATATATTTATATAATTAAAATAAATTATCTACTGGTAAATTACGACTTTAATAAATATTCCATTTTGTAATCTGAATTGGTTAACGTAACAAAAAAAATTTTATATGCAGAATAATAAAATTCTCACAATCATTACTCAAATACAAAAAATCTATGTCCTTTTTTCTTTTTAACATAATATTGTAACATAAAAATATATGTGTGAACCTTATTTTTTTTTTTTTTATATTTTCCCATAAAACTGAATCAACAGGAAATGGAAAAATACAATTAAAATCTTTTAAAATTAAAAAAAAAATCGATTTTTATTTTTTTTTGTTTTCAAATCTTTCAAATACACAGAAGGTATGATAAGGTTAAAAATTAATATAGAATTCAGAGTTGTAGTAAAAAAAAAAAAGTCAATTAAGGATAAAATAAAATCTCAGAAAATAAGTGTCCAAATGAAAACCATTTTGATTCAATGGGGGGAAAAAACACAACCCAGAAGAAATTATAAAACAAATAAATAATTAATATAAGAAATAAGGACGACAAAAAAAAAAACATAATTACATGCTTCAATGGAAGCTGTAGTGAAATAAATTAAAATTTTTGTCCTTTTTGGGCGCACAAAATTTTTTATTGTCCAATAAAAGATATTTGCGATATGAAATGGATTTTTCTAACTGGATAAAATTTGTAATAAAAAATTATTTTCATCGTCATTTCACTTGAAATTAACTTCGTCCTATATATACCGTCTATAGTAGTAAAATTAATAAAAGTATTTTTAACATAATTTTCCCCTATTCTATTTTAACTTAATTTTGGTATATATTAAGGCTAATATTCCTATCAACAGAAACATTTGAAAATAAATGGAATTCTAAATCTTTTATTGATTTTTTTTTTCAATTACGAAACGGTGTTTCGAGATTTAAAAAAATATAAATACATAAAAGGTACAGGGAATCAAAAAAAATGTTTAAACATTATTTTCTCTTTTGTTTTAAATTAGATACAATTTTTAGCTTCTATCTAGAATATTCGGTATAAGAATCTCTAAAAGATAGCTGATTCTGAAAATTTTCGGGAAGACATGTTTTATTTTTTATTCAAGCATTAGGAAAGTAAAACGTCTTAGTAGAAATGTGAAATTTTTTATACATAGATATATTTATATAATGTAATTCCTAGATTCTCAATAACACTAGTAAAAATATGTGAAAAAGAATTCGAAACGTTTCACGTATAATTAGTATTTATCGCCAAAAACATGGAATAATTCAAATGATGATTAAATTTTTATTTCAATCAAAATTATTAAAGAAACCCTGATAAAATTATATTAATTAACTTTATGTCAAAAATATTATTTCTTATTCCATATTTCCTTTTGAAAGTAGAACTTTAATTAAAATAAATAAATTAAATTTGTGGCAAAAAAAAACAAATTTGTTTATGAAATTCTCTTAAGAAACTAAAATATGAATTCTTAAGCATCTCCAAACTCTTATATTAATCAAATACAGAAAATCTTTTATTGCAAAAAGGCAAGAAAAAATTATTTTTACAGAAGCCATGCAAGTGTCTACATGACAGGATACATACAGAATTAATTAACCGCATCCGGTCTGATGTTAAAAGACAAAATGATTCAAGTAGTGGCAATTTTAAGATAACGCTATCAAAGCATCTTCTGGAAGTACATGTAAATTCATTGAAAAAAATTAATTATCAAGAGAAAATTTATTTAATTAATAAATGCAAAAATTTGTCTTTAAAATCTTTTGATGTTAATGTTATCTTCTTTTTTTTTGTTTTCATAAAACTGGACTTTTTTTAAGCTTATAATGCAAATGTTGAAATAATGTCATGGTTTCATCTCAGGGCAGGTCACACTAGTCGGATATAATTAAAAATGCAAGCTTATAGATAAAATTAATTCGCAATTAGCAACAAATATCATGTATCATATTATTTAATCTTTAAATTACCAGAAGAATAATTTCCGAGACAAGCGATGAATAAACCAGATCTAGATTATACAGAGAAACCATCATGACTAGGATGACTTAGATATCGAGAGATATCGAAGGTCAAAACAAAGACTGGGATTTTAAATATTTACAAGAGTTCAATATCTCTCAACCTTTATATTCCATAGATACATTTTTAGTGCGATTGTTAATATGCCTATACTGATAGGAAGAACGATTTATTTAAAACTTAATATCTGTATATATATCCTCGAATCTTTTTCGCAGAATTTTACAAACAAAAAAACTCTGTGTACACATAAAAAATTATTTTTGTCCTTTTTAATAAAAAAATAAAATAAAAAAAAAAAATCTGTTCAATAAATGATAGCAAGGAATAATGCATAAAAATTACTTTTATTGTTTGCTGAAACGTTGTAATAATTTGTTTATTGAAAATTGAAATTTTATTATAACTATAAGCATCTTTTTCAGGTCACAGCAGAGATTATTATCAAGCTAAAAAATTATTTTATATTTTATTATTTTTTATTTTTGTATTGAGTATTCAATAAAATTTTAATTTCTCTTCTTTTTTTTTTGTTAATGCAAGTTTAATGTAAATAGTTTTTTTTTTTTTCTTAAAAAGATTTTGAAACAATATTCAGCTTTTATTATTAAAAAGATTTTTATGAATTTGAAAAGTGATCAGAATCGAAGTTTGTCATACCGTACATACATAGTTTTACAGCTCAGCGAAAAATTTTTAATTATAGTATATTTAAATTTTGATTCTATTCTTAAATATACATATACGATTAGGATTGATCGTCTAAATCTTTACGTTTATTTTTTTTTACTTTATATGAAATGTTTTGCTTAAGGCCAAAAATAATATATATGAATCCCACACACTATATGTACGTATATTTATGTACAATATGTATTCCTTTTGCCACATTATTATCAATAATTAATTATTTCTTATATTTATAGAAACAAAAAAGTTTTTTTTTTTTTCATTACCACACTTTTATAGTTTGATTTTATTGAATAAAATTTCATTTATTAAGGCAAAAAATTCTATATAGAAACTCCAACATAATTATTTTTTTGATAATTGCAAGGTGGGAGATCGAGATCACAAAAGATTTCGATTTCTCTGATGTGTACATGTGGAAGTCATTATTAATTTTAATAAAATATGAACTATTTATCAATATTCAAAATTGTATACTTAATTAGTTTTCTTACTGGCAAATCTGATTTTACTTAAATAATATTATAATGCTATATTTTTCAGCCTTAGTATGGTAAAATGGCATACTATATACATATCTTCGTAGCCTAGTTTTTTGTTATTAATTTTTATGCATGACTATTGTATGTAGAAGTTCATATGTTCAATTTTTCTATAATTAAACTTATGTTAAGGATTGTTGATAGTGACACTTCCTAATCCAGATATTAGCTGATATTTACTAAAAATACTCTAAACACAGCAAAATAAACTGTTTTTAAAATTTTTATTTTATTGGTTAAAAAAATAAGAATAAAGAATCTTTTTAGAAGTTTAAGCGGTCGTTTCTTATTCTATGATAATAGCCAGATTAGCCACTGTTAATGTTTGTCAACAGTATAATACCTATATAGTTAAAACATGATGATATTTTAAGTTAACAAGATAACAAAACGGATATACGGATTTGTCAACATTATTTTTATATGTACCCTATGTGTTTACTGAAAGATATTTTTCATTCATTTACAAAATTTTATCATAATAAATATACATATATATTATATATATATAAATTTCATTTATTATTATGAAATTAAATAAAAAATTTAATTTCTTCCTCTAGGTTATGTTATAATTTTTTTTTTTTTGAAATAAAAATATCTCTTTTGACATTTTATTTTTCCTATGTACATAAGAAGAACTAAGAAAAAACATAATATATAAATAATAATAATAAAGATAATAATAATAATAATTACATTAATTATTATCTGGAAGAAAAAAAACTTTTCTAATTTTTTTTTTTTTTATTATTATTATTTTTCTAAATATATACATACATATTATATATAATATACATAAAGAAGATTTTCTTTTCAGTTTTATTCTTCAAATGTTTCGTTTAACCTCAGAGATCATTTATTATGTGCGGACCAAAAGCAGTTAAAAGGAAAAATTTATTTATTTAAGCAAAAAAAAAAATATATAAAACTTTATTATTTTGTCCACACATACGCTAACTAATAAATAACATTATATGTATAGTTTGCTCGTCTTTATACAACATATTTATTTATGTTCTATGTATAATATAATTTTCCTATTTTTAGATATATATATGTTATGTACCACATAATATAATATAAAGTAAAATGAAAATCATTATTTTTAATAATAACAAGATCTCAATTTATTTTTTTCTATACTTAGGGTTTTTTTTTTTTTGTGTCATATCAATATAAAAAAAAAAAAAAACATGGAAAATAAAAGTTAAATTTCATAGAAAATACGTGTCAAAATTATTTCTTTATTATACAAGACCACCCATGTGAAAATAAACTTTAAAAGTTAAACACTATACATTGAATATGAATAAAAAATAAAAAAAAATTATATATATATTATATGGTTTTTTTTTTTATAATAATAATTCCCCCTTTAGCTATATATATGTAATACGCACGAAACTTTTATTAGAGTCTAAAGGCATTATAAAAAGAAATAAAGTTTTCCTGAAAAAAAAAAAAAAAAAAATACAAAAATGTAATAAAAAGTTTTTCACTTTTTAATTTGTCACGGTTGGTGATATATAATTTTTTTTTTTTTTTTATTATTGAAATGTTTTGTTTTTATACCGTAAAAATTAAATGAAAATTATAATATTAATAATTTTAAAGGAAAATATATTTATTTAAATATGTAATTCATATAATATACAATTTTATTAGTGTTCGTTATATTTCGGGACATATTTAGATTAGGTTTAAAATAATTTTTTGTGCATCTGAATTGAACAGTATACGCCAGAGGTGTCAACTAATTTTTCTATAAGATCTACTTCGCGCAGTAAAAATCATCTGCGATCTACTTTTTCTAAAAGTAGGAGTTAGAGGAGAAGGCAATTTTTATTGTGTTCGTCTGTTAAATTAGTTCGGTATTTCGACTTTATTATTTTCATTTGTGAAAATGCTCATTCGCACAAATATGTCGAACCAAAATACGCGTATAAATTTTCAGCTAATTTTTTTACATTCGGATTTTTTACATTCTGCATTTTTTTACATTCTGCTAAACATTTCCAGAATTTATTTTCGGAAGCTCTTGCTTTAATATAAATATCATTTTGTAAAATTGTAAAATTCTGGTTCAAGTGTAATATTATCCATATCAAAAATAGTTGAAAAGTTTTTGCTTTAATATTGCTATCAAATGGAAAACTCATATAAATAAAACCACATTATCAAGTTTTTTTTAAAATCTTCGAAACGGTTACCGAATCCTTCAATAACGTTCTTAATTTCTTTGATATATTTATTTTCATCATAATTAGTGGAAGCAGAACTTTTTAATTGCGCCAACATGTTTGGAAAATTAGATAAATTTTTTTTGGTTCTTGAAATTGAAAATTGTAATTTGAAAGGAAATAAATATCTGAAATATGAATATTAATTGGCGATCGACCTAAAATCATTACGCGATCGACCGGTAGATCGCGATCGACGCTATTGACACCTCTGGTATACGCTATACAGTATACCTTATAACTTAAGTATGCAGTTCGTTTTAAAAATTTCGACTTATAATTACTTACTTTCAAAATACTTAACTTTGATCACAACTCACGATCTAAGCATAATTTTTAGATTCCTTCAAACCAATATTAGATGTACAGTCATATTCTAAACACAAACATAACAATTTAAATCGAAATCTAAACTCCAAATCGAATATTTGGAAACAATCCGGATCCTCTAATCTATATCTACCCAAAAGGTCCAAAACACAAAAATGGATCGAAATCCATATTTGACAGAAATTTTACATGTTTGTATATATGTATAAATTACATACGAACATTTTTTTACATTAGAACCTTGGCTGGTTGAAACTCTCTTACTCCCAAACTCGAAATCAAAGAATCTCATCCTTAAGTTGATGTGAAACTGAACGATAATTCGCAGCTTTTGGGATTCGAAGATTATAGTTCATTAATAAAAAGCATTTTGTGCAAACGGATGAACAAACGGATATTTAATGAAAGTATATAATTTGTTTTTTAATGGAAAACGGAATAAAACATGTGAGATTGTTCAGTTATATACACGATGATGATCAGCAATTAAACGAATGTATAAAAAATTGAAAATTTCCTGAATTAAATCGATATTTTAAGTTTTATAAATTATTCAGCTCCCAAATTCTTTAATTTTGCATAAAAATTATTGGATCGTTTTATATATTATCAATAAAAAGGATATTCTTATCTGATATTAGTATAATGATCAGAAGTCAAAACACTTAACGCACATTAGGTGGAGTTAATATAATTTATTAATCTAAATATTGTTTTAAAATGACTGAAGTCATCATCGTTAAAAAGCAAATATTGCTATAGCTTCAATTAGTTTTGTTGTTTTTTTTCTACTTCATAACGTTAACGCTAATTCATGTAGATAGATAACTCAAAATATATTTAAATTTTTAATGTTTCATATAAAAAACTGTTTTTTTTTTAAGTATCATTCATATAATGTCCTTATTTCGTTTTTAAATGGATTTAACGACATTAAAATAGATTATTATTTAATATTTCTTTAAAGTTTATTTTTCTCCATAAAAAAAATAATTTTCTTCTTATCATATTAAAAGCATAATATAATAAAAAAAATAATAGTTTTAAAAACTTTTTACGTTATTTTTTTTTTTAAGTAAATATTTTCCATTTCTTTTGATGGGTTTTTATATAATTAAGTGTTATATCAAATATAGTACAATATATCATAAAATGACAAAGTTCTGGTAGATGCATAGAATATGTAATATGTATATCAATCATATGAAAAGAAAATTACTCAAGAGATAATATGGAGCCACTATAAAAAAGTAATTTATATAATTGCAAGTCGGAAAAAAAATTAATTATACTGATACTATCTGTGTTGTAAAACGCAGTGGATAATGGCTTTACTATATACTAGCTGTTTTTATTTTTTTTAATTTATTTTAATTTACTTTTATGGATAATGTACGACAACCTGTAGAAATTGCTTATAATTCTTTTTTATTTTTTTGATAAATCAACAGGCTTCCGTACAAAGAAAGTATTGTTCCATTATATTTTTTTTATGAATTATTTATCTTTCAATTGAATAGAATTATTGAATTGTGAAAATGGAATATATATGTATGCATATAACAATAAAGTTAAATCTTTTATTTAATTTCTTTTTTATACTATATACTTACTTATATTAAACAATAATAATAATAATAATATAAAAATATAATATTTATAAGTTCATAATAATGTCTATATAGAAAATTTCACAGAATCTTAAAAGAAAAATTTTAAAGCGCTTTTCATTCTTCCTTCATATCAATGTTATAAATAAAATTTTAAATACTTTTTATTTTTAATTTTGATCTTCAATGTATTTTAAAATTTTTTTTTTAATTAATTTTGCCGACATAAGAACTTATAGTTCTACATTAACACACTTAATCATTATCATAACATTCAATTAATATACTTAATGAGTATCTATATAAATATCTCAATTATGTTAAATAGTATTATGTTAAATAGTGCGGGCTATTAAATTCAAAAATTGTGAATAAATGGTTTCTTTTGGTATTTTATATTTCTTTCTCTTCTATTTTTAAATCTTTTATACTTTATATTAACTTGGTAGTGCTAATTGTTTGTTTAATTGTCCCCAAAGAAGTGAAAAGTAACACACTTCTCGTCATCCGATCGATGAGATTAGCAATTTTACACTACTTATTACAAAATATTACATTTGATAAACATTTTAAGAGCACAATTTATATTTTACCAAGAAAAAAAGGAATAAATTATTATTCATTATTATGTATATATTATTATGTTACCAATTTGATGATTTGTCCATTCTGTAATTTGGTACAATTACAGACCGAGTGCGGTAACGCATATTTTCAATGGCAAAATATTCTTCTCTTTTTTTTTGGCTTAAAATAATGCTCAAATTTATTGCAATACAAATGGAAATGAAAGTAAAATGCGTGTTCAATAATTGAAAAATAAAAATAATAATATGTTTGACGTCAGATTTTAAATTAGGTAGGTAGGTACTTATTTTTTCATATTTTTCATTTTATTTAAAAATATTTTATTTTTTTGTATATATTTACAATTGACAGTTTCAAAAAATAAATGATGCATGAAATAATATATTTGGTACATATTTAATAATTTAATTTTCAGAAAAAATTGTATGGGAAAATAATAAATAGAGAAATTAAAAATTAGACAAAAAAGAATTAAATCCCTGATCCAAGATGAGATAATTTTAGCAGTAATAAAATTTTATTTCGTTATCAAGGATGAATAGTATGATTTGAAAAAAAAAATAAAAATAAATCAGATTATAATTTTAAGAACGAAGTCGCGTCGTATGTGATGTTGAAGTTAAATTCACTGAAACCAGTTTCCGAATAAACGTGCAGTCCTTTCGTTTCCAGGTCATTTATATGATTAATTTTATTATGAACTATTATGAAATCGTGTATTACAGAATAATTATTATATATTATATTTTAATGCCATATATTAGACAATTAGACATAATATATCTTATTTTTGAATTTTTAAAACTATATGCATAAAAATTAAAAATATATTTCTGAGTTGGCTGGTGAAATATACAACCGTGATTGAATCAAAAACAAGAAGTGGTATTTTTCACAAAATTATTATTTGTAATAATTAATATTATTAACAAAAATTAACAAAACTTTTGTAAATTAAATTATATAAAAGTTGTTTAGAAAATTTTAAAATTCCAAATCAAAATTTCTGAAGAATGATGTTTCTGTTTTTTTTTTTTTATATTTTATTACCTCGTTCCTTTGCTTCACAATCTTAACAAAATATTTTCAAGTTTTTAAAAGCTAATTTGAACCTAAAAAAATATTTAACTAGTACCTACCATAATTTTTTTTTCCCTGTTAAATAGAAAAATTTTCGAGTGATTTCCATTCAAAGGAAAAATCTATATTTATTTATATAAAATAAATAAATCATATATACCTATTTTCTACTTATGTACATTATAATCCATATTTTTTATTTTTTTTTCAATTAAAATTATACTTGAGACGTGAAAAGATTTTAAATTATTTTTTATGAAAACATTTGCAAAACAACGTTAGAAATTTATGCTTGGTCATAACAAAAATTATTTTTGAGGCAAATCTATATGATCAGAATTGATTGTTTAATAATATATTTAAATGTATAACTAAATTTCATTTCAAAAGTTCCAATAAGCTGACAACTGCATTCAAATAATCTACTATAATATATACAGTTTATGTTGTTATTATGTGATATTATCTGGTATGCCATTACTTTTATATCACTTAAAAAGATGAATATCTAACGAAAGCATTAAACTAAATTTAATCTCAAGTCCTAACAAGCTTACACCGCGTTTTAAGGTTAAGCGCTTGAATTCGCTTATAAAAATTCTGCAAAAATGATATTATTTGATAAAAGTACAAAATATACAGTAAATGAAGTGTTTATCAAACCATGGAGTGTAAATTTTTTTCATGTGGTAAAATTAATTTGATTAGATCTTACTAGGAATAAGGTATATAAAAACAAATTGAAAAAATTTTAACCAACCATAGTTGTTTTATATATAAACGCCAGCAAAAGTGTATTCGTGCACCCACTATATAAACATTTATTTTTGCGAAACCTAGAACAGCTTTTATGAAATGTTAATTTATATTTTGATTTTTGTGTCTATAAGATGTTTAAGAAACGATATTATAGGGAAACATTATTTAGATAGATACTGGATACATCAAAATATACCAAAAACTTATTTAATTTTTACTGTAAATATTTTAAATGCACGTATAATAAATGTAAATATAAATGGAAATATTTTTTATTTTCCTGTGTTGTAATATCGATTACTTTTTGATTTTCTTTTCGTTTTTTTTTTTAATATTAAATTTTCAACATATTTGTTCAATATAAATATTGGCTTATCCCTCACACATGTATATAAAAATAGTATGTGATGTAATTTAATTATAACATCAATCAAATTTTAATGGATATTTTAATTTAGCTTCAAGTTTTAATATCTTGTTTTTTTTTAATGTAACTTAATCATTTGTTTTGTTCCAATTTTATTAATTTAGTTTTCATTGACATAAGTAATTTAATTCAAAATAGTTTGAATCTAAGATTGTATCATTAGTTCGCCTTAGGGAAGTATATTTAATTCAACTGCGACTTTATTAATTTTAAATTTGTGTTAAGTAAGTTTTAAAGGCGTGAACTAATCGCGGTCAGAGCATGTAAGCCCTAATTTTTCCTAGATCCTAAAATACCTAATTTACATATTTTCCAATTTAATTGTTTCACAAAAAAAATTATTAATATATTTAAAAAAAAAAGAAAAAAGTATGCCAAATTTCCTTAAAGCACTTAAAATTAAATTCTCATGCTTAAAACTATTACCATCAGGAAAAACTTATTGTTTTCCAATAAACTAGCATTTTTACAACACTTATGTAATATCTGAATAATTAATTAATTAACATGCAAATCTATTATATAACAGCGTACACAAAATTTTACATTTAAATTAAAAATTATTTATAAAAAAAAAAAAAAAGTTATTAGTTATTCAAGCATATACCTACAATTGTCAAGGGATTACATGAAATAAAGTTTTTTCTATCCAAAATACAAAAAAAAAAATGCATTTAAGGATATTTTTTGCAATGATTATTAAAAAAAAAAGTGTTTGAATATTCATTTTTTTTTTTAATATAACGTTTATATAGTACTATTGATTTTGTGTAAATTTTGTATCGATATGAATTCAAAAATGGTGCGAACATTTTTAAAAAAAATAAAATTTTATTTTCAATACTTTCTTTCTCACATTATAAATTGTACAATAAAAATTTTATCCCTGAGCACAAGATATTATAGTATCTACTTATATACTTAGCATTAGAAAATTTTAATATTTTTACTTAAAAAATTGCATAATATTATGTACAATCAATATTTAATTCTCCGTATAGAAAATATTATAAAATCATAGAATATCAAACAATAATCTGTTTATTATATTATCAAGGGATAAGAAATAAGAGTTTGAAAATTTTAGTTTTACCTTTAGTTAGGTTTTACCTTTAATCACAACTAATCAAACTTGCTATAATCAGATAAGATTTTAATTTAAAATATAAATTACTATTTCAACAAGATAGATATGTTGTATTAATCTAGGGTCGTGCTAATAAATAACACCTTTATATATTTATCTATGCTTACTTACAACTTTAGACAAAAAAATTGCTCAGGAACATTTTTTCGAAATTTCTTGTACATAAAAAGATAGAAGACAATTAATTTATTATTATTTTATAATATGTATGAAATTAAAAAAAAAAAACAAACTAGTATTTTAGGAGTTATAAAGAATAATTTATAAATTTTATATACAGTTTTTTTCTACGCATATTTTGGGTATAATTTCAACATTCAAAAGTGGCTGAAAAGTTAAATACAAAAGTGGCTGAAAAAATAAATACATTTTTGCATAATTTGAATTGCTGCTTATTAAGCGATACGAAACAATGATGCGAATTTAATGCAAATGTTTAATAGCAAAAATTAAGCTATTAGGAAAAAATTATTTAAAATTTTTTGCGGCTAAAACAAATGAAAATAAGTTGTTATTAATAAAAGGAATGTTTAAGGTGCTAAAACATTCGATTTGGGCAGCTTAAAATGTGTAACAAAGTATAATTTTTGATTTGATTGCGAAAGTATTTTTTTTTTTTGTATATTATCAAAGAGTATGTATATCATAGAGGATTCAGTGCAAAACATATAAATTAAAAAATGAAATAAAAAATCTTATTCTATAAGTATTTAGCTTAAAAAATAACTTGCCAAATTTACTACACAGTGATACGCCGTAGTAATGAAAATGTAATTTTCAATTTGTGACATCCGTTCCTTTTTTTTTTTAAGATTAATTTTTAAGATCAATATGTTTAATATGAAAGCTAGAAATTTTCTAGAAACTTCGTAATTGTCTGGTTTATGTAGTTCTAGTCTCTTTAGTATATAATAGTAACTAAACTACTACAGGAAAGCTGATATTATGTATAAATGGAATAATTGTGTTTAAATCGTCTAAATACACGATATTTACAAAAAAAATATTTTTTTTTTTTTAAGAAATATAATTTTTCCGTTTTATACTATTTTCTGTTTAAAAAAAAGCCCTAAAGTAATTTCCTTTTCTTTTTTTTTTTTTAATTTTTTACTATAAATTGAACAATGTACACCTTTTTAAAATAAAAGGAAAAACAAACACATTATTGGTTTTTATTTTTTTAATTCATTCATTCTACCTAGCTATAGTATATAAACAGAATACTTCTGATGGCTGAAAAATGTGTATTATTGGAAAACCATTATCCATTATTCGTTCGAAAAATGGAAAAATAAAAAATGAAAATCAACAATTTTTGTTTCTCATTAATGTTTAAATTTTTGCCTTTTTTTGCTTTTTTTGTGCAAAATCATCGAAAGAGGCACAAAAAATTCTATATTATTATATAGTTTCAACGATTTGCGAACCTTGAATAGAAATAAATTAAAGTTCATTCTTTGCATATAACTTACGCAAATTTGCAAGTATACGTTTTTATATTCTTTTAAACGCAGAAAAATATGTCAGAACATAAATGTTAAGAATTTAATAAAAATGTAATATTGTTTCCTATTCAATAATTTTTATTGAATTCTATAAAACTTTAAAATTCTCTTAAAAATTTTTTGTTTTTGTTATTATCATTTTTGATTTTTTTTTTTTTTAACAACTTGCAGAGGACGAAAAACAATATTTTAAACTTATTTTATTTTTTTTTATCAAGTTCTATTCACGCCAAACATCTGTATCTTACTGAATTTATATTGTGACGTATAATGTGCATTTAACAGAAAACTAAATAAATATAAAAAACAAGGATCAAAGGTGTATAGTAGTTTTTAAGGACTGATAAAATAAATTTAATTTTTTTTGTTGTTTAATACATACTAAAATACATATGTATGTACAATATGATGATGATATTACATTTATAAAATTTTACAAGTGAAAATTTATATGATGCCAAAATTTATTCAACAGCCACAGGTGTTTATTCGAGAAAATAGAAGAAAAAAATATAATTCATTTTTGTTTTTTTATTATACGAAAAAAAATGCAATTTAATATTCAGCAACCTTTATTCATTTTAGTTGTTCACAGAAGAGTAATCGCTTTATTTAAAGTATATTTCATATTTTTTCCACGAAACATTATTCAAGAGCTACCATGCAGCAGCATGACACGACGTAGGTAAAACAAAATTATACAAATTACTTATGTACATTCTATCGTTAATTTGCAACAAGAACCAAAGAATTCAAAATTTCTCGAGAATTAGTATAAGGTGCATTTTCTTTTTTAAATAAGATAGGTTATAAGAGTTTTCAGTAGTTTTCAAAATACGTGATTCAATTTCAGACAATTCGGTAAATACAAAAATAAGTCTTGTCATTATATTACTTTCATATATGGATTCCATATATTATGTTTTAGATACTTGAACATAAATATACATAAATTATAACGATTTCCAAGACATTAAATTCTTTTTCCAACAATTGATAAATGTATTATAATGTTTTAAAATTTAATCTAAAGAATTCAATAATTTTTAAAGGCTTACATTATTATTATTTGTATCGTATGTACATGATACATATTTTGATATAAATTGATATACACTTGTATAATAGTAGATTATTGTATATGTAACTAAATTTGTTATTAATTAAGAGTTCTGTATACACAAAAATCCATTGATACGAGTCAATACTTATATCACGAGACCGAAGGTCGAGTGATATAAATTGACAAGTGTCAATGTATTTTTGTGTAAATACAGAACGAGTTGTATAACAAATTTTGTTTACATATGCAATATACTGTTTTAATGCGTAGGGGAGAGGTAGTTGCAAAGAGAGAATATTTTTTCTTCTCATTTTTTCTCATTTTTTTTTTGTATTTGGCTGTATTGAAATATTGTGAGAGATATTATGTTTGTTTAGGTATTACGTAATATTCAATACGAAACATCTAAATAATTTCATTATTTACGCTGATGCATCTCAATTTATTCATTATTTACGCAGATGCATCTAAATGATTGCATGTAGGGATTGCACATTCGAAATTCGAAATTCGAGAATTCCGGAATCCGTTTTCATAATATAGTTTCGAATTCCGAAAATTTCCCAGGGAATTCCGAAATTAAAATTAATTTTTTCGTGCTCTCACCAACTTTTAAATAATGTTTTCGTTTATATTCTATATTCTAATTCTATATTCTAATTCTATAAAAATTAAATCTGAAAAGAAATTCTTTGAAGAGAACGGCTTTCGTGGCAAAATATTAGAGTCCGCCTACTCATTTTTGATTTTGGTTCCGCCATCGAGCATGGAGTCTGAGCGAGCTTTCTCAATTGCAGGTAACTTTTGTACAAAAATTCGTTCGAGACTCGGAGACGCAGCTTTAAATGATCTCTGCTTCCTCGAAGCATATTTTAGGCAAATAAAACAATAATTTTATATTTTTTATTGTTAAATGATATGCCAAATTAGAATGTTTCTGTACAATAATTTTATGTTTATATTTCGTTTTAAATAATATAGTTTTTTAACTATTATTGTTATTTAATAATTGAATTTGGTATAATTTTACAGTATGTTCCATTTTTATTTTTAAAAAAAGTATTTTTTAGTCAATAAATAACAATGAATTATCTCAAATAAGTTATTTTTATTATTTGTATAGACATAAAAAAAATTAATAATATTTTGGAATTCGACCGAATTCCGAAAATATTTAATTTCGAATTCCGAATTCCGATTTTTTTATTATCGTCAAAATTTGCAATCCCTAATTGCATGTGTATTGACGCATATAATACTCCATTTAGTGATCTAAATTCTATAGCACTAAATACAACATAACGATCCCCAACGCATTAAATAATGTTATCCTATATTTTTTGGTATCGTAAAATAAAAATTATTCATTTAAGTATGCATATAAAAAAAATCGAGGATACGTTTCATAGTACCGTATATTTTAAGTATTAATTCTATCTATTTTAATTAAACATTCTCGTTAGTTTGGTTTAACTTTGACCAGAATATTTTTTTTTAAATTTTTTTTTTTTTTCAATTAAAGAATTGCATGCAGTGGAAATGTTCAAGGCATAATCATTGCAAAATCCAGTACAGTGGACACGCAACTTTATATAATCAGAACATAAATAAAGAAAATATTTTTAAAATAAATCTTTTTAAAACTAAATATGATATTTTTATTAAAATCTAAAAATAGATGTTTCAAAATTGTATAACATAATTCACTACACTACCATTGTCGCTAAACTTATGACAGACATATTTGAGGATCATTTCTGACTATTTTCTCAAAGTTAGTTATCATTTCGCGAATTCCTTTTTAAGAAGTCATGAAGAAAAGTAATCGAAGAGGTTTTACAGAAAGTTTGTAGATTCATATTTCCAAACTCTATAATATAGTTAACTTTTTCACAAAATTGATTGTATTGTGGAAAACATTAATTATTTGTAACTGCGAAATTTTAGATCATTTATTAATTTCAATCTTTTGGTATTATTCTCAATTATATTTAGGGAAGTTTTCTAAAATTAAAAAAATACTAATAATATCAATTTCTGTTATACGTATCAAATACGTAGTTGATTTTGAAGGAAATGCTATTCCAGACAGACTATAGGACTTATTATATTTATACAATAAAATTAAATTATCATTGTCGTGGTTTATTTATATCTTAAGTTATAAAAATGTCCGGCACATGATAAAATCAGATATGTTCATATGAAAATGATGTGGGTGTTTGGTCAATTCCACATATTATTAAAATAAAAGTGTAAAAGGATCTTCGTAAAAAAACAATATACATATTATAATCTATAATTTATCTATATATATATATATAAAAAAAATGTAAAAATGAAGACATACTCGTGTTATATAAAAGTTTCTTCGTCTATTGCCAAATACACAACACAATATTAAACCATTATAATAAGCACGTAAATATGTTTGTATATATAATAAACATAATATTAACTATATTTTTCGTTATACATATAGATAGTATAGAAACATGTACAATATAATTTCTGGAAAGCATATGACACTTGTTGAATATGTTTGAAGAAACCAATCACGTAGAAATTTAATTTAGTTATAGAGAAATTGATTTACAAAGTTAAAAAAAAAAATTCATATTCATTCTATATAATTTTATCTATAATTTTGTTTTTTCTAGTTTTTAATAAAAATCCATAAATATTGTAAACAACTTTTACCAAAACATCATGGCAGTGCTCTATAATTGAACTCAGAAAAATAATATTAATATATATGTACCTTCCCTTCCTAATCTTATTTAAAAATAGAAATTTTAAATTTTAATTATTAAATAAAAAATAAAATTAAGTTCAAATGAATGAGAATCATTAATTCAGAAATTATGTGTGGGATAGTCAGGCTGTGATTATGACAGTATTGTATGTCTTTATGACAAATAATGTATAACTTTTTTTTTTTAAATATTTGAAGTTTAGGAACATCTTCTAAGCTAAATTTATGATTTTTCAAGTATTGGAAATCAAGAAAAAATTATTTATAAGATTAAACATAAACATATTACATAATTTGTAAGTAATATGTTCAACAAAGATTGCATATTCTATTTTTTTCTTCTTGACAATCCTTTCAAATAAAAATCCATAATTTAAATTACTTTGAATTTTTATACCTATTGTGCATATTATGCTTTTACTACACATACCTAATTTTTATTTATCCGACCGAGATTAATATGAAATTTTCGCGAAATTCATATTTTAAACCAAAACAGTTTGATAAAGTTCTATCTCGAACTTCAAATCTTAAAAAAAAAAGTTGAATAGCACAAATAAGGTAATAAAGGGTTAACAATTTTGCAACATAATCAAATTATTAATGTGTAATGAAGCTGATTTTTTTGCAAATAATTTTTTTTTCCAGATGTTACATTTTTGTATATTACAAGTATGTATATAATTTTAATGAATAAAAATATGAAAAAAAAAACTCAAATTTGTCAAGGTAATTTATGTTTTACTATATTAAAGAAGAAAAAAAAAAGATTTATGGTTCACTTATTCTCTGTGGTATAATTTCCACAAAAAAAAAACAAATGAAGAAAAAACATATATTTCCTTAAAGAATTATGTTATAGTGTTTGTTAGCTTATAAGAAAAAAATTTCGAATATAAATCTAATCCCATGATATAACATCTAAAATGAATTCATTCATTGATACCATATGTTTTTTTTATGTTATATATATTTTTTTTCTAAGAAATCATTATTATTTTTTTTTTTTTTTCGTAAAGATTGTAAGAAAAATATCAATTGGAGTTTTTTGATAGAAATAGATAGGATTGAAAAAGTTCATTCTAATAAAATTACTAACGTATTTTAATCTTAGTTACTTACTAGCTATAAACATTTTTAGTTATATATGCATATTGCATGTACATAACATATCGTCGATCGCATTCCTATTTTGTCCAAACGACAATTTTATGCTTTTTATGTTTTGATTGATAACTATTTCTGGATTTATGTCGAATTTGTATTTCATAAAAAGTTTTTGATTTTTAAATAAAAGAAAAAACTTCGACATATATTTATCAATCAAAACATAATAAGCATAAATGATCGTTTGGACCAATAGGAATACGAAGGAAGATATGTTTGTAAGTAAAAAAATTAATTTTATCCTTAAAAATATTTTAAGAAATTAAATAAAAATATTTTAATCAAGGAAAAAGCCCAAAATTATTTTTAATTTATTTATTCTTAGTAATTAATTTCACTATAAACAGAAGATTATTATTAAGTTATTACTTTATTATAGGTATTACGTTTATTTATTAAATTATCGAATTCTTGATCTTAAACTTATTTAACATTATAATAGTAAAAATACTTTTCTATAACGAATCATGTATTTTTTTATGTATAAAGTATAAGCACTTAGACTTAGAATCAACATTATATTTCATAATAATTCACACATTAGGTATCGTATATATCTAATGTACATTATGTAATATATGAATTTTAAGGAAAAAACTTATTAAACGTGCTAATAATATAAATTTAAAAAATGTGTAGGTTAAAAAAAAAAGTTTTTCCATTATTGCAAGCTATCAAAAACATAAAAGGATCTATTTGAAAAAAAAGTAAGAATAATACTATAATACATATAATTTGCTTCTATGTATTTGGGTATCAAAAACCTGAAAATTAAGAATAATATTTCATTTTGAACAATATAGTAATTTTTTTTTTTCCATAATGCTTTTTGCTCCTCAATAAAAAGTGTTGAAAGCCTTTGGGCGTTAAAATGTATCTCTTTTATTTTACTATTTAGTCAAAAAGAAATATCTACTGCGCTTATCTGGTTTTTTGTATTGGCTTTCGGTTGTACATTATGTGTGTACATTGTACACCTACAACGTGCCCAATATAAAATTAATAAATTCTTATTTATACTAGTTACAATATTTTTTTCGAAGACGAACTAAAATTACCGGGATTATTGAAAACATCACCTTTTAAATTAGGATTCTTTTTTTTTTTTTTTTTTATAACAATAAATCTTATATATATGTAATTATCTTTATTTAATAGTAATGAAAAATCAAAATTAATGTTATAGGTAAACCTCTAAAAACATTGAAAATTGAATTTGAAAATTATTCTAATACTACTAGTAAAAAATCAAGTTTAAAGACCTTTGATTCGTTTTTGCAAAAAAAAATGTATTATAAGAATTTTATTGGTTAAAAGTTATTCTTGAAGATCGATAAAGATCATGTTCCTAATTTGACTTAAGTTCCATTCTGTTTTTTTTTTTCATCACAAAGTTATAGATAATATTGTTGTCTAATCTTGAATACCTTAATAGGTACGTATAATCCCATATACTTGTTTTCTTTGTGGTAAATAAATTACATATTTTACAATTACCTACTTCTATTAATGAATTAATTTTTAATTTTTGACCAGAAATCAAAATAATTTATGATACAATTTAAGAAATAACTCCTATATATTAATTGTTTAATATGTATAAACTTTTTTTTTTCAATATCTTCTATTAAAAATTATTTAAATTGTGTCATTTTAATGGGCCTTACATAGTGATGCATGCATTTTTTTCAGTCTTTCACACTCGCTTGCCAACAAGAAATTTCTCTCGAGGGATTTTTTTTCGTGATCAAGAGGGTGTGAAAGAACTAGAAAGAGGTAGAGAATCAGTAGGGATGCATCACTAAAGTAAATCCAACCAAAATTAGCAACTAGTATGTATTAATTAAAAAAAAAATGCGAAATTTTTCAAATGAGCTGTAAAAATAAAGACCAAACAAAGTTCGGAGATCTAAAGCATGCTTAACCTAGGAAATCTTTCAAAAAACTTTGAAAAATTATTGCTTAATAATAATTCTCTTAAGACCTAATCTATTTTAACTAACCATGGTTCAAATTTCAAAAAAAAACATAATTAAAATTCACCATACTTCTTTTTCTTAGGTCGCATACCTCGTCAAATAAACTTCTTAAAAATGATTGGGTCATATAATTTTATGCGCGCCAAAATTTACTACGCCCTGATTTGACAACTTAATTTTTTTTGTTTTCTTTTTCTTCTTTTGTAGAAAAAAAAAGCGAAGGAGAAAATAAAGATTTTGAGAAAAAATAACAATAAAATAAAAAATAAAAAATTAATGTAGAATTTAAAAAAAAAAAAAAATTAATAAAGCCGTATAAAAAAAATTTAAAAATTATTTAAAATAAATTCTTTTTTCCGTTTCTATTCTACAAAAAAAAAGTGAAAATGGAAACGAGAAAAAAAGCAAAATTGAATTATGATGAGAATTTTCTTTTTGGTACGGACGCTGAATGGGCGAAAAAAATTGAAAAACCGAGATCATCTTCAAAGACAGTTTTCAAGAGTTCGACATCGACACCAAAAAATTTCAAAATTAAAACTGAACGTCAGAACGAAAATAATACTGAATTAGTTTCTTCTGAACCTGAAACTAGCATTAAACAAGAACATTTCGAAGGTAAGTGTTTCGTAATAGAGTTAATAAACCAACCTTACACCTGTTTTAAGTTTAGCTTACAAAAATCCGAACCTACCAAAAATGTTAAGAACTATAAATATTATTATTAGCTCTATTTGACAAAAAAAAAAAAAAAATTAGGTAGATAAGTAAGTGCCAATATGGAGAAATTATAAAAGGGAATAGTGGTCCTTTCTACGAATGTATGTAGGTAGATACCTACCTAGATATAATACTATTTTTGCCATTATCGCTCGGAAGGTAAAGCTCTGAAATATTGTAGGTAGGTAGCTGAATCTAAAATCCTGTACCTTCGAAACATACTTAAGGTTACAAAGATTTGAACTAGTGAAACATTTATTGGATCCCAGTTTAATTAACTTAATCAATGTCAGTCACTTAAAATCTCAACAAAAAAAAATAAAACAATGATTTAACAAATAAAATTCCATTTTTTTTGTTTTTTTTCATTTTCAGAATTTTATCAAACGGAAGAAAATGATAGCCACTCTGATAGTCATGAATCTGTAAATGACAATTTTCGAGAATGTGAAACTTGTGTTATTGGTGGAGTTGAAGCTCTTCAATTACACGGTTATTCATTTCTGAAAAGTTTTTGGTCTGGAACTATATATTTTTGGGAATGTCTTGAAAAAATTAAAGAAAATTGTAATAGCTGCATTATTACATCGTTTGATGTAATTACCCAAAAGCATTTTGTAAAGAAATTTAATCAACAACATAGCCATGGCTTATTCAGTAATAATTTCAATGATAATGGTTTAAATAATTTCTTGAAAATTGAACTAGATGACGACATTCATACAAAATTTTCAATTAATATTGGAGATAAATGTGAATTTATAAAATATATCCAAGGATATTTGAAGATATTTATAAATGGTAATGAAATTTTCGGAGATTTTTTTACCACAACTTTTAATTTCAATAAATAATTTGTAGAAATAAATCTAATTTTATTTTTTATAATGTTTTAATACCATGAATTTCATTTTATATATCCATTATAATATGTTAAGAAAGTTTTATTATTCAAATAACTTAAATATACATACACATTTTAAATCTTATGAAATTAATAATTTTTATGTACAAAAATAACTATCACTTTCAAATAAAATTAAGATTATTTTTTTGGTATATTTTTAGGTAACACGTATTTCAGCAATAAGATATGTGAAAATATATTTTATTGGCAATGTGATGAGGACAAGGATTGTATAAGTCAAGCCATAACTGTTCTAGATAGTGGACAGCATTTCTTAAAATCATTAGATGAACATAATCATTCGACTTTATTAGCAAATATTTTAACAAAAGAAGATTTTTTATCAAATTGTTATGAAAATTCGCATGAAAAATGTGAATTTCATGTTACATCTAAATCAGAATTAAAATTATACCGAAATGGTTATTATTATAAAAAATTCAAAAAAAAAAGTGAAATTTATTTTTGGAAATGTAATGATAATTCTTTATGTCCTGGCCTACTGATTACTCAACTTATTAATGATGAACATTATGTTAAATCATTTAGTGAACATAATCATCAAAATTGTATTAAATCTATAGATTTTAATAAAATAATTGAACCACCAAATAATAATTCTAATAATATTAATAATGATTATGGTACTGATAATTATGATAATTGTGATTCAAATAATGATGATTTTGATTCTGATAATGACAATGATAACAACTCATTTTCTGGTGATCATGCAGAAGATATATTACCTGTACCAGTCAATAAAATAAAATCAGAAAAAAATGATTCAGATTTAGACGATTTGGATAATTTAGATTCTATAAAGAAAGAACTAGATAACCAGTTTGTCAAAGAAATAGAAGGTGATATCATTTGTAAATTTACCATCACTAATAGAGGGAATCCAAAACTTTGTGTCAATGGTTATTATTACACTAAAAATCGCAGCTCTAGTACGAGTTATTATTGGACATGCGAACATAAGAAAAATAAAAATTGTTATGGTTACGTTTGCACAGAATTTCGTGAAGGTGAGTTCACTAAAGAGTTTGTAAATATTTGTAATGTGAGAAAAGAATTTAATAATTTCTATCACGATTTTTATTATTTTTATAATATCATTCTTTTTTAAAGGCAATCACTACCTACGAAGGCAACGAGAACATTCTCATCCACCTCATTTTAATCGAATTCATTACATGAATTTAATGGAACGAATTAAGCAAAGAATCACTAGAGAGCCGGATGCCACAGCCAAAATGATAGCCACTGAAGAATATGAAAAAACACCTAAAGAATACAGACACGAAGTGCCACCACTTGATAAAATCATAAAACTAACTCAACGAAAGCGAAGATATGAGCACGAATGTTCTTATGGTAGGCCAGATAGCAAGGATTATAGGCCTCCAACAAAAAAATTGAAATTGGAAATTAGTAATGGAATTGTTGATGGAATCATTTGTGAATTAGTTGAGTCTCAACGCGGAAATAGTAAATTAATAGCTGAAAATTACCTGTATACCCTTAATAGAGTTTCGGGTGATTGTTTTTCGTGGCGGTGTGAAGAACGCGGTAAAACAACTTCGAATTGCCAAAGTTCCTGCACTACACAGTTAATAAGTGGAATTCATTATTTGAAGTGCATAAGGGAACATTCACATGAGCCAAGTGTTAATCGACAAATTATTGTGAAAACATTAACAGCAATGAAGGAAAAATCCTTGCTGTCAAATGAAGCTGCTAGTGAAATAATCAAGTCTGAACTATCAATAATCCAAGAAGATGAGATTTTAAAAGAATTTCCAAAGGTAATAAAATTCCTTGCGTCCATGCCAACTCATAACTTTCATAAATAAAATATTATCTTTAAATAATTAAATACATTTGAAAACAAGTATAAATAAAATTTCCAAATCTCATATAACCTTCATTAAGTGTTCTCTATTATTTTAACCAAAAAGTGATTTTTCAAATATTCTAAAAAATGGTCAATGAAAGTATTAATAAATCGTAGTTGACAAAATTCAAGTATCGATTTTTCCGTTTTACAAATTTTGCTAAAAATTGTGTACCTAGAAATTAATAAATAGATGTTTCAATTAATTAATATTATACTTTGTACAGTAAAGTATCAAAAAAAAATTCTATATTTTAGGACGCATCTTTAGTGCGAATGTTAAATCGTTATCGAGCACTTAATGGTCATTCCATTCGCAAAGAAGAAATCAAAAAAGAGCCAGGTGAAAATGATGAGGATCATTTCTTTGACATCAACATGATGATAGGATCAGAATGTGATTTATTTGCTCCAACAAATAAAGGAAATTTAAAATTAAATTTGAATGGTTACTATTATCACAAGAACCGAATAAAGAATAATTTACACTATTGGCAATGTGAAGAAAATCGCACACTTATGTGCAAGGGTTTTGCTATAACAATCTGTAATGAAGATAATCACCATTTCTTAAAAAGTTTCAAATGTCATAATCATACTCCAAAAGAATTACGAGGCGATGTTATAACTATTGTGGAAAAAATTAAAGAAAAAGCTCGTTCGACAGACGAAGATGCATCGATTATTTGGAATGATGAAGTTGCAATTTTGCCCGATGAATTGAAAACACTAATGCCTCAGAGGGCAGCTATAATGAATATGATTAATAGAATTAGGCGTCCCATAATACCCAAACAGGTAGATTTAAAGACCATTATTAATCAAAAAATTTTAACCAAACTAATGTTCAGTTTTTTGTGACTGTTAATTATTCTTATTTTTTTCTTTTTCCGCTATTGATAAATCTCATTTAAAAAAGTAAATACAAAAGAAATCTACGGAACGTTGTTCAAGATATGCACATTTTATTATTTCGGGGATTTATTATTTTTCACTAGGTACATAGTAGTATTTTTTTTATTCACTAAATTCTATATTTTACTGCGAGAGACTCGTGGTAGAATTGTTTTTATTGAACAAAAATTAATTACTTCTACAATTTTTGACCAAATGAATGAATAAGTCTCAAAATAGGCTTAAAATGATCGTCAAACAAAAGAAAACCAAAAATAAATATTTTTTTTAAATATCTTACATGAAGCGGGTTTAATGCTGACTATTTTCAGCAAGTTAATGCAAAAAAATGTACCGGCCTGAAAATATGCAATAATTAGGTATTAGTTAAAAATGATTCCAAATATTTTTTGTGTAAACTTTTAAAAAATTTAAAATACCTTTGCCATTAATAATAGGGACGTTTGAGGTGCTAATTTTTTTTTTGTATATTATTATATAATCCGAAATGTTAAAAGAATAACTCGAAAAATTTACTACAAGGCGATCCGCCAAAGTATTGAAAATATGATATTCAATAGGTGACGTAATTTACTTTTTATTTTTTAATTTAAGTTTATGTAGGCCACTTCCCCAGCTTACTGAGATATTATCTGTTGTAATGTGACTTTGATTTCTTCGTAAATTATCTATTTTATTATTTTATTAGAGTGAAAAAAGAAATTATAGATGCATTTATATGTAAATTTTAATAAATAAGCCAATAATCTTATTTACCTAATTATGTATTTTTGAAGAAATTAACTTCATCATCAAAAAAATTTTTTTTTCATAGGAAATTGAATTTGATGATGATCATGAACACATATTTTCCATCAATCAACTAGCTGAAACTGAATGTGAATTTGTGAAATCAACTAAAGGAAATGACAAATTAACTATTGAAGGTAATTTTTCGTATTTAGAGCAATTCTACATAAAAAAATTCTAATTTATGAACTATATTTTCAATTGGAGAGGTCTCTTTAATTTCAAAATAATATTAATACTAAGCAAACAATCAGAAAGTCTAAAATAATTTTTAATTTCTTATTAAAACGAGTTGAAAAAAGTTCTTATGATTTTGAAATCCAAGATATAAATTTGAAAAATTGAATGTGTGTAAAAATCTGCACCTCTTAAGATCCTAACGAACACTTACTGGGCCTCTCCATAAGTGAATTAAAATAACACGGGAAAATGGGTTTTAAAATTATGTAAAATTCTATAGACTTAACTAGAAACAGTTGTCACTATCCATAATTTAATGAAAAATAAGGTACCATTTTTTTTTTAAATAAAATAATTCATTTAGGTTTATTTATTTCTTTATTGATTAATTTGTAGATAAAGAAAAAAGTTTTTTTTTATAAAATATAATTCCTTATTACGATTCTCAAATACCTACTCTGTATGCTGATTTTTGATAGAACTGTTATTATATACATACCGTACCTATACATTACGTATTATTATTTATATAATAACTATGCAAGACTTACTTGCACAAGAAAAAGATAAAAACTTTGAAATTTATTTTATTTTATTCATTTAAAAAAAATTCGTGTTAGGAACATTTTTGGAAAGAAAACATTAAATAAATGCTTATGCTGTATGCATAACTTTCAGTCAAATAAAAAAATATCAATAAGAACCACAAAAATGACCCAATCTCTTACATTTACCACATAATTCTTGAGGATGCTCCTTTTTTCTGTCACCCTGGTCAAGACCTTCTGGTTTTTCTAATGGTCTTTGGAGATGAGGTAATGTATCAATTGAACAGCTTTGACATTTTTGTGGAGTATTTGGCCATGAATAGGCAGACATCCATTTCCGCTGACATTTCGAACATCTATATTCACCAAAACAACGTCGTTCTCCATTATACTCCATTTTTGTCTAAATATATTAAATTAAAAAAAAAAAACTTGTTAATATGTTAATAACAATATCTAACGTAGAATAATACTTATAGGTATTATTATTTGATTATGATATGAACAATATTTAGAATTTAGGTGGGTGCGACTTTTTTCGGAACCTTTTAGATATCAATGGTTTTACGAACTACGTACCTATCTATAAGTGCTTACAGTACATACGTACAACCTAATAATAAAAAATAAAATTCTTAAATTTTCAAGAATTTCAAAAATGACTCACCTTGATAAGATTTTACAGGATGATAAAATAATTAATAAAAATATTCAAGTAAATGAAGAAATACAACTTAATTGTAGTATTCTTTTGTGATTTCTGAACATTGATTTTTAAGTTCATTCCTTTTTGTTTTTTGATACCAATTAGAAAATACAAAAGCAATTTTTTTTCAATATTAGTCTTGCCGTTTGAAATTGAAACAAATTTTAATTTCCTTTTTTTTTAAAAAGTTTACAAATAATTAAAAAAAAACCAATAACTTATTTTATGTTTATTGAAATTATTTAGTTGATCGTTGCAATTTAAATTCCATAGGTACTAGAACATTCTAATTATGTATACATACATGTTTTGTATGATGTGCCTGCATTTTATATGAATATAATTTATCGAGAATTTTACTGAAATATTTTTTTACAAAAAAAATTATTTTGATTTTCGGAATATCGGAATATAAAATTAAATTATTAAGCTTCAAATTTTTAATAACTTCAAAATATTTAAAATCATAATTATTCTAGTTTTTAATTGTATCTAAATTCATTTAATAATTAAAATATCCGGATTATTTTATTTATATTATTATGCATAATAACTTAGGTATAAATAAATTTATTCAAAAACAGCACAAAAACATCTAGTCAAAGTAGACAAATTAAATTATTATCATTGTGTATCCACTTATAAGAATATATAGTATATACACATTATGTCCCTTTTCCGAAGTGTCATGATGTCAATTGACTTTATGACTCAATTTTTGAGACAGAAAGTCAATTGACGTAGACAATTGTAGTGAAACAATCAGGTCAATTTTTGAGTTGCACGTCCAGTATAAGAACACGAAAAGTGTCTCATTTATTGACCACTGAATTCCGAAATTTTTTTTCGTTGCTAATAAAATATAAATTTTTGAAAATATGTAATTAAATAATTAACTTTTGGTCAGGCGTAAAGAAACTAAAACTAAAGTAATGGTAATTTTTTCTTTTTTTCATATTTTCGCGTAAAACATAGGTCTATCTATTGAAAAACGGCAACAGAGTTTTATTTCTCTTGTGTAGACAATTTTCTATTTAAGGTCGTATGAAGCGCTTATACTTTAATATACATTTATCTAGGGGTTTCCCCTTTTTCTTTGTTTCACTTTTTTTAATTTATTTTCTTGGCAAAAATCGAAACTAAATCAAAATAAATAATATATATTATATGCATTTTTATGCATGTATGTATGTATTTATCTTTACAATATGAAGTTTTATTTATTTTACAATAAAATAATATGAAAACATTAAATACTTGGAATGATTAGAAGTAATGGATAAGAGATTAATTATGTTTAATTAAGTACTTCGAAAAAGCAAAAACGAAATTTTATGAGGAATATAGGTGATTCTAAAGTATAGGCACATATGGTATCTAATCTGCGATCTACCTATCTATCTAATCCTGTTTGCATTGCATGTAAACAAAATTGCTTCTTAAACTAAAATGGAACAACAATTATCATATGTTCCGATTTTTCACTGCTTGTCCCGCGTACTGTCGTGTGGAAAATTCCTAGAATGTAACGGCTTTGTCACGATGTTACCTATTTACCTATCTGTAGAAAATATTTAAATTAAAATTTTTGTATACAGAATGTATACCTACTAGGACACTAGGTGTAATAAATAATATAATGTTTATAAAGAAATTATCTTTTTAAAATGCAAAAATAAACAAAATAAAATAGCTTAATCTACAGGTAGGTTTATTTATAAAAAATTATTTTGTGTGGAAGAATTTTCGAGTAAAGAATGTGTCATAGACTTTTGACTAACTTTTGAATTCAAACATGACCACTAATTCGCAACTGGGCTTGGGTAGGTATATGCTTTGTATTGGGTTTTAAAACTTTTGACTAATTAAAAAGCAACTAGGATCAAATCGATTTGTGTATCTTAAAAAAATTTATGTCGATTCATTATTTAGTAATATCTGTGCTGTATATATTGTATTTCTCTTATTATTTCATATTATGTTCAATTTATATTCATTTTTTATATCAAAACTTTATTTTTTTAGGATATCTTTTTGTTCGGAATAAAGTATTTAATCATGTGTGGCGTTGGAGATGTGATGAAAACAAAAAGCAAGAAAAAGGAAATTGCAGAGGATACGCCATAACAGAGTTTAAAGAAGGAAAACACATTTTAAAGAAGGCTCAAAATCATAATCATCCTGCTAATGCTTATCGAATAGAAATTGCTAATGCTGTGAATCGTATGAAAGAAAGAGCCCGTCAGGATGAAAACTTGCCAGCAGCAAAAATATTTGAAGATGAAACTATTGACTTACCGGAAGAAGTTAAAAAACTATTACCTTCTCTTGACGCAATCTCCAGCTTAATACGACGACATCGACGGAAGTTCTATGAACCGCAATCAATACAGCCAAAACAATCCAAATTAGGACCTATAGAAAATCACGTTCACGAACCCTTTGTTGAACCCGGTTCTGAAGTAGAAATAATAACATGTCACAAGGGAACAATAAAATTAAATTTAAACGGTTATTTATTTGTGAAAAATTCTGTGAAAAATAATGTGCATTACTGGCGTTGTGAAGAAAAACATTGTAGTCATTGTCGAGGTCACGCAACAACTATTGAAGAAGTTGGTGGTAAACATTATCTGAGAACAACTCAACCACATAATCATTTAGCCAAAGTGGGTGATCAAAAAGAAATCAATAATGTTTTAAATAGAGTTAAGGAATTGGCTCTATTAAGTAATGACGGTCCAGCTAAAATCTATTCTCAAATTGTTAATAATTTATCAAAAGATTTGAAAGCAGTCCTACCTTCTCGTGATGCCATCACAATGATAATTAAACGACATAGAAAAAAATATAGACCACTTGATAGAAGTGCAGTTGCTCCTCAAAAGGTATATCCACCAGAAGTTGTAGAAATAATTGACAGAATGAAAGAGAAAATCTTAAAAACCAAAGATGGTCCGGCTAAAATTTATAATGCTGAGATAGCAAACGTTCCATTTGAAATAAGAGATAAGTTTCCTAAAAGAGAAAATGTCCTTCAAGCTTTAAAAAGAGTTCGAAGGAAATCAAGATTACGAGCTTTAAAATCTGGTGAAATTGTTCAAGGTGAAACATTTAATGAAAGTGATGATGACGATGATAGTGATTTAGATGATGAAGAAGGAAACCAAGGCAAACCTATTGGTCATATTTTCAAGAGAGAACATGTTGATCCTAGTTCACAAAACGCGAGTAACTCTCCACAAAATAGTAGTTCATCACAATTTGTGCTTCCAGCACAAGCGATACTACATCCATCACAGGTTATGAGCGCAACACATTTCTTATCTACTACAACACCTCCAAATGGTTTAAACTTTTGGGAACATTCCAAGAATTTCCAACCAAACCCGTAATTGTAGTAAAGAATTACTTTCTGAACATGACTTTAGAAACTAGCGCTGAATGAATTCAAAAATAATTTAATATTTATATTAGTTAATTTTGAAATAAACTATAAAGAACAATTAATGTGGAAAAAATTTTAAATAAAAAGATATAAAATTTCCGAAGGGGAGGGGGTGGGTATTTAATCCAGGAAGTCAAAATCCCGAATTTAAAAACCCGGAACACAAAATCCTCGAATTTAAAAACTTGGAAAAAAAATCCCGGAGCTTAAAAATAGAGGAAGTCAAAAACCCGGAAAACCGAGAACTCATTTTTATTAATTATTATTTCAGCAACATGTCCAACGACAATTTTTTGAAAATTTTAGACACAGACATTTTTCAAATGACATCGCGTCTATAAATTTTTTATCAGCTTGTCTGAACGTTTTAATGCAATTTTTTTTTTCAGATTTTAGCCACGGGTCTTTTTTCTACCTTTCTAGATTAATTCATTTTAGGTTTTTAATTAAACATTTTTTCGGCATCCATTCCTTTTTGGTATTTTTTTTTTCATTTTATTTCATTACAGTGTTTTCGGCATTAGTTACTTCGATATTAGTTCCTGATGCCCTTTAAATTATAAACTGTAATTAATTATTATATTTATTTTTTTCCTCAAAACTAAAAGAAATATATTATGGCGAAAATTGTGGTTTCTATAATGGAATTTAAAATAAGTAGATATAAAGAAAGTTACATACCCGTAAATAGTTTATATTTTTAAATGTTTAATTATGTCTATTAGGCCTTATGAAATACTAATAATGTCCCCTAAATATAAGAAGGCTTAGTACATGTACTTACACATGTATTTTGTGGATAAAGTAACTTAATATACGCATACTTATTATTTTATTATTTTAAAATAAAGGTGTAACTAAATAATTATTTTTTTTAATTCTGGTAAGTAAGTCTCTTTGTTTATAAAAAAAATTCTTTTTATAAAAACATTAAAAATCAATTTGATGATTTTTGGTTCTATCAATTAAGTAATTTTTCAATAAATTTATACACAGGCACATTGCATAATATATCTAGGTATATATTTTAAGGGTGGAAAACATTGTTCATAGTGTACTATATTAGATTTAAGTGATTAATTTTATTGTATTCATTAAAAATTCTTAAATATAAATTTAATATAAAATTTTGTTTTACTTTTAATGTTTAATCCTTCAATGCACTCACGTAAATCTTGTGAAGCTGTTTTTATAATTTTGTTCATTTGCAAATTATTTAATTGTAGGTAACCATTAAAATGAATCGTTAACCAAAAAGTTATTAAATAGTGGCAATGTAAGGGTAGGTGACCAGATTTTAAAAGTCCAATCTGTTATCAGGATAAAAAAAATCTTATGTACACACCTTTCAGATAAAAAATTTCATTACAATTTAAAAAATAATGATTAAAAAAAGTTAGGTAATTAAATTGATAATTTTGTTAACTGCACATATTTTGATTAATAGTTATAGAACATAAGATAGGAACTGTAAGCTACAAAATGTATTCAATAACATGACATTTTGAACACTAGAAATTCTGTTTATAATAATACTGTTTCTAATAAAGTTACAAATAAATAATCTAAGTACCTACTTCATATTAATATCATTATACTTAATTAATGTTAATACATTACTAAATAATCAGAGATTGTGATTATTGATTTTTTAATAAATTTTTGACAAACATTTTAAAGTTTCCGTTGATTGTTTCTGTTCAAATTTATTACGAGTAATGAACTTAAAAAAAAAAACAGAAATCTACACACAGTATTTCTAGGGTCGTGTTTGCTGCTTTATTTTATGAGAAAACGATATGGTTAAGAATATATAAACATTTGTACCTGTATGTATTATTTTATTATTTCATTTCGGGGATTTAATTTTTTAGAATGAACACAAGATAAAAATAAAAACTTCAATTTCTTTTTTTAAATTAAAAATAAGTGTATTTTGTGTAAGTTACATTTTCGAGGAAAACATTAACGGTTTATGTTTGCAATTAAAATAAATGATTCAATAATAAAATTTTTGACCACAAAAACGACCCAAACTCATACATTTACCACATAATTCTCGTGGATGCTCTTTATTTTTATCACCTTGATCAAGACCTTCTGGTTTTTCTAATGGCCTTTGGAGATGAGGTAATGTATCAATTGAACAGTTTTGACATTTTTGTGGAGTATTTGCCCATGAATAGGCAGACATCCATTTCCGCTGACATTTTGAACATCTATATTCACCAAAACAACGTCGTTTTCCGTTATACGGCATTTTTGTCTAAAAAAAGAAAATTCAATTTAAAGAAACTCTTTATCGTTGTTAACAATTTAATTGAAAATATTTTTTTTTTGTATTCACATTTTTTCCAATTAGTTTGTACTTATTATATAGTTTTACGAACTTCTTATTTATGTACCTACTTTATATGCAGGCCCAAGAAGAGGGAGGGGTCAGAAGAGTCTTTTGACATGGGCTTCTTAATTTAGGGGGCCTCCAAACATTATACAAAACGATCAATGAAGTTTAATTCGTACTTTTACGCATGCAACAAACAACGAGACAAAAAATTAGAGGGTAGATTTAGGAAAAACAACTAAAATGATTATATAAACATAAATGTAACAGTAAAGTAAAGTAAAGTAAACTAAAGTAAAGTAAAGTAAAGTAAAGTAAAGTAAAGTAAAGTAAAGTAAAGTAAAGTAAAGTAAAGTAAAGTAAAGTAAAGTAAAGTAAAGTAAAGTAAAGTAAAGTAAAGTAAAGTAAAGTAAAGTAATGTAAAGTAAAGTAAAGTAAAGTAAAGTAAAGTAAAGTAAAGTAAAGTAAAGTAAAGTAAAGTAAAGTAAAGTAAAGTAAAGTAAAGTAAAGTAAAGTAAAGTAAAGTAAAGTAAAGTAAAGTAAAGTAAAGTAAAGTAAAGTAAAGTAAAGTAAAGTAAAGTAAAGTAAAGTAAAGTAAAGTAAAGTAAAGTAAAGTAAAGTAAAGTAAAGTAAAGTAAAGTAAAGTAAAGTAAAGTAAAGTAAAGTAAAGTAAAGTAAAGTAAAGTAAAGTAAAGTAAAGTAAAGTAAAGTAAAGTAAAGTAAAGTAAAGTAAAGTAAAGTAAAGTAAAGTAAAGTAAAGTAAAGTAAAGTAAAGTAAAGTAAAGTAAAGTAAAGTAAAGTAAAGTAAAGTAAAGTAAAGTAAAGTAAAGTAAAGTAAAGTAAAGTAAAGTAAAGTAAAGTAAAGTAAAGTAAAGTAAAGTAAAGTAAAGTAAAGTAAAGTAAAGTAAAGTAAAGTAAAGTAAAGTAAAGTAAAGTAAAGTAAAGTAAAGTAAAGTAAAGTAAAGTAAAGTAAAGTAAAGTAAAGTAAAGTAAAGTAAAGTAAAGTAAAGTAAAGTAAAGTAAAGTAAAGTAAAGTAAAGTAAAGTAAAGTAAAGTAAAGTAAAGTAAAGTAAAGTAAAGTAAAGTAAAGTAAAGTAAAGTAAAGTAAAGTAAAGTAAAGTAAAGTAAAGTAAAGTAAAGTAAAGTAAAGTAAAGTAAAGTAAAGTAAAGTAAAGTAAAGTAAAGTAAAGTAAAGTAAAGTAAAGTAAAGTAAAGTAAAGTAAAGTAAAGTAAAGTAAAGTAAAGTAAAGTAAAGTAAAGTAAAGTAAAGTAAAGTAAAGTAAAGTAAAGTAAAGTAAAGTAAAGTAAAGTAAAGTAAAGTAAAGTAAAGTAAAGTAAAGTAAAGTAAAGTAAAGTAAAGTAAAGTAAAGTAAAGTAAAGTAAAGTAAAGTAAAGTAAAGTAAAGTAAAGTAAAGTAAAGTAAAGTAAAGTAAAGTAAAGTAAAGTAAAGTAAAGTAAAGTAAAGTAAAGTAAAGTAAAGTAAAGTAAAGTAAAGTAAAGTAAAGTAAAGTAAAGTAAAGTAAAGTAAAGTAAAGTAAAGTAAAGTAAAGTAAAGTAAAGTAAAGTAAAGTAAAGTAAAGTAAAGTAAAGTAAAGTAAAGTAAAGTAAAGTAAAGTAAAGTAAAGTAAAGTAAAGTAAAGTAAAGTAAAGTAAAGTAAAGTAAAGTAAAGTAAAGTAAAGTAAAGTAAAGTAAAGTAAAGTAAAGTAAAGTAAAGTAAAGTAAAGTAAAGTAAAGTAAAGTAAAGTAAAGTAAAGTAAAGTAAAGTAAAGTAAAGTAAAGTAAAGTAAAGTAAAGTAAAGTAAAGTAAAGTAAAGTAAAGTAAAGTAAAGTAAAGTAAAGTAAAGTAAAGTAAAGTAAAGTAAAGTAAAGTAAAGTAAAGTAAAGTAAAGTAAAGTAAAGTAAAGTAAAGTAAAGTAAAGTAAAGTAAAGTAAAGTAAAGTAAAGTAAAGTAAAGTAAAGTAAAGTAAAGTAAAGTAAAGTAAAGTAAAGTAAAGTAAAGTAAAGTAAAGTAAAGTAAAGTAAAGTAAAGTAAAGTAAAGTAAAGTAAAGTAAAGTAAAGTAAAGTAAAGTAAAGTAAAGTAAAGTAAAGTAAAGTAAAGTAAAGTAAAGTAAAGTAAAGTAAAGTAAAGTAAAGTAAAGTAAAGTAAAGTAAAGTAAAGTAAAGTAAAGTAAAGTAAAGTAAAGTAAAGTAAAGTAAAGTAAAGTAAAGTAAAGTAAAGTAAAGTAAAGTAAAGTAAAGTAAAGTAAAGTAAAGTAAAGTAAAGTAAAGTAAAGTAAAGTAAAGTAAAGTAAAGTAAAGTAAAGTAAAGTAAAGTAAAGTAAAGTAAAGTAAAGTAAAGTAAAGTAAAGTAAAGTAAAGTAAAGTAAAGTAAAGTAAAGTAAAGTAAAGTAAAGTAAAGTAAAGTAAAGTAAAGTAAAGTAAAGTAAAGTAAAGTAAAGTAAAGTAAAGTAAAGTAAAGTAAAGTAAAGTAAAGTAAAGTAAAGTAAAGTAAAGTAAAGTAAAGTAAAGTAAAGTAAAGTAAAGTAAAGTAAACTAAAGTAAAGTAAAGTTAGGATTATTTTGTTATTGGATTGAAAATGAAAAAATTCTTATATACCTACACCAGTTTTTATCTTAAACTGTTTTTATAAGTAAAATTGACTACAAATTATTAGCTTGTTGTTTATGCAATTGTAAATAAAAAAACAAAAGAAATTGTTAATAAATAAATAAATAAAATAAAAAAAACTAACTGCTCAATATTATGATTTCATTCTTATGGTTCTTAGTGAAATATTTATTATGCTTTAAGTTGTAACATAAGTTGAAATTATTATATAAAAGTTTATTAAGCAGTAGTTACTACTTGATTAATACTAAGTAGTATTTAACGTATTCAAAGTTTAAGCTGAAATTGTTTAAGTTTTTTTTTCTCTAAAAATAACCTCTACAATTTAATTTTTTGAACTCCATTCCGGACTTGAGCCTCCAAGTGTCTCTCACAAGCCCTGTTCATGTGTATGTATTTAAGGTATGCATAATGCATATGCAATGCAGTAATATACTACAAGAGTATCTACTATCTTATTCCTATAAGCCTAATCACTAAAATATAAAATTTTAAGTAAAATTGAAAAAATACTCACGTTGATAAATAAGACTTTACAGAATTATGATAAAAATATTCAACGAAATTAGATACAACTGAATTGTAGAATGCCTTTGTGATTTCTGCTGAACATTGAACACAAATTGAAATTAAAATAAACATTCCTTTTTTTTCTCTTATATGTAATTAGTATTAGTTATAAGTCTTGCCGTTTGATTTTAAATTATCTTTCTTTCTTTTTTAACGAAGTTTCCAATCTTAAACATTATTTAAGTTAAGAACATACTAAAGTGGGTAATAAAAAAGAAATAAAATGTCGTAAACTTAAATAGAGTAAAGTGATGATGTTCAAGTTCAAGCTAAATTTTATTCTCAAATCGTTAATTATTTACCAAAAGATTCTTTTTCGTGATTACGTTACACAAATATATAACTAAATGGCATAGGAAAAAGTAAAAATCAGTGGATATTGGAATTGCTCCTCTAAAGATGCATCCGCTAAAAGTTGTTCAGATTATTGACTGAATCACTGAATGAAAATCTTGAATTTTGAAATCCAAAAATGATCCGGCTGAAAATTATAATGCTGAAACAGCAAATAACGTTCCATTCAAAACCAGAAATAGGTGTACTCCAGGCTTTAAAACTTCGACCTTTAAAATTTGATGAAATTGCGTTTAAGATGAAACATTTAATGAAAATGACGGATGATGGTAGACGACAATGATAATGCTTTATTTAAATAATGAATAATGAAATCCGCTTTAATCTATTTATCGGAATTCTTTGTCACAATCGGGGGCTTATCAAATTTTTTTGGTTCCTTTAATCGACACTACTCGTAGGTATGGAGTATGGTATATCATATACATATAATAAATAATAAAATAATAATATTGCCTAAATATAGGCGGGCATTTCTTTTTCTAAACAAAATATTGTATTAGCATAAAGGAAGTATAATATAGAGTAACTATGTCAAACAACTTTTTAAAATATCGTTTTTATTTTTTTTCCTATTTTTTCAGACCCCCAAAACATATGTATACAAAAAAGCTTTTCTATTCTCTCTAATACTCATTAATTTTTTCAATTTTGAGGATGTTTAGTTTTAAAATTACACAACTTATAAAAATTCGAATGTAGTTGTGCGAAAAATCTATAAAACTATAATGAATAAATGAAAAAATATGTGTCTAAATATGTATTGTTTTGATGTGCTAATATCAATTTATTGCATCTATGATTTTTTTTTTTTCAAAAACTAGCATGCATCTTGGTCTTCATTGAAATTTATAAAATTCTTATCATAAGTTATTTCAAATCAATAAATATATCTATTACAATTTAATTTTTACATTAAAAAAGAGATAATATGTCATAATATTTTACCTATATCCTTTGGATAAAATATTCTTAAACGATAGTGGGAGACATTGTTTTATTTTTTTTCGTGAATTTACGTTTAATTAGTTCGTTCTTTAAAATAAAAGTGTTTTGCATTTAATGGTAAAATAATGGTAAATTAATGGTAAAATATTTTGCATGAACTTTGTTTTAATTATTTAAATTTTGAAATTTTTATAAGGACATTAAGAAAATTATACCGGAATATTTTATTATTATTGAAAATTTATCAATTTGGATACGGAATTAAAATAAGTATAAATAATTTGAATAATATAAAGTAAAGTATTTATTAATTTATTTTATATATTAATGAGTAGGTAGTCGCACTTTTTTTAATGGCCAACCTTCACGTAAATATTTTACTAATTCATGAAGTTAGAGCTCCATAAAAAGTAGTCGGCTATCTTCTATCGACCCCAATCATAAAAAAACTTTAAAAAAAACTAATGATGTCCTTGTATTGAAATCAGAACAATTTTTATATCGCAAGAATTATTAGACTGATTTGGAAATATTTTATTTGAAAGCACTAAAAGATGATCTGTTTGAAATTAACAGATTTCATATAAAATTTTTTGATAAATATTTTGCTCAAAAAGTTTATAAAAAAAAAAATTTAACAAACAGTATACAATTACATTGCGCAACAAAATTATCAAAAAAATATGATTTCTAGTTCACCGAAACAGACGAATGTTATGAACATAAATTTAAATTTTTGGAGTTTGTTATAAACACTTTTAATAATAAAAGGCTCAAAATTTATAAAAGGGATATTATTACAAAGCTAAAGTATTCTTTCAAACCAAAATAAAAAAACAAAAAAATCATTATTCCAATGATATAAAATAATGTGAACATCGTCGGTCTCATGCAAAAATCACGAAACTGCAAAAACATAATTTTGAGAAAATTGGTTTTGAAATTTTTTTTTTTCTTTTTTTGTAGTACGTTTTGGTACTTTCGGGAAAATAGAAATAGTCATTGCGGATAATTTATGAGAGCTTTCGACTTTGAACATATTCAAATTTTAGTTTTTTATGATTTTTGTACAATATTAGGTCAAAACGGCCAAACTTACAGTTTCGTGCTTTTTGCACGAGAACGACGATATGTAAATAAACATGAAATAAAATTAATTTATTAATGCTTTCAAATATAATTTTTTTATTTACATTTATAACCCAATTTTTTTTTTTTCATAGAGAACAAATACTAGTAAACATTAAAATGCAATTATAACAAAGGAAATATTTTGTTTATTTTTAAAAGCTTTATATAAAAAAAAATTTAAAAGCTTTAAAGCTCTCTCGTTATAGCGATATATTCTAAACAAAAATAAAAGCTTGGGGGTCTGATCTAATTATGTTTAACTTTTTTTATTCGAATTTTTTGTATGGGACTAGTTCCTCTATTTATACTTCCTTTATGGTATTAGATAGAAGAGGCGCCGACGCGATCATCGCAGCAGCGACAATTTTTTAGATATAAGCGTCGCTAAGTAGCAGCATAGAATCTTATGGTTTGGTTAAACTCGAAGCGACGGACGCGATGCAAATGACAAATGAAATATTAAATATATGAAAATGTATGGACGCGACGTTAACGTTAATTACGCGATATCTTTTGATACATGAATTTGATTACGACTAGAACCGACGATGCGCGAAGTCATCCTTCATTTAGCATAAAAGTTTTTTATTTTAAAATCTTCACAAAAATTGCAAAAATGCCGTAATTGCAGCCTTGAGTACTAAACACCATTGGGAGCGAGAACGACAACGCAACGGTAGCGAGTGTTAAAAAAAATTAGAAACAACCGTGTATTTATTTAGATGAGAATGAACAGTTTTCCGAGCCGGATATCAAAAAAAATATCTTCTTTTGAATGGCTGTTTGGGGCGTATATACAGATATCTATGAGAGAGTTTCAAATCTTGTGTATATCATCTTTGTTTACAATTTATGAAGAACACTTTTTTTTAACGGCTGCAAGTCGGTTGATTTATTGAAAGACGTGAAACAAATCTAGTTTACGGCGGAGGTGCGCTGCAAATAAATAATCAGCCAGCCTAACAAAGTGTCTTCTTTCTTGATTCGAATTGAAATTATTGCGATGCTAGCACGCGTTGTTCTCGTAATAAATAAAAAAATAAAATATTAGAAAAAAAAAAATAAAATAAAATAAAATTTAATTTAATAAGAAAATAAAAATATCAATTAAAAAATGTTATATCAAAATATATTTAATTTAAATTTAGTGTTCTAAAATTTTGGAAAAAATAAAAAATTTATACCTAATTTTATTTTATTTCATTTTTTATATATATTTTGTCTGACAAATTTTGCTGTGAAGACAAAAGCGATAAATTAAAAAAAAAAAATGATGTTCCTCGTGATTTTGACGTAAAATTTACTTTTAAAAAGAAATAATATTTTTTTTTTTATTTATAATTTTCTCAAAAAAATAAAAACGTGAGGTAAAAACGATCCTAAACGAAAAATTAATTTAATTTAAAATTTAATGTTAATAAAAAAAATTAATATACTAATAATAAAAATCAACCTTAAAAACCTATAATTAAAAAACCGAAAAAAAAAAATAATAATTTCAGTAATGCAATCTTCACTCAGCTGGACAACACGAATTTTTACTCGAGCATTACGCAATGGATTTTCAACTCTATTGGAACCAAATGCAAAATCATCTCCACATTTTATTTCGGTTACATGTGGTTTCCCAAAAGATTTCTTACACTCAAAATATAAATTAGGCAAATACGGTGAAGATTCATGGTTTAAGGCATCCACAAAAAATTCTGATGTTATAGGTAAGTTTTTCTTGATACGATATAACGATTGCCTATAACTAAGTACTTATCAACCCAGGTACCTATTTTAGCTCTTCAAAACGAGATAAAATTCTAAAGACTTAAGTAGGTACCAACCTACCTATAGCTATAAGAATCAAAGTTTCTTCATTTTTTTTTTGTTAGTTGGTATAGGTAGTACCTAAGCAGTTTGAGGTTAAACCTACGTAGGTAGGTAGTAGGTACCTATTTTAAATTTTTTTCTCTAGAAGATAAAAAAAAAAAATTTATAAAAATAAATGGGTCAATTATCTCTACAACATCCAGTGATTTTTTTGGGAAAAATTGAATACAACGCCCGAAAAATATTGTTATGTCACAATTTAAACAGGTATAACATTGAAAAATTCGAATTGATACCAAATCCATATCAATCCTATTATTTTTCTGAAGTTAATGTCAAAGTTTAGAAGAATACAAAAGAAGCATTTATACTAAGTAGGTAGATGGGTGAAATAAGATAGAAACTGAAAACTAATGACTAATGACATTCGTTCAGCTACGATGGTTATTGGTTTTATTTATTCATAATTATCAACCAAAGAACAAGACTGCTTATAAAAATGTACTTAATACCTTAAGTAGGTAGGTACATATGCCTAGAAAAACTAGAAATTAAAAAGATTAATAATTTTTCTTTAGAACGAACATTAACACCATCTTAAATATATCTATGTCTGATTTCGTTATTGAAAGTTTTGTTATTTTGTTCTACCTACTTGAACCTAAAAAAAAAAAAGTTTTATAAAAAAAGAAAATTTCAGAAAATTTTGAATATAAAAAAAAGGGTACTTTTCCGTTAGCCGGGCGCTTTTTGCGGCGCAAAAAATTTTACGGCGCAAATTTACGGCGCCAAAAATGTTAATAAAAACTTATGGTAAATTAAAATGAATAGTTTTTTCGTGTATCGGGGGACGGCTGCCGCCTCCCCGAACCCCCTAGGGCACCTTTTTTTTTTTTTTATTTTGCCTTGGCGCGCGATGCGAATGGGACGGGGACTGTTGAGCAGAAATTTACAGGATGCCCGTCCCATTCACATCGCGCGAAGCGCGCCAAGCCAAAATAAAAAAAAAAAAAAAAAGGTACACGAAAAAACTATTCATTTTAAATTACCATAAGTTTTCACTAACATTTTTCGCGCCATACATGTGCGCCGTAAATTTTTTTTGCGCCGCAAAAAGCGCCCGGCTAACGGAAAAGTACCAAAAAAAGAATTGTCTTTTTTTTTTTTCATTTTAATTTTTTCCTTTTCTTATGAAATTTCTATATTAAATTATGAAATGTAAGTTTTCCACATTTTATTTTCATAGCGGTGAATTTTGATTATGCGCATTAGCCAACAAAAAAATAAAATTTACATTATAAATATGATCCTTGTTATTATTTTAAATTCAATTAATAATTTGTGGATTTGCAAAATACATTAGAAAAAAATAATTGCAAAAACTATCGATGAATTGCTTACTTACTTACTGATACATGGTGACAAATATGCAATTATGTATATATTTAACTATGTGTCTTCCTATGTAATTTGAACAAAAAACCACAGATTAAGAAATATGTATTTTGAACATCATAAGGATCGGCTACTGCTGAGAAAATATTTGACTAAAAAAGTTGTTGGCTGATATTGATATACAGATGTACACTGTACTTTATGTAAAAATTGTTCTTTTTTTTATTTGAGCTTATCTGATCATCCTTTATAAAATATATTAATAAGAAATTAAAAAAATCTGTTCTCATCTAGATTCTAATTCATCATTGATACCGATTACGTAGAAGTTCTTAAGTTCTTTTTTCTTTATGAAAAAATAAAATAATAATAAGAATTTTCGACTTTTTTTAGCTAATTGAATTTTTTTGTTGTTGTGTACGTTTTAAAATATAACAAATCGATAATTTAAATGGACTTTTTGCAAATCAAGCACTTAATTAAAAAAAACAAATATTTACAAAAATAAATAAATAAATGCATATAAATAAATGAAAGAAACAAAAATTCGACAAACTATATTTCGGAATTTTCTACACATACTTACACTAACTGTAGTTATACATAAAACTATATTAAATGGATTTTGTTTTTATTAAATTTTTCAAAGCTTTAAAAATTAAATTGTGAGTGTTGTGTAGAGAGATCTTAAAAAAAATATATTTTTTTTCAATTTGATTATTTTGTTTTTGTTTATTAAATACGTAATATATAACATAAGTATAGGTACTTACCGCTACGCTAGCAATAATTTATTTCCATACAAAAAAATTAACCCAATACATATTTCGATTAAAAGGTATATATTTATGTTTGACATTTTTTTTTAGTTAATTTTTCTGGGGGGTCTAAAATAGTTTTTATTTTTTTTTTTAACTAAAAAGTTCCTAATAACATTAATTTTCACATTTTCTAAGAACAATTAATCCTTATTTGAGACTCAATTTGAGAATATGTGAATTGTTTTGTTTGTTAGTTAGTCACTAAAAATTACGTAAATTATATACAAAAAAAGACGAAATCAAGAAAAGCAACTGAGCCAGACGTCCGCCCTATTTTGAAATCAAACAATTAGTTAATTCATTTATTTGTAGGTAGGTAGGTATATACTTTAACTAGGTAGGTATTTTAATTATTTTTAATTTTTTTTTTAAATTAAGTATCTCCTGATATTCTTTTTCAAATAATTTGGTAGATACTTAATTATAATTGAGAATAATGTTATTTTTATTTTACCTCGAAAACTAATGACATAAGTGTCGACTTTAGTATAATATTAAGTGATCTTAAAATCGAATCGTCAAAGTTTATAATCGGTTACGAAAAAATTAATAGAAGTTTCATTCTGATAATTGAAAAAAAAAAAAAAAAAAACAATAAATATTTTCTGATTAAAATTTTTAGAATCCCTTTGTACTCGAGGATTGTTTTTTTGTAAAAAAAAAACTTAATAAAGTAAGTTCATAGGTCTATCTATTTATAAAAGGTTGATGTGAAAATATTAATGTGAACGGATTAGATTGTAACATTAATGGCGCTGATCTGAATCTATAACGAGGCAAATTTATAATCTGTCGCAGTTAGTTATAATAATATTTGAATTAAATATTTAAATATTTAGTACATGTTTATATTGTTTTATAAAATTCAATAAATTAATTCGAGTGTGAGTGTCAGTTTGTTGTTTTTTTTTTTTACTATAAATACATTGTCATCCTGATTATCTTGTCACTAATGAAGTTAATTAATGATTCGTGATGAAAATTTGATGAATGATTTTTTTTTTTTTACCAAAATAGGTACTTACTTAATTAATTTCAGTCTAAAATAATGAATAAGAAAATATAAGTACTTAAGTAAATATATTTTCAACATTTTTTAAAAAAAGAACTATTTACTCGAAATTAAATTTATGAATATTAATAATTTGAATAATTCGTGGATTGAACCCAAATGGTTAATAATTATCCGTTATTTTTTTAATTTTCTATTCTGATTTAAATGCTACATATATATACTTACATAGGTACGCAGATAAATTCGTAAGTAAGTATATAATAGAAATATATTATAGGTATACATACTACTTTCGTTTATACTTAAAAAGTTAAAAACAAAAAATTGTTTAATACATATTTATCTTACGCTTATGAGCTTATTTTTATCCAAATTTATCTGCAAAGCATTTGTAATAATATGTTCATTTAACATTTGGATAAGATTCAAAAATTATCATACTTACTTACTTATATGTAGGTATACTTGATAATTTTTATGGCAAAAATCTTGATTTAATCTCCGGCTTAAATGAAGACTTCGAACTTCTTAGATATCCTAAAACGTAAGATGAACTCCATAAACTACAATATGTAAAGAAATTGTAAAGAAGAGTTTGATGCTATTTGAAGCTTGTTAAAATCGAAATTAATATATGTACTTAAATAAATAAAATTGCATATATACAATTAATTTTCTTTTGGAGGCCGATTCTTAAAGGTATTTATTTAATTGCGTATAATCAGTCAGATTGTTTGTTTTGTTTATTGTCTGGTCAGGCCTGTCATTTAAGTTCGAGTTAAGTAAGGATTGTTACATAAAATCAAGATTAGACAATACTTTGTTAACTACTTTTTAATATTTACGAATTGTGTATCAAATTTCTAATATATTTATATACTTATTTAGGTATTTATAAAAAAATTTTCATATACTTATATTTAAATCATTATCAATAATAAATATAATTTTTAATAGTTGTAAACAATAACAATAATGTTTTCGTAATTTGAATTAGTAAGTAGTAAGTAGGTTTATTAAGATTACAACTTTTTTTTTTATTTTATTTTAGCAATGAATTTAATTTTAGACGATTTTAGAACTTTGATGACAAAAAATGTTTATTTATTAGTTAAATGCTACCATTTAAAAGAACACAAACACTTAATTCAAGAGAAACAAATTGAAAAAATGACACAAATTCCAGTTCACCATGACGGCCGACAATTTATCGAGGATACTAAAAAGATGTTGCATGAAGTTGACGAACTTTGTGTATTCTTAATTAATGGTTCCATTCTTACATAATGATTTTAAATGAAATCATAATATTAGAAGATGTTGATTTTCTATTCTACAAATTTTCTATAAACATTTTGAAATCAAAATTGAAGAAAAAATTCCAATCTGATCCAATATCCGATCCCTAGTTTAATATATTGTATACCAAATAAATAAAATATAAACTTAAGTAATAAAAATTTTTGCATTTGCAAGATCAATAATTGTACCTACATGCACAACAATAAATTTATTTATATGTAAGTATTCATAATTTTAAATTTAATCTAAAAAATTCAAAGTAAAAGTTTTTGTTTTTAGAATAAAATGACATAAACAAATAATCTGAAATAGAATTAAAAAAAAAAAAAAAAATTTATTTTTGACTTTAAAATAAATTTTGAACTTTTGTTTTTGATAGATCGGTTCATAAGTTAGATACAAAAAAATCACGCGACTATTAAAATTAAATTGAATTAGGTATCTATGGTGTAAGAAAATGAGAAGATTGTTTGTGGTATATATACATATATTTTATTTTTGGTTTCTCCCCCATAGTGTGTTCGAAATTATTGCTTATCAAATTTAAATTACAACCTCGAATTTAAAAAAAAAATTGTTTTTATCAGTGTTTTTTATTTTATGATTATTTATGTCATTGAAAATTATTAGATGAGAAAGATTCTTAAAATTAATTTTAATCATTGTTCATAGTATCATGCTATCTTGGCGATAACAAAATTAAATTTTTAAGAATTTTATTTATAACAAAAAAATAAATAATTACCTCGATTATTACCAATTTACTTAGGAATAAAAATTTTTTTTTGAATTACTTAATTCGAAAACGTTTAAGTACTTAATTATTATGCGGTTAAAAGCCGAAATGCTAATAGAATTAATAAAATTTAGGTAAGTAAGTACCTGTATAATTAAAAAATTAAACAAGTTATTATTTTTTGTTCAAATATTAAAATAATTATACTTTCAATTCGTTAGATAAAAAAAAAAACCTTATTGATTCCAATAATGCATTGTTGCGGCTTCTATTTTTCATTATTTATTTATCTTATCTTGGAAATTTTAAAAATAGTTTGTCTATTTTATTAATTATTTTTATTAGTAATTGGCAGGCAAATGCTTTACATACCATACATTTCGGTAACTTATTTAATATGTAATAATAACATAACTTCTTATAACTTAACTATATTTAACTAAATAACTAGTGTTTTAAGAGTAAATTGTAATTAATGAAAAATATTCTAAACTTATTTTCTTCAATTTAGGTAATTTAGAAATAAAAGTAACTTTTTTCTTTTTTTTTATTTAAGAAAATAGCATTGTTGTGATATTTGATCAGTGCTCATATTCATTTCTTATAACAATGCTGCATTTTAAATTGAATCTTAATTGAATCGCAACGATTAATAATATTTTTTTTATACTTATTTACAAATCAAATAATATTATTTGAATTTCTTCAATTTGATTCCAAAGTCCCAAGCAAAAAAGAAATGTACATTTTAATGAAGTGTAAGTGAATTTACGTAGTTATGCTTATTAAGCTCAGATTGTTAATCAGATCTGCCAATATATTTTTCATTTAGACATTGAAAGAAAACTTAATATAAGTACTAAGTCTAGATTGCCACAATCTCTATTAAAAAAAAATACAACATGCTGGTAGACTGGGTGCTACATATTTTTTTTTGAAATAATTCAGATACAATTCATATTTCAAGTAAAAACTGATAATTTTTTTTTAGTGTTTAATTATATTTCAATTACTCATTCACGAGTTCGTTCATTAGTATAATAATAAATAAAATAAAAAAAAATTAAAATAAAATTCAAGATATTTGAACCAAAATAAAATTTTTTCTCATTGTAAATATATTAATTGATTTTCTCCACATATGTTTGTTAGTTTTAACCGGTTCATATGATGAAGAAATGCATTTGAATAAGTTTATAAAATTTTTTTTTAAATTTGAAATCAATGAATATACATAAATGATGTTAATGCTTTATTTCGTAAATTCAAAAAAGAAAATTATATAAATTATGAACTTTTATTTTTAAATAATAAGGTTAATTAAATGTTCGTAACAGGATTTAAAGAAATTTCCTACCTAAGTATAAGTATATATCATTTTAATTATTTGGCAGTAGTTTATCATGGAAAGAATACTAATAAATGTTTAATAAATGTTTAATAAATCTTTAAGAAAACACCTTAAATAATAATAATTTTTTTTTATTTATTTTGACAAGCCCCCCTCAATGATAAAAAAACAACAATAATTTAAATAGCCTTGTTTATAACAACTAAATTAGTTTTGCAAGATGTGTGTAGTTATGCCAGACAACAATTTCTATAAAAAAAAATATTTTTCCGCATTTGCACATTGAAGATTTTCAGCGATTATTTAGAGAAAAACAATTTTATTGAAATGAAGTACGTTTGCCTATTTCAATGAATTTAATTTTCTTGTTTTTAAAATCATAACTAAAAAAATAATAATAATAGTGTTTTTAAAATGTAATTTAAAGTGGTTGTTATGCCGCCGTTTCCTCTCTTGAGAATTTATTTCTCACAAATAACTATTTATTATATTTGAAAATACTTATACATAATTTTTATTTTTGAATTTTTAATGTTCTTCCCTAGATATTTTTTTTAGAAGATTTTTCAACGTTATAAGTTCGGTTATAAGTGTTTTTTTTGTTTAAAAACCTAACTGATTAAATTTACACAATCCATTAACATAATAAACTTATAAATTAATAGTGGAGAAGAGCAACACAACATCTGAACTGAATACTTAATTACCAAAATAAGTGTGTAATTTTATTTCCCTCTATGTTATTTCCAGAATTAGGTAGACATAGTTTACATACCTACATCAGTTAGATATATATATTCATACGTAAACACAAGATTACAAATATTCACTTGGAAAAGAATATTTTTTCTAAATTTGTGAACAATAAATTAAAATTTTTGCCTAATTTTTAATTCTTCATTTTCGTAAAAATATTTCATTAGTATTTCGCCGCCGCCGTTCGGTAGATACTTATAGTTATAGTCAAAAATAATTTATGATTTCAGGCAATCCAAATGATATAATTGTATTGCGTATTGGAAATTTTGCACAATTTTTTTTAAACTTAATAAATGCGGCATAACTTGAATACATAATAAATAAAAGTTAAAAAAAAAGTTCATAGTCCAAATAATGATTTCAAATTGAATAACATTAAATTTATTTTATTTACATTAATTGTCAAGAAAAAAATAATAATTAAGTATGTTCATTATTTTCTCTTATCAAATTAAAAGTGAATAATAACACTTTCTACTGAGGTACACTAAGTTCTACTTTTGGTCCAGACAATAAAATTAATTTTTGAAATTTTCGCAATTTCAATAGTTAAAAAAATATTTGAAAATATATTTTTTATATTTTTTTAGGTTCAAATTTAATTATTATTAAAATCGACGCTCTCAGTTAAAAATATTAAAAATTTTTTAACATATTTCAACTTTTCAGGGAAACAATTTAAAATTTTTTATTTTGTTTCAATAATTTGAACCAGTTTGGAATGTCGTATCAACTATATGTACTTTTATAGAAATCAAGGAGTTAAGTATATTGCACTTGTGACATTTTAAAGTGAAAAGCTTAAGTGTAAAAGTTCACCGGCCCATTATAGCTAAAAAAATATTAGAAAAGTAACAAAACGATTCCAATATGTTAAGTATTTCAAATGTTACTTAAAATTAATTTATTATAAACATTTTATTAAAATTTTTACTTAATAAAATAAAAATTTTATTCAAAATTTAAAGTGTATGCTGTTTTTCATTAGAAATTTTCTTCTAGCAGTGAATTACAACAGGTAATTCAAATCCAAAACCGAGCATAACTTAATATTGAAAAAAAAATTAATAAAAAATTAAACTAGTTTGGTATTATATTAATTTTTTTTTTATAAATATTCGTTAACGTCTAGTCCGAATTCAAGTTTTTTTTTTTTTTTGCCAATATTTACTGTGAAATATAATGTTAGAAGATATTTGTGATAATTATTTTTAATAATTTGCTAAATGCATTAACTAATACAACAAGTTATTGATTATCATTATGAATCTAATTTTTATGCATACTTAGGTATGAATTTGAAATATGATTTCAAAGGAGAATATAAGCATTATAGATTTTTGGCTCTAAAAAAAATTAAACACCATACTAAACTTACTCAAAAGTAAGGCGTATTTAAATTATAATACTGGTGTATCATGGCTGATCTAAATATTCACTAGATATCAAAATTTAGTATTATTATGAATTAGTATTAAGATTATTCATTAAACAATAGTTTAATTATTTAGATATGGGTATTGTTAGTTATCTAAATATAATTTTCAGCTGGAATAATTTTTATGATCTCATCAGTTTCATTTGAATACATAATTACCTATATTGAGAATTATTTAATAATGCTTCTTTCGAAGAATTTATTAATGAAATATTATTCAATATTACTGCAATTATATTTGCAATGACTTAATATATTTTAAGTATATTAGATTTCTACACTAGTTATCGAATAATTTACAAATAAAATCTTTTAGATTTTTTTTTAGTGAAAACTACGATACTTATGAGTAATTTTAAAGTTTTCATCATTTTTAAGGGAGTTTTAAATTATTGGTTTCAGTTACTAAGTCTGTGTATAGTATAGTTGTTTTTAGTACCTAGCTATTTTCTGTAATTTTTTGTGTCACCGTATTTAGCACAGATTATTGTAGGCATATCAATATTTGTTATCTGAGCTGATCATCGTGCAGTGCTAAAAGCAAATGATATAATATTGTATCTTTCTATGGAAAATTTGAAATAAAAACTGTTGATTTCTTTGGTTTTTTTAGGTTTCGTTAAATATTTTATTTAATTTATAAGGTTATCTTTCAAATTCAATTCTCATCATCATAATATGAAAGTTTTCCTCTAAAGCTGGCCATATCTGTAAATAAATTTGTTATCAAAAATTTGTTTTTAAGTATTTCTTCTATAAAGTATAATTAACAAAAAACTACGTCATTAATAATTTTTTGAGATATTTATTTAACTACAGGTTTTGACCCAACCGAATCTTACTGCCTGCTAAACACTTAATTTGACCATGAAACATTTTTTCAATTTTTTGACAAAAAAAAAAAGCTTTCAAACCGAAATTTATATTATTTACTTTCAATGTTTTTTTTTTTTTATTTTAAAAACTGCTTGTAAAATATTGCGCATATGATTAATAATGTTAGGTACAATTATTAGAATAATGAATGAATTCACTCAATCAGATAAACTTGTACAAGAAGATTTTATGTTTTCGAATATTGTATATTAAAAAAATTAAGTTGCATAAAGTCTTGTTCTTTAAAGGTAAAGTATTTTTTTCGAACATCAAAAAATTAATTTTTCCCGCAAATATTTTGATAGAAAATAAATTTATAATAAATATTCTTATGGTGGTTATTTATTTTCTAAAATCAATTCATCATATTCTCTTGAGAGTGTATTCTTCGAATCTTCAAAATAACTAAATCATTGCCGAAACAATTTCATTGGCAATCATAAACATTGACTTACCTAAATCAATTGATATCGAATATTAATTTCTAACTTTGAAAACTTAATAATAGCTGATGTGCATCAAAGTAACTATTTTTGAATTACTTATATACCAAAAATACATAAATAGTTAAAAGCAAAATATTTTTTTTTTTGGAAACTATAATACGAAACCCCTTGAGTTTTTTTTAACAGCTGGTTTCCAATTGTATGTATTATTATCAATTTGTTTATTTTAATATGTCGTATGTACTTTACTATCTCTTTATTATTATAATTTTTTTGTTTTTTTTATGAATAATATTATTTTTCATGTCTTATGATCGTTTTAAAACAAAAATATGTGCTTAATCTACCTTTTAAGCTTATGTTTACATATATCAGTTAATATAGGTAAATTATTAAAAATTGCATTTTTACTGTTTGTTCAGAAAAAATAAATTACCCGTAAAATGACCACATAGTTAGTCATAGGGAGTTTAAAATTAGTGAATTATCTTCTTTTTTTTTAATTATTTCTATACAGAATAAAATTGAAATGTTGAAGTAGGTATATTTTATTTTGTATTTACATTCAAATGGATGTACTTACCTACACTATACATAATATATTTCAAATGACAATAAATTCGCTTTAAAATACTATTCTAAAATTATTATGAAAATTTTAATTAAAGGAAATCCCAATTAATTATTATTTTTGTATTAATTGAGTAAAATTTTTAATTAATTTCAATATTAAGTATTTTATAATTTTTAATTTTTTTTTTTTTGCTTGTTCAAGAGAAAGTGTACACGTTTGTTTTGCCCAATCTTAAGTTGGATTGACTGTTGGTTTCGCAACTTTTGTTTATGGATTAATAATTGTGAATGGCAATAAACTAAGAGAGATTGAGATAACATTCGTCATTATTATTATTATTATATCTCATCATTTTATCATTATCATCGAAGCTATACAATTTTTTATTAATCGATTGTTTTCTTTAATTTCCCTAACTGAGCATTAAGTATAATTGATTTTCAAATATTTTGGCACGGTAAATTCATTTAATTTTCGTTCCGTGTTTAATACATTAATTCCAATTAAAAAATAAATTAAAAAACAACAGCCTACCGATACATCTATTTTAGTTATTTAATAAGCATTTCAGTGATTTAGGATATTATTTTGTTTTCGTTGTGATTTAAATAAATAAAATAATGTGTTATGTTCAAAGTTCAAAAAATTTTGAGTCTAAAAAGTCACGAGTTTTTTCAGTAAGTTTATTTTTAAAAATACACTAGGTGTTGTATATATATTTTTTACTTTTGGCAAACTATCAAAAAATTAAATTATTTTTGTAACACAAAACAAAATATTTTTCGATTATTATAATTTAATTTTCAAAAAAAAAAAAAAAAAAATATTAATTTAAATTATCTTACTTCTAGCAAAATAATTAATTTATTTTGGAAATAAAAAAAATTTTTTCTCCTATTTTTAGCAAATTTGGAACGAAACTATGGTTGATCAATTAAAATTTTCAATAATCTTTTTTTTTTTAGATAATTTCACTAAAATTATATTTTAGATATATACCTAAATAAAATAATAAAATTTGTTTATTTTTTTTTTTTGCAGGTGTGGCTGATGGTGTCGGTGGTTGGCGTAGTTATGGTATCGATCCCGGTGAATTTTCATCATTTCTAATGAAAACATGTGAACGACTAGTCCATTGTGTTAATTTTAATCCACAACGACCCGTTAATCTTTTAGCTTATAGTTATTGTGAATTGTTAGAACAAAAAAAACCTATTTTAGGTGAGATATTATTTTTTTTTAAATTTGTATATCGTCGTAGCATAGACATACTTTACAATGTACAAAACATATTTTTAAAATTCAATTGTAATTGCAATAATACTTTAAGCTTCAATAAACGAACTTCTTTTTAAATAGTTTAAAAAATAAAAGTTATGTTAAATTTTTTGGACCTACAATACAACATGTTTGATATCTAATGACATATCTTGTACTTCATTATCTCTGATAGTAGAAGCACAAGAAATAATATAAAATGAAATTTATTGACATAATCTTCATTATATAACTTTTATTGCATTATTATCATATCATCGAATTATATACAAAAAATTTATATCTAACAATAACCCAGTTTTTAACTATTTATGATTGTGGCGCAGTTATTTAATTAATAATTTCAATTATTAATTAAAAAAAAGACATTAAAATTAAACCCTTCATATAAAGCAATAACGACGTGTAATTATTAGTAAAGCTTCTTTAAGCCAAAATATTAAATTATTTTTTTAAATTTAAGATTACATACTTGTAATTGTAATAATTGATTAATTTTTTTTTTTGTGAAAACTTATTTATTGATTTTTTTAAGTCTTTAAATAGCAACTGTAGAAAAAATATGTAATTGAAATTAACCCCTTGCGTGATAAGAATAAAGAAATCAAAGTTAATAATTTGAATTTTTATTATTTTATTACAGGAAGCAGTACTGCTTGTGTTTTAGTATTAAATCGCGAAAATAGCACCGTATATACAGCCAATATTGGTGACAGTGGCTTTATGGTGGTACGAAAAGGTGAAATAGTCCATAAATCTGAAGAACAACAACATTATTTCAATACACCATTTCAATTATCGTTACCACCACCAGGTCATGGTCAAAATGTCTTAAGTGATAGCCCAGAATCAGCTGATACACTGAGTTTTCCTGTTAAAGAAGGTGATGTTATATTATTGGCCACAGATGGTGTTTTTGATAATGTCCCCGAAAAATTATTATTAGACTTTTTAAAAGCGGTAATAAGAATATAATTAAATGATGTTACATTACATTCTAAAATTTCTGATTGTAGGTTGAAGGTGAAACTGATCCAGTTAAATTACAAATGACTGCAAATTCAATTGCCTTAATGGCACGTTCATTCTCATTTGATAGTGAATTCATGTCACCATTCGCTATAAATGCTAGACGAAATAATATAAATGCGACCGGTAATTTTAGTATTTATAAATAAAATAGAATAAAATATTTGAATTGGAATAGGGAGGAGTATAATTAAATAAATAGCTTTTAAAAATAGAATACCTTTAAAACCACTAACTATTCAATTTTGATTATTATAAGATATTATAATATCAAATTTAAATTTTCTTATTTTCTCAGTTTTTGAATGAAAAAATTTGTTTATGAACCACTAAATTACTTTTTAATAGTTAGTATTTAAATAATTATATTTTTCCATTTGAAATAGTGTGGTGTGATGACCTAAAATTATTACTTATATTAGAAGCATTTTTTAACAATATTTTTTGTATTTTTAGGTGGTAAGCCCGACGATATTACCGTTGTACTTGCAACAGTGGCAATGTAAAATTAAATTCTAGTTTTTAAGGAATATTAAGTTAAATTACAAATTAAAAGAATACCACTTTCTTATTTTTTATTTTATTTAATTTTTTTTTTTTATAAAAACTTTATTGTTTTATATAGGATTTTTTTTGATGAAATAAATTGTAATTGGAAAAAATCTTTAAAAGATAATATTTAAGTGAAGTTTTATTTAAATGAAAGTAGCTCATAATTATAAAAATTACAATGTAAATGAAAATAGTGCTTGATAAAGAAATAAGTGAAATCGTGTATAATTAGATTAAACAAATAAATACACCAAAATGCGTTATAATGGAAATTTTATTATGCGTTTTATTTGATAGCAAAGGAAGATAATTTTGAGTGCATTAAATACTTCAAAAAATGCTGACATATTACTTGGTAAATAGAATTAAGTTAAAAATGAAGTAAGGAAAGTTTAATCAGATTAATTTTAGATTTGAAGTACTAGGTACTTAACAAAAATAGTGGTGCTAGTTATTTAATAAATAGTTTTAACTACAGTTCGTAAAAAATTTATATATCAAAATTGTATTTCGTTTCATTTACTTTATTGCCAAGTATTCTTCATAAAATAAAAGGCTTGACCTGAAGCTATGCTATTGTGTGTTTGTTTCTGTTTTTTAAGACTAAATTTGATGCTAATAGATAGTTGATAAGAACATTCAGATTCTCAAAAAAAAAACAGAAAGAAACGATCCTAAATCAATTATTATTTAACTTTATCGTAATCTAAGTAAACTTTGGAAGAAGATTAAATTTAAAAAAAAAGAAATAAATTCTGTTTTCATAACTTCAATAAGTATTAAAATTGTTTCCTATATTTTATTCACATAATTTTTACAATTCATAGGTACAATCTTTACAACATTTTTGAGAAAGTTCTATTAAACATTTAATATTTGGTATCTACACTAAAATAACATTTTTTTAATGTTAATGTTACTTCTGTTAAGAGTTTCTGTCTTTAATAAAATAAAAAAGGCGACCCCTTATCCTATATATATTATTAAATTAATAGAAAAGTATTAAAAAAAAAAATGTATTTATATAATATTGGAATTAGATAAATAGTTCACTTAAATTTATTTATTTTTTTAACATTATTATAATTATTATAGAACAATAATATTTAATTTGCTTGCTGATCTGCTGGTTGATCAACTTGCTGATCCACTTGTTGACCATCACCTCCCCAATTGAATCCACCTGGTCGATCTTCTGGCAAAGGCTGATATTCTCGTTCAATATGTTCGTTGAATAAAACTTTCAAAAAATGTGGGGTTTTTATTAGTTTACAACCATTTTGTTGTCGAGGAAATACATCTTCTAGAAAATAATATATATGCCCCACTGCCATTCCTATCAAATCAACAGATACAGTATTTCCGAGAATCATTGAAAAACATAATAAAACCCATGGTAAATAAGGCGCCTAGAAACAAATTAAAATATAGTGAACAATGGCAAAGTTTTTTAATAAAAAATAAATTATATCGGTTTCTAACTTTACAAACATAAATAGATTTTTTATCTCTTTCTTTCTACTTTTTACGATTGAATATAGTTAAATAAAATTAAAATTATAACTAAATGGGAAATATAATTTTTGTTAATAGGTATATACATCTTTACTTGATCTACCTACATTAAAAACATTTATTTTGTTCAAATTGAAAAAAAATTTATATAATGTTAATTTGCCCTTACTTGAAAATTTAATAATCCAAAAAAGTTCATTCTAATAAATGGATTTCTTCTTGACCAAATATAAACTAACATAATGGTAAAAGCTTGTCCTAAAAATAATAAATTCACAAAAAATGCAAGCATTGTCATTAAAGTTCCAGCAAATATGAACATCATCACAAAATCAGCACTTCGACCGCGAAATGAACCCTCCTCCAGCATTCGACAATATCGGTATGTAAAAATCATATTAAAAAAAAAACTAAATCCTACAGCACCAAAAAATAAATATGATGTTAAAATTCGCCATAATTGCAAATTTCTATAAATTAGTGTTGGATTAAAATATAATTGTAATGGAGACACCAAGTCCAAATGCTAAAAATATACAAAAAGAAATACAAAAATTAAATATAATACCGATCTAAGTAAGTAACTGTACAAGGTTATCCAGGTGGGTGGATTTTTTTATTTTTTTTTTAATTTGGAGGGTATAATAATGGAAACATTGATAAAAAAAAAACTTTCAAAATAAGTTCAACGACCACAATTTCTCAAGTGGGTTGTTAGTACGTAGTAGTAGTTATATCTAATTTTGCACTTTGAAATCCAAAATTTTTAGCTTATAACGATGACGTGGAGATTTCATTAAAATTTCCAAATAAAAAATTATGGTAAATTAGAAACTTACAACAGCAAAAGTTGTTAAAACACAAGCTGAAGTATAAATTCTGGTCACCGTTGGAATTTCCATATAACTATTTCTTAATGTTTGAAAAGCCATTCTATAAAAAATCTTTCTGTTGATCTTTCTTAATCTGCTAATGTAAAGTTAATATTATTCATATAAATTCAAAAAAAAAAAAATAATAATAAAATTTCGAGGTACAAAATTTTCTATTTCAAAATTTCATAACATTTGTTTAATTTCTTTAAAAATTTCTCAATTAGATTTCTTTTAAAATTTTATTAATCTCTGTTAGTTTAAAAAATAAATTTAATTATTTATTTTTTTTTTTTTTTTGTTCTTTTGTGCAATAGAATTAAATTAAAATCAACCAACAAAATTATATATAAGAAGAAGACTTTTTACTTAAAAATGCTCTCACTCAATAAAGTTCACTCATTTTGTTTACATATTTCACTGATTGTGGCGCGGTGTGTGTGATTTGAATACTTCAGGTTGTCAAAAATTCACTCAATGGAATAAAATTATAAATTGTTAGACGTGCGGCGGGCGTTGAGCCGACAATTTTGTTCATATAGTTCACTTATGAATATATGATATATGCCCAAAAAGCGCCCTCCTAAGGTAAAAATTTGTACTGACACAGCCATAAAAAATTTTTATTTCCATTGAAATTTGTAAGAAATTTGATGAATTTTAAATTCCATATGATGTTGGAATTTTTTCTATCAATTTTTTTATTAATTCACATTTTATGGTGACTTTGTCAGTTCGTCTAAATTGCCTCGGAACAGTGTATTTTAAAAATTAAAAATTCGTTGGCCCGGGGTTTGAACTTTGTCACATATATCAAAATAGTTTAAATTAAAATCAAATAATAACAAACACAAAATTAAATGTGATTATTTTGAAATCTATAATGTGTTATTATTTATTATAAAAACAATTTAATTTTATTCAAAATTAAATTTGTTACATCTTCATCTTCCATCCAAGTTAAGTACTTAACTCGCGTAAGCGATTATAATTTTGAACTTATTACTTTAAAATAAAGTTTGAGTTTGAGTATTTTTCACTTCTTTCTGAAGTGACGTTTTACTTCAACAATAATTAAAAATAAAAAAACAAAAAAAATAAATAAATTAGTAAAATAAAAGATTAAAAACGCAATTTTGAAAAAATTTAATTTTGATTTATATATAAATTAAAATAATATTAAATTGAGGCAAATTGATGATCTTACGAAATATTCACTTCAATAATTGAATATTTTTAGATAGAAACAGAAACGTTTTAAATTATGTCTCTGTTTCCAGCTTATGTTGGATCCAATATCGAAGAAAATCCAGTTAGCAGTGTAACTGTAGAAACAACTTCTAAATTAGGTAGGTAATAGTACCAACAACTCACGTTTTATACTTTAAGATCAAATCATTATCAACTATTTATTATTATGTAGTTCTAACTTATAGATTTTAATTATAATTTTAGATACTGTAAGTTCATGGTTAAATAATTCCAGTTTCGACGAGGTACCAAATACTTTTGAAAATTTCAACAGAGAAAGTAATGTAGTGGTAGAAAAAGAAAAAAGGAATGATAATGATAAATCCAAATTCTCTTTGTCCACTTCCAAAAAGAGGAAAAAATCAAAAAAGAAAAAAAAGAATAGTTCGAAAACTGATAATGAAGAAAAATCAGTTTTCACTGGAAGAGAAGAATATTATGTCGACAAAAAATTTAATAAAGCTTATCTCAACAAAGAAACTTTATATAAGCCAGTGTGTCCAAGGTAGGTTTTTTTTACGCATTTAACATTTAACATATATTAATTAATTAATTTTTTTTAGATACTATTATCAATTTCGAGTTCTTGGTGGAAATTTCAAGCGACACAAGAACATTAAATTTAAAAGATATTATAAAAATACTCTAGATAAAAAAAATTTAATTGATTTCAAAATTAAAGAAACTTATGATGAAGAATATTTTACTGAAAAATCAAAAGAATTTAATATAAAATTACGGCAAAATCCAAAAAATTTTGATGAATGGATTGAATTAGTAAAATTACAGAAAAAAGCTCCTATTAAATGTACATCAATACAATTAGCAGAAAAGCAAATTGAAATCTTAGACAGAGCTTTAATTCATAATACATCAAATTCAAAATTATATGAGATTTATATTGAAATTTTGAACGGGACGTATCCATCATTTGAAGTCAGTAAATTTTTACAGAACTTAATTAATAAAGGTAAATTAATAAATGAATGAATGTTGAAATATTTTATAAAATAGTAATTGAGTTAATTGTTCTAAAATTAAATAATATATTTAAATAAAAAAAAGTAATTGAGCTGCCCTTTTAAGTGGCTATTTTATCAGTGTTATTTACATAATAACTTTCTCTTAATAGCTCTAAAATTTTGTCGAAGGCTTTAGTTCTGTTTGATAAGTTTAATATTAATTTCAGATTCGGCTAATTACATTTTGTGGAACTCACAAATTTTATCTGTGCAAGGCTCAATGGCTAGATGTATTGTTCCTGATGTTCTCAAATTATATGAAGGTAATTTATTTTAAATTAAAAGATTGTGTTTTGTGTAATATTTTTTTTTCCAGAATGTATGCAAAAAATGTATAGAAAATCTCAAGATGATGAGACAATGTTGAGTAAGTAAAATTAATTTTATATTATTATTAACTTAAATAACGAAAATATATTTTCAGAATTATTTAGAAGTTGTGCATTGTTCCTTCGACAATCTGGCTTGAGTGAACAGTTTTTTGCATTGATCAAATTGGCTTTAGAATTGAACGTATCAGTTGATAAATTCCATAAAATTGAACCATCTGAGGAAGATCAAATGAAATTAATTGAATACGAGGAGCTAATTTTAAGTTCAGGCTTACCAATGAACGAAATTTGGATTCGCATTGAAAAAATTCGCCAAAATTACAATTTTTTACCCTGTCCACCGAACACGAAATGTTCTGATCCACAAAGAATTATTTTCAATGAAGACATATGTTATTTTATTTATCCACTTGGTTACAAAGAGAATTGTTTTCAACTAATTTTAATAATTTTAAAATTATTGAAAATTCCATTAGTATCATTGTCACAATTTCAAAGTGATAACTTTTTATTCCAGCCAACGATATTGAGTGAATTTGATGCAATCGAAGACATTTCATATATTTTTTCACATCAAACTACTGGTTTCATTGATTTAAATCAATTCGATAAATTATTATTTGATGTAATGAAAGAATTAACTGCCACAGGTCCATCATTTATGCACACTGGTATTGGAAATGAAATTTATTCAAATACAGTTATCGAAATATTATTAACTTGTGCAGAATGTTTTACGGACGACGAAAGAAAACGCCAAATATTAATACTAATATGGCTACGTTTTGAAAGAATTTTAATTATCTTAAAAAAATTAGATGGGAAGTCAGTAACAACAGATGAGCAAAAACAATTAAAATCGAAAATAAAACAATTATTCAAATTAGATAAAAATCGAAATGTGTTGAATTTTTATACAGAATATGCTTTAATTGAGTATGAATTTGGTAATTATAATGTTGCTGAAGAAATTTTACGAAAATCAATTTTTGATTATTTAGAGAGTCAACATGGCCAGAATTCAGATATCAGTAATGCTGTTGTTGTGCATACAGAGCTTTTACTAAAACAATTGAAAGTTGATAATGCACTTCATGTTTTAGTTTCCTACGCTTTGAATAAAACTATGACAGAAAAAGAAATAACAGGACCTAAAAAAGTAATAGCATTACAAAAAATAACAGAACGTTTAACAAATTTGCTATCAATTGAAAAAAATGTTTCTATTATGGATTTGGAGCAATATTTTTTACCTGATTTTTTAATTAATTTGATTAAAATTAAAAGTTATATAGAAATTTTATTGAATTATGAAACAAAGCTTAAAACAATGGCCGATATAGAAAAATATATTAAATTTTTTATTGAGAAAAATTCTCGCAGTCAATTTTTGAGAGAACATTTATATGAGTTTTATTTGAAAACCTTCTCTCTAAATATTGACTTACATAACTCTTCCTCCATTAGTGGAGAGCAACAATATAATTATGATTTAAGTTATGAAATTTGTAAAAAAGCTCTGTGTGAGTTTCCATATAATTTATATATTTTAAAATGTTGTGCAACATTAACTAATTATCCGTGGTACAGAGTGAAAAGCTTACTGAATAAAAGTGATTCAGTCGAATCAGTTATATTTCAAATCTTATCCATTAGATACAGATTCATAAATCATATTCAAACTATAGGTGATGACGATGGCAGCGAAGAAATTTGTAATACTCGTATTGGTAACTTATTAAAAGAAGTATTGGCTAAAAGTTCGAAATTAAGAAAAAATCCAATTTTATGGCGATTACATTTACGAATTTTGGCAGATTTAAAAATGAATTTTGAAAAATCTAAAAATGTTTTATTTTCCGCACTAGATGAGATTCCATGGATTAAGGTAATAATATAATTTTTATAGTTTAGGAATTCCTAAGGACTGGGACTCCTAGGATCATTTATAAAAAAAAAAAACTATTCATAATAGATCAGAGTAAGATTTTTTTTGTACATTATATTCAAATAATCGACAATTAAAGAGATTTTGTATTTCTATAGCTTAAGAAAACATTTTATTTTGTAGGCTCTATATTTGGATGGATCAGTTTATGTACCTCAAGAATTATCTCAACTTCAAGATTTGATTATTGAAAAACAATTGAGAATAAACGCTCTACCAGAAGAATTAGAAATCTTAAGAAGTGAAAAAATTAGTTAAGAAACATCCTGAAAAATTTGTTAAATATTAATTGTAAAATATTAATAATATAATTTTATTAAATATAGAAAATATACAAATACTAAGAAACTACATCCAACAATTTTTTTTTTTTTTTTAGAAAACAGAAAAGTGTGAATGAGTGTTTTTCGCAAATAAAAGAATCGTTATAAAAAAATCTTTAATAACAAGGTTTTTGAAAATTTCTTAAAAAATAAATAGTTATTTTGTCTATTATTTATTCATTTATTGCACTTAAAAAATACAATAAAATTTCAATTCTTTAAATTTAAAATTATCATTTACATTTCTAAAATGTAATCGTTATTCAAACTTTATTAATTTTATAAGCTGAAATAATCATCTACTGAATGTTATTCACTTGGTGGCGTTTGATCATTTGATTCACTAAAAAAGAAAAGCAAAATTAAATTTATTTTATTTTCAAATAAATAATATTTCTAATTCACAAATTACCTATCTAAGGATGGTTCATTACTGAACATTTCATTTGGAACATTTCTTTCCGGTTGAATCATTTCATCACGAGATACTCTGGATTGTAAGTGTCTAAAAGGAAAATGAATGATATTTGTAAATTAATAAATTTATTAAAATCTTTTTGAATAATTTTAATAACAATACTTATTGATTATTGCTATTTCCTCAGGAGTCATTTGGCTGTCAGGCTGCATTGCAGTTCCACCTTGTGACTTTCCTAGCTTAACTTGATGAGAAATATTTGTGAAATTTTTTCTTTTTCTTCCTCGGGTTGATCCGGTTTGAATATTTGAATTTTTTTGCTTTTTCAACTCATTTCTTTCATCACTCGAGGATTCTGTTTCATCTGATTCCGACGGTTTATCGTACTGTAATAATCTGTCAAGCAGAAAACTACGATCTCTAGTTACTTTCAAGAATTTTTTTTGGCTCGATCTCAATGCATCTTGGAAACCTTCATTTTCCTAAAATAAATTAGAAATAAATTGAAAATTATTACGTAATTGATGAATAATGTTATGGGAAATAGCAAAGCTAAAATTAAAAATTACATACTTACTAGAAATCCGGCAATTATGGTCTGGTTGAAGGAAAAAATATTAAAATCAAAATAAAATTCTGGGTGAAAGTTTTAGTTACAGATTTCACGAAATTGTATCTATCTATCTAGATAAGTTTTTAACTCCCTTACAAGTAACCTGACTGTACATTTTAATGAATACCAAAGTGGAAGACTGGTAGGTATGTAGGTATCAGTGTTCTTCGAATAACAGTTAAATTTTCCCAACAAAATATATTGATGGGAAGAATTCGAACTGTAAAGGTTAGGTACTGTCTTAAACATATTTTTTCTTTAACATTAGTTATTTTTTCATACATAAATCAAAAGTTTCATTTTTTTCTTCAAATAACGATACTGCTCCTTGTAGTCAGTTGTACGACTGTCATCGGGATCTGAATCAGAATCATCATCGTCTTGATTTGCATTTTGTTGATTTCGACAATACCAGCCATCAAGCATTTTTTTTTATAATTTTCAAATAATTTTTTTTTTTTACTCAAAAGAAAAAAAGTATAATAATTTTTTTTTTATAAATTTTTTTATTTGTGCAAAAATTTGAAAGAAATATGCAAAAAATTTAAAACACAAATTATTTTATAAATAAAACAACCAGACGGCGACGCGATCATATTTTTAGTCGCGGCGGCTAAGCAGCGAAATTTTCAATTTTTTGGGGCTGCTGCTAAAAAAAAAATTCTTGATCGCTGCTGCGCCGCTGATAATCGCTAACAAAAAAAAAACCGTTAAAAAAAAAAAAAAAAAAAAAAAAAAAAAAAAAAAAAAAAAAAAAAAGAAAAAAAAAAAAAAAAAACAAAAAAAAGACAAAAATTTTCGTCGCTGCTTGTTTTTTTTTTTTTTTTTTTTAAATTTATATGGCTGCTAGCGATCGCTTTCACCTAAAAATTTGGTCGTTACTGCTAGGCCAAAAAACGTCGCTGCGTCGCTCGCGCTAGCTCGAAATCGATGATCGCGTCGTGTCTGAAAACAACAATAATAAAAAAAAACAATTCGGCTTTTTTTGTTATGTTTTTTTTGTTTTGTTTACAAAATGAAATGTCAGAACTTCCACTGACCAGGGGCTTTCAATTAAGAACTAAACGGGCCAATTTTGAGACAAATTTTCGGTGCTACAAAAAAAAAACTGAAATAAAAAAAATTAAAAAATAAATTATTCCTCTCTTGTATTAAATTTGAATCCATTCAATTTTATTGTTTGAATAATTATGTGAAACAAAAATTAAAAATTCGATAAACTAAAGCTTGATTTACACAATGGCTAAAAATGGCAAAAAAAAAAGATCCCAAAACAAAACAGGACAGAAGATACAAAAACTAATAAGTTAGAGCAGTACGAACAGAGTCATCTTTTTTTTTTTTTGGTGTCTTTTTTTGTAATCTTTTTTTATAGCAAAAAAAAAAAAGATGAACTAGTATATTTCATCAAAATTATTTCATACAACTTAAAAATTGTCGCAAACATTTTTCGACTGAGCTGGTACTCCTTATTTAGTTTCGGAAAATGTAAACAAAAATTTTTCTCTGCCTTGTTTGATTTTGATCATTTTGATTTGATATTTAATAATCCTGAATTTTTTTTTCCAAAACTGAAAAAAACTAATAAAAATGATTTCGTTAAAATAAGGCAAAAGTTTACGAGTTTAGTGCTAAAAGGACTTGTGTGGTTCATGACTGGATTAAATCATTGGCAAAGAATTCAAATAATTTTGAAATTCAAATTCGGTCGACGAAGGGTTGTTGAAAATGTGCGACATTTGTGGGGAACAAATAAAGAAATTACTTTTGATTGAATCAAAATCAGAATTGGGTGACATTATTGAAAAACATCTTCCAGTGAGGGTAAGTTGTTAAGGTATAAGAACCTACCTGTTTCTTTGAAATCGATTAATTACCTATTTATTTATTTTTTATTTTTTTATATATTTTTTTAAGATATTCCCAATTAATGTGTGTTCCAAATGTAAGAAAAAGATCGAAAATTGGCATTTATTTCATCAAAAATGTTTGGAAATTAATAAGGATCTTAGTAATAAAGAATCAGCTAATGAAGATTTGATTGGATTCGAACTACAAGTGAGGACTGTTATTATTGATAGTTGATTTAGGCACCTACTATGCTACCTATTTATTATATAATAAGTTAAGTTGGAGCCAATGAACATGCTAGGTTCATTGAATGTAAATTTAACCGATATTATGATAAAGAAGGTTGAAAAAAAAGAACCAAAATAGGTTTGTTTAGTTAATAATCTAAAAAAAAAGGTCTTATTTATCTTGAGATGAAAAAAAAATATTTTCTAATCATTAATTGATGCAAAGTTTAAAGTTGTATCGTAGGTATCCTTATTCAGTATTAGTTTAAATTAAGAGAATTAAATTAAAAATAAACAGGTTAATGTGATTTTAAGTTTTTGTATTGTAGGTTTCTACTTAATGTTATTGGGTACATAACTTAATTGAAAAATTATTTTTGGGTTATTCTGAGCCATTTATTATCTTATAATGATTTGTTCACTACTATTGGTAAAGTTATTTTAAACGATTTGATTAAATTTGTCTTTGAGCTTATATTATGGTTTCATTAGTTATTTGAATCGATTCCAGCTTCATTTCGCCAAACATTAAGAATATTTACATTCTTCCGTACGAATATAAAATGTTTTTGTGTTGTAAAAATTGAATTTTTTCAGTATTTTAAAAAGAGATTTATTTTTTGCAGGACGGTGAGATGAGAGCGGATGATGAATTTTTAACAAAAATTAAAAGGTATTTTTGTTTTGTAATAATTTTGCTTCTATACAATTTTTTTTCTTAAATTTACAGAAATCGAAATCTAATTCATGATGAGCTTCACAAATGTCCGCATTGCAATTTATCAATTTATGGAAATTTAAATAAGTTTAATAAGCATTTGAAATTTTTCCATGATGATTCGATTTTAAGCTGTGAGGTGTGTAAACAACGTTTTCCAAAAGAAAAACTAATAAATCATATGACTACTCATACCTTAAAATCCGGAGAGAATCAGAATAAAGCTGTTGAGCCGTCAAAGCTTAAATCTAAACTTAAATCAATTTCATCAGAAGAGAAGAATTTTTGCTGCGAATATTGTGAACCTGGAAAATCCATTTTTTCAACAAAAAGACTTTTAACTAATCATATCCGGAGCTGCCATACAAAGGAGAAGAATTTTATTTGTGAAATATGCCAAAAAGGTTTTATTTCAAAAGAAAATTGTTTTAGTTAGCTAAAAATACTAAGACCAAGTTCTTTTATTTATTTAAATCTAGTCATGTGCTTTTCTATATTGCATAAACAAAAAGACATAGAGCCTTACCTGAATATTATGTACAAATTTTGTTTATATATAAAAAAAAAATGAATTCAATCGGAAATAAACTTTTAGAAATTTTCTGAATTTCGTAAAAGAAATAAATATCGAAATTAAATATACTTACTTTTTTTACAGGTTTCAAGACTGATTCGTCATTATATATACATAAAAAAGTTCATTCAAATAACAAACCATTTCAATGTTTTTGTTCAGAATCAAAATCTTATAAATTTAACCATCATTTGAAGGCTCACATACAGCGAAAACATCTGAAGGAAAAATTATTTAATTGCAATTTCTGTAAAAAGAAATTTTATTGCAAAAACAATCTCACTAAACATGTTAAGATTCATGAAATTAATGAAAATGGATTTAAATGCCATATATGTGATTTAATTTTGAGACAAAATCGATATTTAAAAGCACATTTGAGAAAAATTCACATGAAACAATAAAGAAATGATTACTGACTACCATTCGCTATGAAATTTGATTTACTTACGTTACTGGATATTATATATTTTGTACATTTATAAATTTATAAAACAAAAAATGAATATTGTAATCTAAAGTTAATTGTAAGTCTGTTAATGGAAGATGAAAGAATATAATTTTTCAATATAAAATTTTTCGTTGAGTATAAATTTATTTTTAATAGCATGTATTTAGATATATTCCTTAACTTTTCCGTTTAATACACTTATTTAAAACGATAAAATGAAATTCTTTCCCAATGAAATGACATCAATTTCTTCTCTTTCCCTGGGATATCTGTGTTATAGTGAGATATTGGCGAAATTAAATCTTTTTTCACTTGAACGTAGAAGAGAGACGGCGATGTGGAGTCCCTACACCAACTGATCAAGTGATCACGGGTAGTATAAATAGTCCTAGTCTTTTGTCATATGTAGATATAAGAGTCCCTAGTAAAGCTCTCAGAAGTATGCCTCTTTTCAATGAAAAATACCATCGAACATCTTATGGTACGAATGAACCGTTGTCTAGGATGATTAAAAAGGCTAATGATAATGAAGTGACGTAAATATCGATTTTAATCTGAGTAAAGAAGCGTTGAGGAGGAGTCTTTATGACAGTTGATTGGATTGTTGATTGTGTTGGCGACTCTCTGTTCTGACTGAACTATTTATTTATTTCTACCAGTATATTTCAGATACTTAGAACACTTTGTCATCTTTATTTAAGGATGTAAAGTTAAGGTTTTTTTTATAATAGTTTTTTATAATGTGATACATATTTTGTTAAGAATTTTAAATTTAATGTGATTTGAACTATGTATACATGAGCTTGAATTAAGCTACAAATAAATAAATAAATAAATAAAACAAACAAATATTTTATTCAGAAGTTTTAAAGGGCTCTTCAGAACCGAAAACTATGAAATTTCGTTACCAAGAAAAAAACTATATTCCAATTTAATACATTGCTTAGAGGATTAACCATCAGAATAGTAATTATATTTACCTTAAAAAATATATCATTGAAAAAACTTTTATTATATATTACATACAGTCATTTACTATTATATATTTATATAATATTTTCCTTTTAGAATGCTCTAAGAAGTTTAAAAAGAAATAAATTCAAATTTATGCAGATCACCATGATACAGTTTTTATTTTGCAGGTAGGTACGATTATCGATTGATTTTAAACACACTATAAGAAAATTTACGAGCATTGATTCATGCATTTTTGGCTTAACAAAAAACACTAAATTTCCTAATAAAAATTAATTCATGTTTTTCAACTATTCATTTTGTGGCACATGCTTTAGTGAGATTTTCGTTATTTTATCTATCTCTATATTTTTATAATCATCATAAGAGTAATTTCTTTTAAGTAGATTAATTACATGAATCCTTATTTCCTTACCTTTTATTTTATTAATGTACTTCTTCCACCTGCAGCAAGCTTCCGGTTTTTAAATCTTTCCTAATACACATTTTTTTTTCTTTTGACGTTTTTTTCCAAAAAAAATTTCAAAAATTTGACTGATCTGGGTTTTTACTTCATATTTTCTGATTTTAAATTAATCTTCAGTCAAAAAAGGTATTTCTATAAGTTAGCTAGATTCATAATATCTTCTCATCCAATTTATCAACTTTCACTGACGGCAGGGGCGGATTTACACATTTGCCGCCTTTAGGCACTATTAAAAAAATATCGGAAAAAAACACATTAAAAAAAATACATTTAACTTCAACATGACATTAAAATTAGTTTGAGGAGATTTTCAGCTCTTAACCTTAACCGATTCTAAAAAGTTTTATACTATTTTAGAGTCCGAATATTTGTTTTTGTTAAAAAATGCCGCCCATTTAATTTTGCCGCCCTAGGCTCGACCCTAGTGAGCCTATTCGTAAATCCATTACTGACTGACGATATCTTATTCAAGGCCTTGCAAAAATATCGATCTTAATATCAATATTTTTATCTAAAAGTAAGGGAAATATTTCGTGATTTTAAATTATTCTTCTGTCACAAAGGGTATTTCTATAAATTAGCGGAGGTTACTATTGATAATATCTTCTCATCTTATTTATCAACTTCCGCTGACAGAATCTTATTCAAGGCCTAGCAAAAATATCGATCTTAATATCAATATATATAAATATTTCGCGCTAAGAATTATTGAGGGGAAAAACTAGAATTTTTGCTGAAAACAAATAAAACACAATTTTGTTTGAGATATGATTTTAATATAATAATTTATTTAAATATTTTCATTACAATAATAATTTTTTTTTTCATTTTTTGTTAAAGACTTAGTCTTCCAATAAACCTATAATATGTTTTTTTTTCAAGATTTTTATTTATATAATGAGTTTTTTTTTTTCACACATTCAATTTGAGTTAATAATATGTATGATTTTATTATATATATATATATATTTATTTTTTACCATAAATTTATGATAGTTTTTAAAAAGTTTTTTTTTTACATCAAAAATAACTAGAATATTTTTGCATTATGTTGTATATTATAATATGTATATAATATATAAATTTAGATTTTTTTATATATATATATGTAAGTAATATATGTAAAAAGTTTTAATTTATTAAATAAATTTTGAAATTATTTACATTAGTACGGAATAAAGAATTTTCTTATTTTTTATTTTTTTTGCTTTTAATAATTCTTAATTTTAAAAACCAGCCAATTTTTTTTGTCGATTTTAATAAATATATTTTTCTTCAGTTTCAGTTTTCGGAAGATTTAATAATTTTTTTGTTTATTATATTTTGTTAAATTTTTTTTTTAGTTTGAATGTGTAAATTTGGTACAGTGCAGCTCTTGCATTCAAATTATGATTATGGATTTAAAGTTAAGAAAAAAAAGACTTATGAGGAGTGTTTGATTTGTAGAACTATTTTGAATATATTGTAAGATAATCTTGTATCTAATAAATTTTCATCATTAAAATTTTTCAAAAATGAATTTATGAAAAACATTTAACTATTTTCAGTTGAAATAGTAATGTTAATTATTTCAATGTTGTATGTAAGTTAAGATAGAAAAATATGTTCATTCGTTCTTAAAAAAAAAAAATCATAATTTGAATTAAACTTTTATTCTAAAAAATGTTGTATAGATGTATAAAAGATGTTCTTTGGAAAAATTAGGCTTATGGCACTTTGTTATTTTTGTAGTTTTCTTATTTTATTATTTTTTCCAAACTTTAAAATTCCTGAGTTTTTTTTTTTATATTATTATTTATTTAATTTATTCTTTCTGGTGTAAATATTCATTATATTGGAAATTATTTTGTTACAAAAAATTTATATTCCTATTTTTTTTTTTTATTTCTCAAAAATTAAATTTCTTTTTTCCTTTTTATATATTTTTGAATTATGATTTCTTTTTTTTTTTTTTTGTTATCATCATTTTAATGTTGTACTGTCAGAAAGGCAGCTGGTTTCATTTGAACTGTTTTCAAAATTATGTATTAATTTATTTTTGATTATTACAAATATTTAATTTTTGTTTTTTTTTAAGAGACTTAAAAAACAAATAATTTTATAAATTTATTTTACCGTATAAAAATAACAAAAAAATAATGATTTATAAAAACATTATAAATTAGATTATATATAAATAAAATGTAAAAAATGATTTAAAAATTGAATTTGTTTGCATTAAAGTAACTATTATTAGAGCAGGATACCATTGTGTGAATGGAATATAAAATCAAAAGGTTTTTAGTAAAGAAAAAAGATATTCATGATTGCAAGTACTGGAAGAAATTTATCATAAATTATAATTATTATTATTATTTTTTTCATTCAAATTTATAAATACATATTCATATTGCAAATTGCAAGAAAAAGAAAATCGTAGTTACTTATTTTCAGGACTTATTCATAATTCATATTAAAATAATGGTAGTGTAGTGCTTATTAAATTTGAAGTTTTCAAACCATTTATGATTTAATAAGAAGCATGACCATATAGTTCTTTCGAAATTTTTCCATTACATCATGACCCAAAATAAAAAGCAATTAAACTGAAATAATAAAAATAAAACAGAAAAAAAAAAGTTTTTTTTTTTAATATTTATATTTTATATATATATTTTTTTTTATTTTCAGAAAAATAAAATTTTTTTTTTTTCATTTAGAAAAAATAATTTAAAATTAATTAAAAATAAAATATAATTTTTTCCTTGCTATAATATTATTAATTATAATAATAATTATCTTAAAGATTTTTTTTTAAAATTAATAAAAAAAAAAAAATTATTTCTTAACAAATAAACTGCAAATTAATAATTGTTACAAACTAATTTAAAAATAATATTAAATTTAACATTACATTTTTAAATAAAATAAAAAATTAACTTAAAAAAATCTAATTAAAACTTAAATAATATATATAAATTTATTTTTTTTTTGTTTTTCGAAACATTTAAAAAATCAACTGTGATAATATTAAATATTTAATTTTTTTTTTTTGAATGCGAAAATAAAATTAATTTTAAAATAATAAATAAAATCATTATTTTTCTCGGTATTTTTTCTTTGTTTTAATTTTAAAATCCTTTTTTAAGCCTATAATTTTATAAATTTTATTTTTAAAAATGTTGTATTTTAAAAATGATTTGAATAAATACAATTTTAATTTAAGTATAATTATTATTACTGTTTGAGGTGTCAAATTAACTACAGAGTTTTAATTTTAATGTTTAATTTAAAAAATATTTCTGTCCGATCTACTTTCCTGTTAGTAAATCTAATAAATTTTAAGTTATGTTGTTCAGTTACAAAAATATGTATATACTTTTTTGCTATTAAAGTATGGAGTTTGTGACATTTGATTATATCACAATCACCTTCATACTTATCTTTTTAAAGATGGAATGTAATTCTTGGATTCAAAATATTGAAAATTTATTTAATTAAAAAATAAAAAAAAAAAATTAATATTTATTCAATTCATTTTTAATTTCATTTTTGATAACAAAAATTTTGTTTCATTGATTTTGTTGTTTAGTAAATGTTTTATCATTTACACCGGTCCGTATATAATGTCAAGTTGTTGTGTTCATAAAAGAACATTATGAATTTTGTTTTCATTTTATTTTTTTAACGTTAAATTTACTTCTGTTTTTTTTTTTTTGTTGTATTTTTTTTTAATTAAAATTACATTAATTTTTTTTAATCTTAAATCTAATAAAAATTAAATATATAGATTTCTAATTTGATATAATGCTTTTTTTTTATTAATTTTTTTTTTACTTTTTTCTTTTAATTTCAAAACTTACATAATTATTATGAACTTTTTTTTTGTATTATTTTTTAAAGAATTTTATTTTTTATTTATAATTCAAACTTATATTTATAAATTCGGACTCAATTTTTGTTTTTTTTTTTGTTTTTTAATCATTTATTTATCTTAAGAAATTTTTTAATTTATTTTTTTTTTGTTGAAAATTTCAATTTTTTGAGAGAAAATATTTATACAATAAGTAATTTAGCTTTTTAATACTGATTTTTTATTTATTTATTTATATTTTTTGTTTTTTGTTTTTTTTTTTTTTAATTTATGGCTCGACTTTTTAATAAAGTTTTTAATAACATTTTTTGTATTTTTAAAAAACATCAATTTAAATTTGAAGAAAAAAAAATACATAAATTTTAAAATTATTTTAAAGGAAAATTTTTAAGGAATATTTATAATGATTGAAAAAACTGTAAGAAGTTTTTATTTTAAGTTTTATTTATAACCAAAACTAAGTTAAAAAATGTTGATATTACTGAATTTTTGACATATGTATAAAGAAAAGTTATCTTTTAATAATAAATATTAAATTATTTAAAACTTATAAAATTTCGATTTAATTATACATAGTAATAATATAATGTAACTCTTTATTAAATTACTGCTATATGTTTTTTTTTAAGTAGCTGGATCTGAAGTTGGAGTGTCTGTTGATAGGTTCGAAAAAAGTACCAACATTAAATTCTCATTAAAAATATGTACATATGTATATGTATTTCTTTTTCCATACAGGAAATTTTCCTTTAAAATTAAAATTAAAATAGAAATTAAAAGATTTACATATTTGATTTTAAAAAAAATTTCACTTTTTTGCTTGATAATAAAAAAAAAAATTTGTATTTTTACAATAAAACATTCTAAATTTCAAAGATTTTTTTTTTTTTTTAATTTTTTTTATTTTTCAAATATTTAGATATTTTAAAATAATGTTTATATTTATATATATATATATGTATATATAAATTTTGAGACAAATTTTCAATTAAATATATATAAAATTTTTAAATTTTGTCATAAATCACAGATATCGTTTAAAAGTTCCGAAAAAGAAATTTTTTTTTGTATTAATTTATAAATTTATTTTTATCTAATTTTATTAATTTTTTTTTTTATTTTTTTTCAATAATTAAAAATTAAAAGAATAATATGTTTGAATAGATATGTTACATTTATTTTAAAAATAAATTAAAATTGATGTTTTCCTTATAATTATTATGAAGTAAGAAAACAAAAATATTATATAATATATAGTTTTTATACACTTAGTGATAAAACTATTACTATTGAAATAATTATCAAATTAATAGAATTGCGATCAGAATTTTTTTTTTTTTTTTTGAAACTACAATATTTTTCCATCCTCTTTTCGCCGCAATAACATTCTTTAAAGGGCAATAAAATAAAAGTCAACGAATGTAAAATGGCACTATTTAACACTATAAAGTGTATTAAAAATAAAATATGTTTTCATCTTGGAGAAATCAGATTTTCATTTTATTTTTGGCCAGTGAGAAAAACAATTAAATTAAATAATTTCTCGATCGCATCTCCACATTCGATAATAGTTCAATTGATATGAAATGTTTTATTTTATTGATAAATTAATTATTTCAATTTGTTTTTTTTTTTATATTAATTTATGTAATATACGACTCTGAGGTAAAATATGGTCCTTTTCACTATTCAAAAAAATTATTTAAGTATACGTTTCTCTTTATTTTAAATAGTTTGTAAATTATTTTTATTTAATATTGGCAATTATTTATATTTTTATAGATTTAAAATATTTTTTTTATTTTAAATTTGATGAGTTTTTTTTTTTAAATTTATTTATTTATTATTAGAAAGTTGTTATTTTGTAGCAATAAGTATATATCTTAATAAGTTCTTTTGTGATATAGTAAAAAAAAAATACGTTTATGCTTTCCATTCAAAAATTTGGCACATTATTAATTCAAAATAAAAAATATTTATAATGTATGTAGTTTTAAAATTAAATTTGTACTTACAGTAGGATATAACGCATGTATTTATAATAAAAATTATAATTTTTTTTTTAAGCAATAAATGTGGAAGAATAACCAAGAAAGATCATTGATTTTATAATAGGAACTACATATGTTCCAAAAGTTTGCACAATTATTATAAAATTTAATTTATTGATGTTACCTATGTTAAAAATATTAAAAGATTATTGAATATTGATTTGACCCTGGTACCTATTAACAATTTAACACTTAGAGAATGAAAATTCATGTAACACTATGGCTTACTATTATTACTATTATCATTATCTTCCACATTATATATAGTAAAAATATCGTTATAAAATATCTAAATTTTATAAGTACAAATTTATGATTTTCATATCAGAGTTTAATATTTAGTTTGTATAGGTTTTTATTTATGGCAAAATGAATTCCTAATTAAATTTAAAAATATTAAATCTATAAGATACATTATCTATATAAAATTAAATATACAAATATGTATACTATATTTTTACCTTTTTAAAATTTCTTATTTTATTTATTAGAAATTACAAAAAAAAAAGAGAACGAAATTTGGAAATAAATAGTTTGAAGTTTCTAATATAAAAAATGTCAAAAATTGTATAAATATATATTTATTTTGTAGGCTTATAATTTTGAAAATCTTGGCTATCAGATGGAAGTGTAATAAAATTTTGAAAAATTTTTTTTTATTTTTGTGCAATTAAATTGATATACATTTATATATTTATATAGTGATCACCTTGAATGATATAAAAATTTTCAATTATTTACAATACTATTTAATTTTAAATAAAAAACAAAAAATTGTATAGAATATTTTTTATTTTTCGTTTGTACTCTAATGGTGAATCACTGAAAATTTTTCTTTTTGTTTTTCATTTTAATAAATTTTTAGGATTTTCCTTTCAATGAAACCTTTTTTTTGTATAATTTTACAAACTAATTTTTTTTTTCTTTCCTCGTGGAAGTGTTTGGGAATTTTAGAGAAATTTTTGTTAATTTTTTTTTAAATTTATTTGCATGTTTTTTTTTATTATTATTTTATTCATTATTATAAACGTATTAAATTTTTGTCGGAATAATTCAGGGGTTAATATTTTAATTGGTGGCATAACATAATAATTAAATTTTTTTATTTTTTTTATTTAAATTATTTAAAAAACATAGTTAGCTCTCAAATTAAAAAATAAATTTTAATTTCGAAAATAATCATTTTAATAATAATAATATATAATAATAATAGTGATAATTATAATAATAATTATAATAATAATAATTATAATAATAATAATTATAATAATAATAATTATAATAATAATAATTATAATAATAATAATTATAATAATTTTAATAATAATAATTATAATAATAAAAATTATTAATATAATATAAAATATTATAAAATAATATAAAATATTATTATTATAAATTATTGTTTATAAATATCGTCATTTCGAATTATAATATATTCAACGACTGTACAATTTTCTATATACGTCAAAATAATATATAATTCTAATCGACGATTATAAATTTAAAAGGAAAAACAAAAAAAAAAAAAAAAAATTTTAGAAACTTAATTTTTTTTTTGGTACTTTTCCGTTAGCCGGGCGCTTTTTGCGGCGCAAAAAAATTTTACGGCGCAAATTTACGGCGCCAAAAATGTTAGTGAAAACTTATGGTAATTTAAAATGAATAGTTTTTTCGTGTATCGGGGGACGGCTGCCCCTAGGGCACCTTTTTTTTTTTTTTTTATTTTGCCTTGGGGACTGTTGTGCAGAAATTTACAGGATACCCGTCCCATTCGCATCGCGCGAAGCGCGCCAAGGCAAAATAAAAAAAAAAAAAAAAAAAAAAGGTGCCCTAGGGGTACACGAAAAAACTATTCATTTTAAATTACCATAAGTTTTCACTAACATTTTTCGCGACATATATGTGCGCCGTAAAATTTTTTTGCGTCGCAAAAAGCGCCCGGCTAACGGAAAAGTACCTTTTTTTTTTAAAGTAAAAATATTTTATTTATACAATTTTTTCTTTACAAAATAAAAAAAAAAAGGAAAATAACTAATTAAAAAAAAAAGTCCTTTTTTCTCTACTCATTTTATATAATAAAGTTTAGCAAGAAAAAAAAATAATAGAAAATATCTTGCTTGTACTTTAAATTAAATTAAATATTTTAGATATTTTATAAATAATATAAAAAACGATTTTCATAGTATTTTATTTTTATTTTTTGACCAACACTATTTTTGACAAACGAAATTGTTTTAATATAGAGAATAATTTTGAACCCGCCAAAAATTGTTTATGAAAATATTAGAAAGTTAAGGTAAACAACAAATTAACTACGCAATATTGTAATAATTAATCTCTTTAGATAAAAACGTGTGTGTCGTTTATCTCTAACATTTTATCCAGATAAAAATACTTAGCGTAGTTAGTCAAAAGTATGAATTGAATTACTGAAATGTCAAAATTTTAGCTATTAACACAATTTACATATTACTTTTCTCAACTAACAACCTTTTTTTTGAATCGTTTATTATATATGTATTATTAATTAAAAATTAAGTATCCTAATAATTTTTTTTAAATTAACTTAAATAATATTAAAATATTAAAAAAAAAAAAAAAAAACTAAATTTAAATATTTACAAATTTTTAATTTTATAACGTAATTATTTTTCATAAATGCTTATTTAATTTTTAATTGTTTTATTTTTTTTTTGTTTTTATTATTATTATAATTAGCTTTTAAAAACAAAATAAAGACTTAAAAAAAAAAAAATTCAATAAATTTAACTAGAAAAGTTTTATTAAAAAAATAAAAAATAAAAATAAAAATTGAAAAAAAAAAGTTTATTTTGTTTTTTTTTTATTTTTTTTTATTTTTTATTGCACAATTTGTATTTATTAAATTGAGAAAAATTAAAATATGAATATATGGTTTTATAAACCTTTTCTTATTAGAAAAATATACTTAAAAAAAAGAAAACATTTTTAATACTCAATTTATTATAATTTTATGATTAAATTTTTTTTTTAATTTCTTTATTATTTTTTGTATGTTTTGCGATATAAATAAAGTTTTTTTTGGGTGTTTGTGTTTTTTGTTTTTGCTTTTTTTTTATTAAATAATTTATTAATTGAGCATACATTTTGGTGCTTAGTGACATAGTACTATAATATCGATATATTATCATAATTTAGAAAGATTTATAAAGTTATTGGTTAGATAACTGAGAATTATATATTTTAGTTCAATTTTAGTATTTCACATTATTCACAAAGAAAATTGTGTAGACTTGAACTAAGAAGAACTAATATAATTCTAAGTTAAGTTTTAAAGAAAACTAGAATACATTTTGTTATTGATAGTATTATAACTACATTAATAGTAATAATTTAAGACAAAGACTATATGCAATTTAGTTGTTTAATTTTTTGAGAAAAACAAAATAAATTCAAAATATATAATATAAAATAAATTTTAATTTAAATTATATACTATTTTTTTTTAATCACTAAGCCACCAAATTATTTTTAAATTACTATTAAATTTCCCTAAAATATCTCATTCCATTTAATCAAATTCTATTGAATTTGTTGTTTTATAATTGAAATAGTTGAATTATCACCATTACCAATTAAATTTTTACTTAATTCATTCCAATCATTATTATCTTTTTTTAAATTAGAATTAATTGAATCATGGTACTCACCACTATTCGTACTACTATTACCATTACTATTATTGTTTAAATTATTATTGTTATTATTACCTATACCAGCTGCTGCAACTGCAGCAGCATTTGCTGCCGCAGCACTCATTAATGTTGAAGTTAATGCTTTGCCAAATTCTAGATCACCGGGATAATGTGAGCCATGTGTTGGCCCACCGTTGCCACTTTGGACTAAATCAAAATTAAATAAATGATGTGGTGGTCTTGGATGATGTCCGCTACTGCCACCACTATTTAATGGATGTGCATGATGATGGTGATGTAAATTACCAGCACCACCACCACCACCAGCATTTCCACCACTTAAAACATTTTTTATAGCAGAAGTTTTTAGCAAACGTTTTAACATACCACTTGTACCACGATGCTGTAAGCTTTTATGTGTTGTCAAAGAATTTTTTGTACGATATCTTCGACTACAAAATTCACAAACATATAGAGTGTCAGATTGTTCGTGTTTATCTTGAAAATGCCTTTTCAATGAGTAGTAACACGAGAATGTACGACGACAATATGGACATTCTTGCGGTTCATTGATTCCACCACTTGTAGGTGGTGGCATTCTTAGCACTTGCCCATTATTACCATTAACAGGTGATGCTGATTGACTTCTACTTCGATTTCTAATTGGTTTATCTTGTGTAGTTGACCCAGCAGAGCCAGGTGGTGATGCCATCGTTGAATAATTTGACGACGAAATTGAGTTTTGAGTTGACGATGAAACTTGTTGCGAAACTTGGGGGCCTCCTAATTTTTTTTTTATTCGTATTTTTTTTGTATTCGGAAATTATTTATGTGCGTGCGTGCGTGCATTATAAAAGCAGATAATGTGAATCCATATTTTTTTGGTAATTTTTATTTTATTTTTTTTTAAAAAATAAATTTTTAATTATCCAATTTTGTTTTGAATTTTGTTTTGTGTAGTAGATAGTAAAATGAAACCGAAAGAAAAAAAATTTTGTTTAAAATAATTTGTCTGTTTTTTTTTTTTTTTTTTTAATTTCTTAAAACTAATGTATTACTCTATATATATATATAAATAGTAAAGAATGTTAAAGCCTATTCATGTGTTATGTGAATGAATATTATCTGTAGATAATATAAGTAAAATATTCATTCATAAATTTTTTTGAAATAAAGTTAAGGAAATATACATAAAAATGATCATAATTAAAATATATATCTTACATTCAATAATTTGATATAATTGATTAGTTAATTTATACTATTTTGATTCTTTATTTTTTTAATTTTTATTAAACGCTTAGCCACTGACAGCTTGAATCGTTTTAATCATAATAAATCCTGAGCATAGGTTAACTTGTATATATGTGTCTTAATTATTATGAATGTAAACTTTTCGAGCACAAATTTGTTTGATTTCAAAATATTAAAAATTATTATTTTTATAATAACTTTTATATGAAGGCTTTAAGTAAACTTCTGTCATTTACAAATCAATCTTAATTTAATTTAACACAGTTTGAAGTTTAAAATAGTAATAAAAACATATTTAATTAAATATTATTAATATATTTTTATTATGATCATTTTTGTTTAAGAATTTAAGGAGAAATTTTCTACTATTTAATATTAAGTCAAAAGAAATTATCCTGTACAGTTTTCGATTTTTTTTTTTTTTTTTTAGCAAAATATAATTTTTAATTAAAAGAAATTTTTTCAACTTATATGTAAGTTTGTGTAAATTTTTGTTTTTAAACATTTTTAAAAGTTAACTTGAAAAAGAAATATATATAAAAAAAAAAAAAAATTAAATGTGATGACCATGCTTATATTAAATTATAAGTAACTTTTTTTTTTTTTTTTGGAAAGTAAAAGCGAAAAATAAAATTTTAGTTTTTTTTTTAACGAAATTTATTCTATTTAGATATTATGCATTTTAAAGTTCCTTATAGTTTTTTGAATTAAATTTATAAAAAAGATTTTTTTTGTATATATATATATAATATATAGAAAAAATAGAAAGTGTCAAAAAAAAATCTAGAGGCACTTGAAAGATTTTTAAGATTAATTTTAAAAGTATTGAATATTAAAAATTTTTTTTTTTTAATTTATATATATATATTAAACTAATTAATATAAATTTGGAAAATTTCTTCTAATTATTATTAATTTTTATTATTGCTTCCAAAATCTCTTGTCTTTTTTTTTTTTTTTAAATACAACGCGTACGCGTTCAATAATTTTTTGTTTTTTTTTTTATCTTTTATTTTTTTAATTTAAATTTTTTGACTTATAGTGTCATATATATTTTCCAAATTTGTTAATCCAACAAAAAAAAAAAAATTGTGTTATTAACATAAACAAAATGCACACTTGAAAGCGAAAATTGAAAATTAAAAAAGAAAAGTTGCAACATATTTATTTATTTTTTTAATTAATAAAATTTATGTGGTATATAACAACTATAGATTTTAATTAATATTTATAAAACTATTAAATTATATAAAATTGAAAGTAAAATTAAAATAGATTAAGAACCATCGACTGAAATTAATTGAGCATTTTTTTTATTAAACATAAAAGCAGAAAAATATTATTCTCAGATTTGTCGAAAAATTTCGACAACTTTGTTTTCCCGCGTAAAAGCTTCAATGATTTTAGTAGTACAGGCATATATGTAAGTAAGTTTATTTGACATGTCGAAAAATCTTGCTTACGAAATATTTGAAATATTTTTTTAACTGGAAAAATATTTTTTCCACAAAAAAAAATATTCTGAAAAACTTTTTCTTTTTAATTAAAACATTGAAATGAAAATATGAAATTATGGCGTTAGTTTTGATGAAAAAAAACCTATGTGAATGTCAGCATGTAATCTGATTATATTAAAAGCATTACACAATTTGAATGAATATTAAAAACCATAGAAATTTTTTTTTTGCATTTTAATGTTGCAACTTTAATTCTTAGATTTTCAAGCTCAACTTAAAAAAAAAACAAAAAAAAAAAAAACACATATAAATTTCCAATTATTCAATTCGCAATATTGAAAGTTTTGACATTTAAAAAAAAAAAGTAAAAAATAAAATTTATGCGTAAATTAAAAAAAAAAAAATCGAATACATTAATTTAAATAAAATATTAATAAAAGGAAAAGAAATAAAAGTTTTTTTTTTTTATTTCATGTAAGAAGCATAAATTTTGTTTTTAAAGCAATCTTAATATAATGTATTACAAAAAGAAGAAACTGAAATGAAGATGAATATATAAAATAAAGAAAATTTTAGTTACCTACCTAGATATTTTGATCATAGATTAAAGAAAAAAAAAATTCATAAAATTTTTTTTGACGGAAAATAATTTTATAACTTTTTTTTATTAAATTCTTTGCTTTAACTACAAATACCCAAAACCCATTAGTCAAGAGTGATTGTTGGGCAAGAGCTTTGCGCAACTTACAAATTCCAAATGTGATTTCCTTCTTTTTAATTAAAGTCAGAATTTTGTTTTAATCTTAGGTAAGTATTATTTAATATGAACAGCAGCTATATATTATCAAGATTTAATTATTTGGATTTCACAAGTGTAAGTATTAAAAAAAATAAATAGTTTTACATAAAAAAAATTACTATGAATTTTTCGTAAATATTTTAAAGCAAAGGCATTGAAGGCTAGAGTCTAGTTAGTATATAGAGAAATTCTTCATATCATATTAACAAATATTTTTAATATTCTAAACTTGAATATATACATATATATATATATATATATATAAAATAAATATAATAGTTAATAGTTGGATGTAGTAATTTTCTAAATTTTTTTTAATAATGGGAAAGAAAATCTAAATTATTTGTTGATTGAAATTTCTTCTCACATTATACAGAAAAAAAAAAATCCAAACTGATATGTTTATTTAGAAAAATTAGAAAGTGATAATATTCTTTTGAAAATTTTTCTCTTTTTTTCATAATTCATAATTTTTCACATTTTCTTTTCTAAAGTAATAAAATTATTTTCCTTTAAATGGTTGAACTTAATTTCAGCATTCTTGTTATATAAACAACTAAATTTTATCTTACAAATAAATTAAAGAAAATAAATTAAAAAAAAAAAATTCAATTTTTTTTTTTGATGATTCTCAAACGAAGTAAAGCTTCACAAAACAAAATGAAACATAAATTAAAAAAAAATGTACATTCACGAAAAATACTTTTATTTTTATTTAAAAAATATTAAAATGAAAAATTAATTTTTTTTCAAATTCGTTACGTCAAAAATTAACTTCTTAAAAAATATTATTTCAAAACTTTTTTTTTTTGTATATAATAATATATTCTTTATGAATGGAAGTTTAGTCTCATTATATTATTACATCGAAACAGATAGTATAAGTTTGACAGATAAGTGTAGTATGAAATACAATTAATATTTATTAAAAGGGGAAAAATTTACTATTTTTAATGACAATTGAAACTATATAAAGACTAGACACATCAAAGATTTGCAAAAAAAAAAAGTTTTGAATGTTCAATCAAAAAGTATTAAAAAATATATATATATTTATATATATATGTACAACCAAAAAATAAAATGTATACAGAAAACATTTAAATCCTAATCAGGTGCAATTTTTAAACACACAAAAAAATATGGAAATAATTTTAATTTTTCAACTATATATATATATATTTTTTTTTTATATACTTCTAAGGATATGGCAACTAATTTTATATAATTTTTTTATAATCTGGATTAAAATGAGGCAAATAATACAAATAATTTGGCAAACATTAAACATCAATACTGTATACAAATTTTGTGTTTTCTTAATGTTTTTAATAATTTCTATGTAATACACCCCGTATTATGTCTACATAGATAGACAATTATTGAGATTTTATATCCACCAAAAATTGAGTATTTGCTTCAAAGAAATCCAATAAAAATAGTATCATTATATAACGAACGTAATATAAAAACATAATTATGTATATAATTAGGAAAAAAAAAAAAAAATTTAAAAAGAGTATGAAATTTGAAAAAATGACAAAATCAAAACGTGTCAATAACATTTGATTCAAACTAAATTAAAATAAAAAAAAAAAAAAATTATAATAAAAAAAATTATTATTATTTTTTTTTAGAATAGTTAAACGTAGTTGTCGGAAGAATGCATTTTTGTTTTGTTGAGTTATTGAAAAAAATCAGCCATACCAACCACCAGACTTGTTTAATTTAATTCTTGATAATATGAGATTCTGTTTTTTTTTGTTTTTATTTTTGTCTGAATCTAGTTTATTTCTAAATGACATTTTTAAGATTTAAATGAAAAAAAAACACCTGTTTGGCTCTCTTTACAATAATTTTGGTATCAAGTTCTTACAGTTTTGTTCTTCCATTAAATCATTAAGGCATTTGAAATAAAATCATTTCAACACTCAACTGAATGTTTTTAAGGTTTTTATAACTTTGTGCCCAATTCGTTTTCCCCCCATTTCTTTGATTTCCCATCAAATGTTATCGCGCCGAGCCAAATATTTCTTCTCATTAGTAAGAAAATAATTTACAAGTTCTATTTTAAATATATCAGGGATTATTTATTTGATGCTAACCTTTTTTCAGTTAACATCAAATTAGTTAATTAATTGATCATTTTATTCTATATAATAGAGACTAAGATAATTTCAACATCATCATCAATAACTTTATATTAATGTTTATGTTTAAATTTTAAAGTATGGCTGATAATTTTCTTTATCATCAAATAAGTTGTATGTATTTCATTACTTAAAATTTGTATGAAATACCTACTTAGCTAATTAGAATTCTAAATTTATTATTATTTGAAATGTTATATGTATCTAATATATTTTTTTTTTATTATTTTAAAGCGCTTTATTTTATATGAGAAAGATGTTTGTAGACTAAATTTTATGATATTTGTGTAGAAATTACTTATCAAAATTGTTATTTAAGATTTTTATACAGAATACCACAGATGAATTTAATTAAGGCAGAATTAAGAGCATTATTAAGAAAATATTTTTAGTTATAGTAATTATTATTATTTTCAAAAACTTGTCTATTGCATTTACATTCATTAAAGGGTTTAACTATGTAAAGAAACCTAAGTATCTTTGTTTTTATAGTTTAATTATTTATTTTATTATTTCAGACTTATTTATTGCAAAATGCAATCATAGAAATATCTGAATCAATGTTATCTTTAGATAAAGTGTTTTGTATACGTTTAATATATGCTTTATTTACACATGAATTTATCATTATGTTTTATAAAATTGAGATTTATATGAAGGACAATATCACAAAAAATAAATATAAGTTATTATTTCAACAAAAAATTTAATTTTTGATACAAAGGGCATAGTTAGTTGAAGTTTAGGCATACATATTTTCTTTAACATACCTAATTTTTTGATTTTTTTTTTCAATTTGACAAGAATAAAAACTGTATGTAAGTACATAGTAAAATTGAAAAAAAAAAAAAAAACAACAACAATTAGCAAATGACAAGTTTTTAAAAATTTCCTTAGCATCAGTTATCATTCATATATGATCCTAATTTTGACAGAGTTGTCAATAAATTTTGTACATTTTAACTATATAATAATAGTATTTACTACTAAATTCTACATATATGATAGAAGAAGAAAAATAATAGAGCATTCTAAAAATAATTATAGAATATATAATATATACTTATGTAATTGAAATATAATAATATATATATTATTTCAATAATTTCTTAAACTTTTAACTACGAAAGTTTTATTATACTATGTATTAAAAAAAAAAAACAATATAAATATATATAATTATTATGTATTATATAAAATAGGGATAGTTATATATAATAAAAGAAATTAAAAAAAAAAAAAAATACTTATTCCATATTTTATAGAAAAACTTTTGTAGAAACAGAAGATTTGCCAGCAGCAGTAAGTACTATTTAAGAGATAGATTATCGAGTTGAGTAAAGTTTATACTACGAGCTTCAGCAATGAAATTATATAAAGAGTGTAGAATAGTCTGTTGATATTTTTAATTAGGTATATATTATATAAAGTAGATTAGTTTTTTTTTTTCTTTAAATTATTATAGCCATTATCATAACAAAAGACAGTTAGAGAGATAGAGAGATGCAAGAATTTTATAATTCAGTTTTGAAAGCAAAATAATAATTCTTAAAAAAAAAATATTTATCAAAACTAATGAACTACATTATTTTATTTTTTTTATAGAAGTTAAGTTAATAGAGTTTTGAAAAAGTGTAAAAAAACTAATTCATAAATGCAAATTTTATTTTTTTTTTCTGAGAACAACTTAATATATTGCTTTATATATAATTATTGTCATTAGCATTAGATAAGAACAAAATGTCATGTGTTTAAATGTTTTAAATATTTAGCTATACGATAATTTTAAATCAAATTAATCAAAATTTTAATTTTTTTCTTATTTTGGGATGAATTTATGAAATATATTTAATTTTTCTTGAAAGAAAGAAACTAATTATTTGAAATTTTATTTTGTGTGTGATTTTTATAAAAAAAGTATATATGTGTATATTTTTTAAAAAATATTTATAACTACAAATTCAATTTGTTTTTTTTATATTAAAATATCATGCAATTATTATGTTGAACTCATTTTATGAAAAATTTATGTATTTATATAATTTGCACTTAAATATTAGTGAATTACTTCAATTTCTAATATAGAATTATATTTTCATAACAATTCAAAATTTTATGTATTTATTTTGATACGTATAGTAATAGTAAAGCAATTTTCCATAAAAAGATTATTAGAGGAACAAAGAAAATTTTTGCTTCGTACAAAAAAAAAAGTCATATTATGTTAACAGAGAGAGAGAGAGAGAGAGAGAGAGAATTAGAGAAGAAGAATTTATTATTAAAAAGATTTTTGTTCAAAAACATTTTTTTTTATATATTTTACTTCTTTACATAAAAATTGTGACAGATAAAAGATACTATTATATAGATAGAAGAAAATAGAGATAGAAAGTTCAAAGATAAAAAAAAAGTTTTTTATTTTAATTGAAGTAAAGGAGAATTTATTGAATTCTATTTTTTAATTTTTTCTAACCTTGGTATTTTTAAAAAATTGTTTTTTTATTTTTAATTTTTATTGTATTTAGATTAGATTTGGTGACATTTTTCCCTTTTTTTTCGATTTTTGAATTCAGTTAAAAATTTATGTTGATATTATTTATGTTGAATATCCACCACTTAAATCCAATTAAAGTTTTTTATATTTTATTTTGATTAATACTTGTGAATGTCTTTAAAAAATTTCTTAATACTTTTGATTAAAATTTTTACTAAATAAAATTATTCGCTAAATATATAATTATAAGTATTTATATAATTAATAGGATTTCGAAAGTGATTGTCATTTTGTGTAAAACGTATATTTTAATTAAAATAATTTAATGCTCTATTAATAATGTTAAATTTTAATTTTTTTTTTTAATTAATTAATAAATTTTTTTTTTTTTTCATAAAGTCAATAGATTTCGTTGTGGTCGATTTAAAAAAAAAAAAAAAAAAAAAAAAATTGTTTGAAGAAATTTGTATTTTTAATTTCTAACAGTAGTGTGTGTCTTAAATTGAGATTTATTATAAATCTAATGTTTTTTTTTTTTTTTATTAGTCTAAGCATTGTTCATAATATTGGCTATATATAATTTTTCTGAGTTTTTTTAATTAAACGCAATTAATTTTGTGAGGGAAAATCGTTTTTTAAAAGAATTTTATGTCTTTAATGTCCAATTCACCAGGTCTCGATTTATGATATGTGTAAATATGGGTCATTAATGAATTTCTTGAACAATAAACACGTTCACAGATGATGCAACGATATTCTTCTTGTCGCTCAGCATGTTTATCAGCAATATGACGTTTCAGCGAAGCTTTTGAACATAGTACCTTACCGCATAGCTGGCATGAAAACAATTTCTTGGGTGTGGTACAGCCTGGAATTTATAGCATAGATTTTGTTTTTATGGGAAAAACTAAATAATTTAAAATAGTTAATTGTTATAGTAGAGAGTAGTAGTAGCAAACATATTATTTATAATATGTTAATGCTGTTTTTTAATTTCGAATTAAATCTCTTTTAACATCTTTATGGTGTGAACATAAATTAAAAAAAAAAAAATTGTTTTTTATTTCTATTTTATATTATTATAAGACATAAATTGTAGTATTCAGGTAGAAGTTTAATGAATGATAATACTCTAAGATTATTATAAAAATAAATTTTGCTAATTTTTGATTAATATACATTAATTGCAAATTTGCGTTAATTTTGGTACATTTCATAAAGTAAGACGAATTAAAATAGTTCTAATACTAAATGCGCCTTAAACTTCGGCGCACAATTATAGGGGTAAAATGTTAAAATAATTAAAAAAAAAAATTGATCCGAATTTGATACCTAAATATAAACATTTTACTGTAAAGCGAAAATAATTCCAATTTTTTATGTTGGAAACTAATATTTTTTTAATTTGAATACTTAAAGGAAAATTGAATGTTGAACCCTTAAGAGTGCTAAACTAATTTTTTTATAAAATGTTTTATTTCTCACGATAAATTTAATATCATAATTGATCATAAATGAGTCTAAAGAATCATTGAACAGATTTGAGTTAACTATATTTTTAGATAAAAAAACGAAGATTACTGAAAATTTATTATTGAAATTAATTAACTATATTCCGAGAATTAGAGGTATTGGAATCATTTAAACTTATATGTATCATATTAATTAAAATAATAAATTATGTATTAAACGAGATAACAACATTATAATTATTTTTGAAACTAATTTCCTGTGATCTTTTTTTTACTTTTAAGTTGTTTTTAATTTAGTTTTATTTTTCTGTTTTTTCATAGCTTTATTATTTGACTATCTCAGCATCAATTAAGATAATGCATGTTCTTTAGATAATGTACATATAATATGTGATTATGCACATAAGGCTTAAAAATTTAATAGTATGTATGTAACTATATAATAATAGAATTGCCTAAAATGTTGTTACTATAATGAGTATTTAATATTTTCTTAGATTTATTTAAATTTCTAAATTGTAACTACTTAATAGTGCCTTGTTGTCATTTTTTTTTGTTAAGTGTGCAATTTTAACTTCGATTCATATATGAATATGAAAATGATAACGCTATAGAAGTTATTAGATCATAGCATTATCCTGATCAATTTCATATATCTGAGATATGCAAATAATGTTAGAATTAATTAGAATAAAAAAAAAATTGTTTTTAAGAAAAATAATAATTACATTAATATAATATGTTATAAACACATTATATAATATGAATGTAATGAATAAAGTAAACTATGTACATAATAAAAATTTTGATATATGATTTAAATTTAAGAATACCTTTGGCTTAGTATATTGTATAAATGTTAGAGACAAAAAAAATAAATTAATGTTAATGTGATACTACTATTAATTGTTATACATAAACATGAGATTTAACCGGATAAATGCTTTATTCCGACTACTAATTTTTTGTCATTTGTTCTTAAAATTGAAACTTGGTTTAATTTCATACTTTTTTCAGATTTTACATAAACAAAAAAAATTATTTCAAATTAATTGAATATTGATAATAATATTTTAATACTTAATTTTACGATAGATTTAAGTTCAATTATTTTTTATTTCTGTATTAAAGTTGAATGACATAATCTAGTTATGCTTATAATAATGTCAAAAGTCATATACTTCAAATTGTTTTAAATAATCCTATTAAAAAAAAATTAAATGAAATATTCTTTAACGATTATATTTCTTACATGACATAGTACTTGTTGTAATTTCATTTTGGCGCACAAATTGCTTTGCAGAAAAATTACACAAAATGTTTTATAAGAATACAACTAATTAAAATTCATCATATTATGGCTTGAAAAAGGTTCAAGATAATAATAGAATATTATATTATTTTGCTAAATTTTGCAATCATAGTCAAACGTTACAATATTTTTTTCAAATTCATTTTAATATATTTATACACTAATTTGTTAGTTAAAGACTAAACTATATGTCGTTTTGAGTATATATAGTATTCAAAATTATTTTTATTATTTCATAACGAAACTTATTCAGTGAATTTTCTCATTTTATACGTATAAATTTAAGTTTTATTCGATTTTAATTGTCATAGCATATTGTTTTGTTTATTTATGATATTTATGATAAGTGATTAAATTAGAAAGCAAGTGCAATATAATTTAAATTTTTGTATAGAATACTTAAAAATTAAAAAAAAAAAAAAAGAATCTTAAATCTAATAATCTAAAAAACTAAAACTTCATAGTCCGAGTGTGCACGCTTAGTATACTAATAAAAAACTTAATCTTAAAATTCTAAGAGAATTTTTCTTATTAGAAGGTCCCCCAATAAAAATATTTTATATTATTTTTAACAACATCGCAGATAAATTGTTCTAATAACGACGAATATTATTAAAAAAATTTCTTCTGTTTAAATAAGATATAAATATGATATTAAAATGGATTAAAAAAATATGAATCTCTTCATATACTAAAAAGACCGATAAGCGTTTTACCTTATGTTAAATTTATCGTCTTCGCAAGCCTTACACACAATATAGTCAATTATATAGATTTTAAATATTATTTCTCTTTAAGTCCGTCGTCGTATGTATAATTAAGTGAACATATTATGATACCTAAATTAAGTATTTATTTTAATAACATACTTTTAAGTTTCATAAACTTATATTTTGAAAATATTATCATGCAAGCCATGGATATTGAAAGCGATGTAATAATATACTTTTTTTCAAACGTATATTGCAACTAATTGTCTAGAAAAAAGGTGAAAATTAAAAAAAGAAAATAAATAATTCAAAAACACCATTGGTTTTTTCAACTCAATAAAATTTGCTTTTTATTTAAGAAAAATAATATATTAAATATAGATATTTTTTTTTTTTATTTTTTTTTTTATAATTTATACATATATATATATATATATATATATATATATATATATATATGTATGTATATATATATATATATTTCAGTATGACATATATATAGTCATATATATATATATATATATATTTCAGTAATATATAATAATTATAATGTATATAATAAAGAAATAAAAATGAGAAAATTAAAGATCATTTTTGTTTTTATGTTTTTCTTTAATAACTATTTTTATTTTTATTTTATTTCATTTTTTTTTATTATTTTATATTTAAATTTAATTTCTTTAGGTTATTGTTATTGAAATAGTTTTTTTTTGCTATATATTTTTTTTTTAATTATTTTAAATTGTAAAAGATATACATTAGATATCTATTTTTGCATAAAATATGAAAAAAAAAAAAAAAAACAAAAATAATTATAGTTTGTAAGTAATATTTCACATTTAACTTTTTTTTTTACATTTTTGTCAAAATTTTTTTTTTCTTGGGAGTAAGTGAATATGTTATGGGATTGTTAAAATAAGAATCAAAAAATTATATTAGATTATTAGACAAATAATATGGACATACTTTCAGTATTATTGACAAGACATGATCCTAACTGCATTTGACCACTGCTGACATTTTTCTATCTAACGTTTTGTGAAACACTTATTATTGAAGGCCATAATAAAAATTTTCCCTTAATAATGTTGTGGCAGTTTAAAATTTTCAAAATAGAATAATAAAATTGTTAATATTATTATAATATTTTTTTGCATCAACATTTTTTTTTAATGTTTGATATTTTTCAGAACAGTTTTATTTTTGAAAGATTATCCAAAACATATATATATATATTAAATAGGTGATGTATAGTTATCAAATAATAAAATTAAACAATAATGTATAAATGCATTATAAAACATACACGATTATTTGCTGTTAATTTATTTATTTTTTTTTTTATTTGGATCTGTAGTATTATTAATTGGGCACACAATTAAACGTTTGAAGCGACTTAGGCCAACTTCAAAATAAACATTCAATTAAGTAAAAATTAATAAGGTAAATGTATGTACACACATTTCCCATTATTTGATGATGACATTTAATGTTAATAGTCTGGTATACACACATCTTTTTAGAAACAAATTTTTAGTAATGATTGATAGTGAATCAAACAAAAACTATTTATAATAATAAATAAATTATTACGAATTATTTACATATATATGGGATGATGTATTAGTAATTTTAATAATTTTTGAATATACATTTATTATAATAAAATGTAACTTTGTAAAAACATATATACTTATGTTAAAATTTCCAAGCTGATTGAAAATTTTAAAATTATCCTGAATATATTAAAATTCTGACTTATTTATTATTGGATTCAGATTAAAAAAAAAAAATGATCTGAAAACACGAAAATTTAAAAAAAATATATTATACAACATTAATTAAGGGGAAAAACGTTTTATAATTTCCTATAATAACGATAAAATTAATAAATGTTATAAAATTAATACTTTATATTAATTTTAAAAATGTATATTAAAATAAATAGTTCAAGGCTAAAAAAAAAACAAAACTATTTTTTACCAATCCGTTTTTAAAAGTGTTTGTGAAATATTTCCCATTTATATTAATATAGTACTTGGTATAACAAAATTTAATCAACAATAACTAATTTAATTAATAACTACAAGTTTTTAAGGAAAGAAAATTAATAAAAAATTATATCGTAGGTCTATTAATTTTAACAAAAATGTAACTATTTTAATGCATTTTATGTATCTAGGTATATAGTATTAATTCTATTTTTTTTTTTAATTGAAATTTGATAAAATTAATGTTTCTGTCTTTTTTTATTGATGATTTAATAAAATAATGAATTAATATTTTTTTTTTTTTTACTGTTTAGGAATATTACTTTGTTTCTGTTAAAGTTATTTCAATATTTTTATTTTTATTTTGTAATATAAAGAGAAAACTTAATAATTATACATTGTTTGAAAAACATTCAATTATGTTCAAAAAACCATGTTTTATTTATTTTTAATTAATTAATTTTTTATTTTTATTTTTAATTTTTTTTTTTTCAGAAACCATTAAATAAAAGATTAATACAACAACAATATTTAATTTTTTTTTTTTTTAAATGCTATATTATTTTACAGCAAAATTCTAATAAATTTTGTCCTCACTTAAAATGCCACCCATTATATTGTGAGCGTATAATATATTAAATAGCTTATAATATGAAACATATAATAAAAAAAAAAATTTTTAAGAAAAAATTGCAAATATTTTTATAAAATTAACATAAGTTATGTAAAAAAAAAAAAAAAAAAAATACAAAAAAAAACTTAATATTAATATATATTGTATAAGTATATAATATAATAAAAAATTTACAAATTCTTAACATTAAATGATGTTTAAGAATAAGAAAAAAAAAATAATAATAATTATTTCATTAAAAAATATTACGACAAAACGAAAAATTTGAGTTTTTAAATTGGATAAACATTATAATAATAATAATTTTGTTTCAAAATAAAGTTCGGAATCAACCAAGCCAGGGTACGTTAGATTTTCTAAATTTTTTACTGGAAATGTTATTATAAAATAATTTTGGATACTAACAATAAAGCTTGGGAAGAATAATAAAAAATGTTTGATTAATAATTAGGTATTAAAACCAAAATAAAATAATTAGGAACCATAACTGATTATATTTATAAACAAATACTTGTGTTACGTTATATAACAAACAAAATTATATATAATATTGTATATTTTGTTTTTTTTTTTTCGCTCTTTGAGTGTTGAATCAATTACAAAATTACAAATTAAGATAATTTAGTTTTGAATTAAGAGTAAAAAAGAGAAATTTTTGTAATAATATTGTTATATTACAAATTATAGTTGAAAATCTTGTATAAAATTGATTTGTTATATTGAATTTTTATGTTTTGGTTCCATTTTGAGATTATTTTAATAATTTTATTTAATAATTTTTAATTTTTAATTTTACAATTTAACGATTTTCATTTTTTTTTGTTAATTAATGATAATAATTAATGTAGTAAGTATAATGAATTATTTTTTTTTTGTTTTTTTTTTTTTTTTTTACTTTTTATATTTCTAAATAAAAGTTATAAATATTAAAATTATAAATTAATAATAATAATAATAATAATTAAAAAAATAAAATAAAAATATATATAATAAAAATTATAAAAAAATGTGTATAATGTATAAAATATAAAAAATTTTTATTTTTTTTTATTAAACAAAATAATATAAACTCCAAAAAAATGAAATAAAAATAATAATTTGGTATCAAATACATTCTCGCATAATAACAATAATATTATAATTTAGGTTTTTTTTTTTTTTTTGTTTAAATATATTAAAAAATAAAATTTTGGAAATTCAATATTCACTTTTTTTAAATTTTTAAATTTTGCTTTATATTTTCTTTTAAGGCCAATTAAAAAATTATAAAAAATTTATAATTTTAATTAGTTTTTTTTTTTTATTAAAAAAATTTTGAGAAAAAATATTCTTAGTTTTGCACACAGAGTTAAACTTGTTAAAATTATTACAACAATTTTTTATGAATTTTCAATTCATCCGTTTTTTTTTTTGATTTTAGGCAAAGAAAAAATCAGTCTTAAGAATCACATTTATATATTAAATTTTTTATTTTATTTTTTTTTTTTCAAATTTAAAATTTTTAACAAGTTTATACTTTTTTTTTTTTTTTGTTTTAACTAAGTATATCTAAGAATATTTTTTACTATTTAAAGAACTAATGTAGAATATTTAGTTTTAAACATAATATTTTTTTTTTGAGGCTTTCTTGCAAAATTTTTTTTTTGTGCTTATTTTAGCAAAAAAAATATTCGAAATTGCCTCTGTTTGACATTTTGAATAATAAATAACAGAAAGAGCTTTGAAATCTTAAAGCTCACATTTAGAACAATATTATATACGCTTCTGTATATAATAAAATTTGACATTTATGTTATCCTTTGGCTTAGTTGTAATTTTGGGTCAAAGTAATTCTGGCCAAAGTCAATTTTCAATTATTGCATAAAATTTTTATTCGATTTTGCATTAAATTTTTGGTATTTACTAAATATCTGTAGTTCTTTAAATTATCCAATCACAGTATAAATTTCAGTTTTCAGTTGCTTAGTTTTTTTTTTTTTTTAATTTTATATTTTGGAAAAATATTTCCTATATTTTTTTTTTGTTAAAGTAAAATCTAAGTCTATCAGTCAATTTAAATTCAATTTTGATTTTTTATTTTTTATTTATTTTTTTTTTCAATTAAGTGGATTAATTAAAACAAATTGCATTTTGGTTTTACTTTTAAAAAGTTAATTTATTGTTAAATTTTTTTTTTTTTTTATCACAGAACCGAAACTTTAATTTCATTATAAGTCCAATAAATTTTAGCTTTTTTTTAATTTATTTTTCAAAATTTATTTTTTTTTTCATTTAATATTATTATTTTATAACCTTTTAAAATTTATTTTATAAAAACCATTTTTTTTTTGTCAGAACTTACTTTTTGAAGTAAAATTTAAAATACAATTTGTTTGTAATTTTTTCATCATTTTTCGAAAACAAATAAATTCTAATTATTTGCCAATTATGAAACAAAAATAAAAAAAGGAAAGAAATAAATTAGCACCAAAATGAAATTTATGAAAAAAATAAAAAAAAAATTAATAAAAATATAACATAAAAATATAATACTATATTATATATAATAAAAAAAAAAGAAAAATATTTTATAATGAGCAAGTTAACAAAAAAAAAAAAAAAAAAAGATTAGAAAAATGCATCAGTCAAATTTCTACATTTTTTACATGAATTAAAAAAAATATTTAAATTCTTTTTTTTTAACTTTTGTTATTTTTAATTTTTTTTTTTTTTATTTTGTGCTAATATTTTTAATATTTATTTAATTTCTAAAGTACACATTGAATATAAGTTTAAATTTTTGATTCAATTTTTTTTTTCTTAATTACATTATTTATGTATCTAAAGCTTTTAGTTATATTTTTTAGAAGAATAATAATTCCGAATTTGTGAGGACATAAGAACAAGGGAAACTATGAAGTGCTTGACATTTAAATATGTACAGATCGATGCATTGAATCTGTATTGGGACTTACCGAACAAATTTTACAACAAATATATGGTTTATCAAAATGAAAATCAAACGAAGCGATTACTATTTAGAAATTTGTTAAAAATTTAAAGAGAGCTCGTACCATAGTTTATCATATTCAAACATCGGATGGTATTTAATTAAATTTTAACTTTTTTAAAAATTGAAATAATTGGAACTAAAAGCTTTAAATATATAAACAACTTCATTATAATGGGAAAATATTTTATAGGAAAATTATTTATACTCATAATTATTTTTATTATTTTGTTATGTATTAATAATTTTTTTAAAATTTTTTTTTTACAGAATTATCTTAATGCAATGAATTATAAAATTAATTAACTTAAGATTTATGTATTAAAGCAATATATTTTTTTAACAAAATTGCACAAAATGGTTAACAAATTGAACCTAATAACAAAAAAAAATTATTTTACCAAATATATTTAATATGGTTTTATTTAATGAATCAAATATTGAAAGACGGAAAAATTAATTATCTTTTGGTCATGTTACACAAATAATTTGTGTAATCAATTGAAAGACTAAAGACTAAAGAAAAACAAATTTACATAGTTTAAAATATTTCTAGAAAATTGATTTTAATGTTCAGTATGTTTTATCATGTAGCTAGTTTAAAACTTTTAAGAGCAAATAAAACATATTTATATATGAGTTTGCTCTGGATTTATAACAATTTTAGTAATCTTATATAATTTATGAGGCTCAATACAATGAAAATAAATATTTTTTTTTATATTAAAGGCAGTAAAAACTGAAGTCTAAATTTTGTATTTAAAATGTATACAAGAGATCATAATGATTGTGATTTAAATGTAAGAGTTTAAGATTACATAAAGTTATTTTAGGAAAAAGTTAGTTGTTTTTTTTTTTTTTGTAAGAAACTCCGAGCAAAATATTTTTTAAATGATTGCAATTTCTAGAAATATTTGATCATTATTTTTGTTTATATAAACAAGTATAGTTCTTTATTTAATATTGTATTTTTTGATTTAGAGGAAAATTGAATTATGTTTTTGAATTTTAGAAGAAGATTTTTGAATAAATGCATATGTTGTGATGATAAAATTGAAAGATGTTATTTTTTGAAATAACAAAATAATTATGTAAATAATTTTAACATATTTTTATTATTTTAAATTAAATGTAATCGAACACAGGCGTATATAAAAGTTAAATTAACAATTAGTTTTTTTTTATTTACAGATTTACAAATTTTAATAAAAATGTATTTCTCTTATGCAAGGGAATTTAATGCCGTATTTTGTTTTTTATATTATTATTATTATATTTATATAGTTTTTATTTATTTTTATTTTTGTTATTTATTATATTGGTGGTTAAGTTCCAGTTGCGCCGAAAATATTTTCGCTGTAATTTTCGACGCAACGAATTTATAAAAAATCCATGCATGGCTTTATTGGTGACTGCTGTAAATCTGTTATTCCTATAACTGTACGATCATTGCCACTTAAATTGTTATTATTATTATTACTTAAAGCTGCTAATGAATGATGTAAATTATGAGAATGATGTAAATATGGATGATGATGATGATGATGGTGAGACTTTTGACGACGATGATAAATACTTTTATGATTATTTAAACTGTTTAATGTGCGAAAAACTTTGTGACATAAATTACATACAGCATTGTTAAGAGGTTGTAAATGTTGTTGTTCCTTGTGCCGCTTTAATGTTAATTTCGTACTCAATAATTTCCCACAAACATCACATCGATGGCATGCAGTCAATGGTAATGGTAATACCAATCTACCGGCTGCTTGAACTGCAGCAGCTGCCACAGCTGCAGCCGACAATCCACCCAAATCATTACCAGGATCTGTATCAACTGAACAATTGCTGTTTAAATTATTTGTTGAGCTGTATGAATTTCGACGACAATCACCACTGCCACTTGACAAAGGCGGTGAAATTGAGCGTCGATGATGTTGTATTTGATGCAGAGGTGATGAATCTAATGAACGCTCACCAGTTGAATGATGATGCATTTGATGTTGCTGTCCCGATTGGGTTCCTGGCGGGGACAATTGCTGATGATCTAATTGCTGTAGTGTGGAATGATGGGGACTAGTCAAATGATGATGATGATGGTGTTGGTGATTTGAGTGTTGCAAATGATGGTGACGTGTGTTATTACTGTTTGGACCATTACCTGGCACAATAACTCCACTAAATAAATTACTGGCACTATTACCACCACCATCTAAATACACAGTTCAACCATGCACACATTTTCAATCAGGTTCAGAATTAATTAATTTTTGGTGGTTGGCGATTGGTATTAATATGGTGAACAAGATCGAGAAAGAAAAAAGAAAAAAGAGACATTTGTGACTTTAAGTTGAAATTAAAAAAAAAAAAATTTTTTTTTTTATTTAAAATTTGTTTTTTTTTTTTTATTTATATTTTTAATTTCAGGCATAATCATATCAAAAATGCAAATTAGTTTCAATTTATAGTTTTTTTTCATATAAAAAAAATTTATATGTATAATTTAAAAAAAAAATAATAAAAATTTGGTTTTGTACAAAAAATAAAAATAAGTTCAAAAAAAAAAAAAATTAAGGAATTTTAAACCCAGGATTATTTAGCTTTTAAGTTTAATATGTAATTTTTTTTTCTTTCTTTTTTTATCTAATAGAAAAGAAAATAATTTTGATCAAAAAAGATTTATTCGAAATTAATGGGGGGCAAAAAAAAAAAAAAAAACTTTAATTATTTTGGAATAATATTTTTTTTGCTTTTGGAGTTTTATAGAAATCAAAAAAACGGATGTTTGCACATTGAAAAAAAAAAAAAATAAATTTTGGATTAAAATGAAATATTTGAATTGCGAAAAAGTTAAAGAAAATATTTACATTTCGAACTAAAAATGATATTTGGACCAATAATAAAATTGGTAAAAAAAATGACATATTTTCATGTTTAAACTTTCAAATTTTGTGACATTTTAAATAAGAATTGTCGTCAAGTTTTTTTTTTATTTTGAATCAAAAGTTTCTATTTAATTTTTTTTTTATTTTTGTGAAAATCAAAAAAACTTGAAAACTATTCCACTCACAATTATTTCATTTTCTTAAACTTTTTTTTTTGGGTTTTGGGAATTTTGAAAAATAAAAGAAATAATAACAGAAATTTGAAAATAAAATCGGTTAAAAAAAATATTCAAGGGGATTGACGACTAATTTTTGTTTATTTATTTATTTTTGGAACCAATTGCGGTTCGAAAACCAAATTAAAATTTATTAATTCGAAAACAAAAAAAGGAAGAAATTAAAAAAAAAAAAAAGAATTGATTTTTGAATCAACCTGGGATTTAATTTTTTTTGTTTATTTTTTTTTTTTTTTTGTTTTTTTAACTTTAAATAATAAATATATAAAAATAATAAAATTTTGTTGTTTTTTCAAATTTTGAAAAATAATTAAATTTTTGATATTTTAGGCCTGATTAAAAATGATTTTCAACTTTTTTTTTTTTTTTTTTTGTCACTATGTTTAATGTCACTTTGTTTTTCTTTTTCATTTTTTCAACATAATCCAATTTCGCAACTTAGTAATTTTTTTTTTCTTCAAAATTGCAAAACTGGACCATTTTCTCTTTAGTGTTCATTCATTTTTTGTTTTTTTGTTTTTTGTTTTTTTTTTTTTTATAAAATAAATCAAAAAAAATTTATTTTCTCTTTTAGATAAAAAAAAAAAAAAAAAATTAAAAAAAAAAATAAAATAAAATAAAATTATCTTATTATTTTTTTTTTTTTGTTGGAATTATGTAAATTTTATGTAATTATGAGTTTTAAAAAAAAAAAACAAACTTAATGTTAAATAATGCCTGTTGTTTACATTTTGCAAGATTTTACTATATATATATATATATATATATATATAAAAAAAAAATTTTGTTTTTATGTCTTAAAAATATAAAATTCATGAGAGTTTTTTTTTCGAATATTGAGTTGTTATCATGTGACGAGCGGCAGCTGATAGGAGATTTTTTTTGTTTTTATTCAATTTGGTTTAATGAAAAAATAAATTTAAAAAAACTTTTTTAACACGTTATCTTAAGTTTTAATTTTGCTCTTTTTTTTTAAATTGGTTCCATAATTTTGTTTAAAAATTTTAATATACAGGAAACATATATGTGTTAAATAAATTTTAATTAACTATACCGCGAAAAAACCAACAACTGCACCCTACGGTGTCCTGGAGTAGACTGCTTACACAATCATTCCACTAACCACAGTTGCTGGCCTCTCTCCCTTTCTCTTTTTCTAAGTGTTAGTCTTTCTACTTGTTATTTACTACCAATACAGAGAAAGAGGGTATTTTGTTTGCCGGTCATACGATCATAGAGGGGTATATTTTATCTATAGTGCAATAATCGTTTAACATTCGGCCATCCTACTATTGTCATCGTCCCTGATGACTAAATCTACTGTTAATTTCAAATTAGTGCTAATAATTGTCAAATTTCTACATTTTTTTTAAATTAACTACAAAATTAGTTATAACCTAATTACTTGATCACTACTATTATTGTTATTTTTATATTCTAGATACTACAAAATAAATCATGCATTTAAAACTTCTACAGCTTAGAACTTCTCCTTTAATACTAAATCTTTAAACCAATAGCAAATTCTGGCATTCAGAACCCAACAGTTCAGAATGTTCCCAGAAAGAACTTCAGTTTTTGGTCGATTTAGGTTAATCATTTACTTATATATATATATATATATACACACACACACATACACATATATATATCTCTTTTTATACTAAATCTTTGGGCTGATAGCAAATTCTGGCATCCAGAACCCAACAGTTCAGAATGTTCCCAGAAAGAACTTCAGTTTTTGGTCGATTTAGATTAATCATTTACCAATATATATGTATCTCTCATCTAAAATCCAATATGTTTTGGATAAATGTATCAGAATATCTAAAGAATATATATTTACGAATACTCATTTTTATTTTCAGTCATTTTCAAAATCATATTTGAAAATCATATTTCAAAATCATATTTATATTCATAAACTATCCTTAATGATCTTTCCTTCCACAATTTTGCAATTAATAAATAAGTTAAACTCATATCATTTTCATATCTTTCAGGTATTTAAATTTTTCCATATTTGATTCTAATTACTATACCTTTTCTTTTCTTTTCATTTTCCAATAAACTTAAAATCAAAATAATAAAAATAAAAAAAAAAAATAAAACTTGTTTAATAATATTTCTTGAAAATTATTTTATTGAAATAATTCTTATAATTTTTTTGTTTTACAAAAAAAAACTATATTTAAATAATTATTATTTTTAATCACCATCTTCATTGAAATCTTCCTCATCAGTACTTAATTCATTAAAAGAAATATCGTCAAATTGTAGCCAAGGCTTCATTTTGTCTGCAGCATAAACGGATTTAAATCGTTTTTGTGTAACTTGTGTTGTATCTGTATCTGATATCTCATAGCGATCATTTGGAAATACTTCACTCACTACATAAGGACCTTTAAAACGAGGCAGCAATTTTCGAGATTTTCCTGTAGCTGGATGCTCTGCTTTTAGTAAAATTAAATCTCCTTTTTCATATTTTCTAGGTGCTCTATGTTGAATATTAAATTTTTGAGCTGTATTGTATTGTTTTTCCCGTATGCGATCCTCGATGCACTTCCGAAGTTGATCTAAATTAAAATTTTCTTTTTCCTCATCAAATTCATGGAGGGCCATGCTTAACTTATTATGTAAATTATTGTTGGGTTCATAAGTGAATAATAATCTTTGCGCAGTGTAACCAGTTATATCATGTTTAATGTTATTGAGACCCCATTGTATTGATGGTAAATTTTGATCCCAATTTCTTCCGCTTTCATCAATGGTTGAGGTAGCTAAGCTTCGATTAAGCGAACGAAAAACACGTTCAATTTGTCCATTCGCTCTAGGTGTTCGAACTGCGGTTAAAACATGTGCAATATTATTTTCTCTGCAATATTCATTAAATTTTTTTGATGTGAATGTAGAACTGCGATCACTTATAATTCGTGTTGGCATTCCAAAATACTGTGATGTTTCATCTAAAGTTTTAATGGCGCCGTTTATGTTTGTTGTCCTTACTGCACGTAAAATAGTATATTTGGTAAATGCATCTATGATAGAAAAAATATGGCAATTTTGCTTACTGCTTTTTGGAAATGGACCAACGTGGTCAACATGAATTGTATGAAATGGTTTTGAAACTTTTTCTATAGGATGTATTTGAAATCGTGTTTCGTCATTACCTCTATTGTTATATAAACAACCTAAACAGCTATTTATGTACTTTTTTACAACAGAACGCATTTTTGGAAACCAATACATTCTCTGAACTAAATCAAGAGTATTCTCAATACCAAAATGTCCAACATCATCATGATGCGTCTGAATAATTTTCCACCGTAATCCTCTAGGTACCACAAATCTTGTCCCACCTTTAACTCTCTTATAAAGTTTATTATTTTTAATTTCATATTCTTTTTTAATATGATTAATGTTTATCTCTGTACTTTTGTCATCATTTTCAAGAACATTTAAAATTTTATCAATTTCAGGATCTTTTCGTTGAAGAGTTGATATCCAATCTAATTCTGACATTCCTATTAACATCTGATTATTTTTTTCTCCAGATTCAGCTAATTCTTTTATTGGACAGCGACTAAGAGCATCAGCATGAGCTAAAAACTTAGCTGGCCTGTAAACCATTTCAAAGTCAAATTCCTGTATTTTTAGCCACCATCTGCCTATTCGACTGACAAGAGTTCTTTTTGAATGTGTCAATTTGAGGGAATCACAGTCAGTAACAATTTTAAATCTCTTATTCAGGAGATAATACTTAAATCTTTCTAAACTGTTAACAACTGCTAACGCCTCAAGCTCGTAACTATGATATTGTGACTCAACTGATGTTGTTGTTCTACTAAAATAAGCTACTACACCTTTATTTTTACTTGAATCGATCTGTATCAGTATGCCTGCTAAACCTATGGAACTGGCATCAGTATGAAGTTCGTGTTCATTTTCCGGATTATATAATACCAAAATAGGTTCTTCACATAAATTCAATTTGAGAGATTTAAAAGCATTTTCTTGTTCTTCCTTCCAAGCAAAAATAACATCTTTACATAATAACGAAGTAAGTGGTTTTGCAATAATTGAATAATTTTTAATAAATTTCCGAAAATATCCGGTTAGTCCTAGGAATCGCCTCAATTCTGTTATGTTGGTTGGAGTTGAAAAATCTTTCACAGCATCAACCTTTTTTGATCCAGGTCTAACACCATTTGCATCAATTTCGTGCCCAAGATAGCTTACCCGCTTTGCGAAAAACACACACTTTGATAAATTAATAGTAAGACCTTCTTCTTTTAATAATTGTAAAAATAATTCTATACTTTTTAAACTTTCTTCGATATCGACAGCTGGAAGCAAAGCATCATCTATATAAATACTGCATTTTTTTGGTTTCATTTTACTTGATAATTTCGCCATCATTCTCATGAAAACAGCCGGTGCATTTGTTAAGCCGAAAGGCATTCTCTTAAACTGATACTGACCATTTGGAGTAACAAATGAGGTAAGATGGCGAGAATTTTCATCTACAACAATTTGGTAATAACCACTCATTAAATCGATCGAATTAAAAATCTTTGATCCAGAAAAAGAATTTATTAGTTCTTCAATATTAGGTGTTGGAAAATTTTCTCTCACTGTTATAGAATTCAACATTCTATAATCGACACACATTCTGTAATTTCCTTCTTTCTTTTTAACTAAAATTATTGGACTTGCATATTCTGATGTAGAATCTTCTATAATATCATTATCATGTAAATCTTTTATAATGTTATCTAATATTTCCAGTTGATTATAGGGAACCCTGTATGGCTTATACCTTACTGGCTCATTGGACTTTAATTTAATTTGTAATTTATGATTTTTAGACTGACCCAATTCCGATGTTTGCAAAGATACAGTCTCACGATAACGATTTAATAAAGATACCACCGATTGCTTATCATTAGTATTTGCTTCACTTCCAAATTTTACATCACTTATTTCTATTATTTTTTTCAAAGATTGATTATTAAAACTAGAATTTGCTGTCAATTTCATTAATTGTCATTCTGGCGAATCTGCCACCACTTTTGTAACATTAAATGTTCCGTACTTCTTAACTATCATGACATCGGGATGATTCAAGAAATTTCGTCCAATCAGAATTGGCACATCTTGTAAAGCATCTTCCACAACTAAAATTTTCACTGGAAGTTCAATATCATTCAATGTAATTTTTTTCTCTAGTTGCCCAATTGCATTAAAAAAACCGCCACCAAAACTTTTTAAATTAACATTAACGTCATCATATCGCCATCCGAATTTCTCAACTTCTGATTTCTTCATAGTAGTGCAGTCGCTTCCCAAATCCAGAAATGAATCAAAATTTTTATTATCAACACTAACTTTTTGATAGCATTCATTCCTCTTATCAAATACTTCCGTCAATGATCTAACCTGCTTATTGTTATCTCTATTTTTTTCTTTATTCATGCAATTGTATGCAAAATGTCCAGGTTTTCCACAACAATAACATACTTTTACATTTCGATTATTGAATTTTGTATTAAATTTATTGAAATTATTATTTGAACTATTGTCATTATTTTGAAAATTATATGGATAACTCCTTTTTGAATTTGATGAATTTAAATGAGGTTTGTTAAAATTATTATTTGATGCTCTATTTTCAGTATTTTTAAAAGAATTTATAAATTTTCGTCGAATTTCGCAATGATCATTCATCGATTCTAAAACTTTAAGCTCGCGCAATGTATCTGGAATAGTTTGAGGTTTAACTGCTTCGACCCGGTGACCTAAATTTGTATTATTAAGTCCTGATATGACATATTTGATTGTTTCAGCTTCTGTTAAATTTAATTTGTTGCATAAGCTGACTACACTATAAAAATAGGTTTCAATAATTTCATTAGGCATTCTTTGTCTCATCAATAATTTAGTTAATATTTCTGATTTATTATCAACTGTAGGAAAACCTAATAAAAATTTTGTCTTAAACTCATTCCAATTATTTATTAACTTTCCGTGAACCTGATACCAATCATAAGCTGCTCCTTTTAGTTGCCCACCCGCGTAAAACATTGTGCTTAAACTATCCCATTTGTAGATGTTTTGTAACTTATCCACATTTTTTACCCAATCTTCAGAATTCGAAAAACTCTTACCTGGCTCAAAACTAGGAATTAATGTACGAGCTTCCATCAATGTCATCCGTGTTAATCCTTCTGATCTGGTTTCGTTGACGTGTTCATTTCTTTCGATATTTTGAATATCATTTAATGTCACTGTATGTGATGCTTGTCTCCGACCTCTTTTATTTTGCTTTAAAACTAAATTTTCTTGGCGAAGTCTAATAACTTCTTGTTGTAACTCATCGCTATCCATAGTTTGAAAAGTTGAATTCAAAGTGTTTTCCATTATGTTTTCTTTGGCGACAGCCCTCTTTCTTCCTACTCTAGTGGATTCCATATTACTTTTTTTTTACTTTAATTTTTTAAACGTTTAATTTTTTTTTTTTAAATGTTTAATTTTTTTTCTTTTAAATAATCGTTTTTTTTTTTTTTTTAAATAATCGTTATGATCGTTAAATTACGAATGAGCAATAAAATATATATTTTCCTAGATTTAAATACTATATTTAAATATTTCCTACTCAACTTACAACCCTTCTCTTCATTTATATTTTTTTTTTCCCCCCCGTTTCAGAATTATATTAAATAAGACTCACCAATACTGCGAAATTAATATGACTCACTTCCATATATATGTTTTCCACACAATTTTTATTCCTATACTTCTTTAATAAAAATTGCGAAATTCAAATCTTACCTCTAACGTATTTATTAATTATTTTTTAAACACATTTACAAAATATTATCCACTCTCACTTTTAAAATATTTAAATCATTTTTTTTTTTTTTATATCCTTGGAGATCACTATCCCACTTCTGAAAAATGTTAAATAAATTTTAATTAACTATACCGCGAAAAAACCAACAACTGCACCCTACGGTGTCCTGGAGTAGACTGCTTACACAATCATTCCACTAACCACAGTTGCTGGCCTCTCTCCCTTTCTCTTTTTCTAAGTGTTAGTCTTTCTACTTGTTATTTACTACCAATACAGAGAAAGAGGGTATTTTGTTTGCCGGTCATACGATCATAGAGGGGTATATTTTATCTATAGTGCAATAATCGTTTAACATATGTATGATTTCATATTTATATTGGAATTTTTCTCTTATAAATCTTATAATCAAAAATGTGTACTTTAGAAAAGAAAAAACATAAAAAAAACGTCATTACGAATAAAAAATAAAATCTACTGTAAAATTAAGATAATTTTTTTGAATTATTATCGGCTTAAATAAAAAATAAAATAAAAAATTATAATGTTATGAAATTTCTATATATAATATTATATGTATAAAACAAAATAAGAAGAATAAAAAATGTATATTTACATTTTGTACAAACTTACTTCCTAATTAATAATAATAATAATTTTGTATTTTTATATATAATAAATTTTTTTATTTAATTATATTATAAAACCAAAATTATGTGAAAAATGTTACATTTTACATAAAATTTATGTTAAAAATATTAAATTAAGAATTCTTTAATTTCTTGATATAATTTCCATATTATGTAAATTAAGATAAAATTTTGTTATAGTTGACCACTTACAAATGAGATCTTTCCGTTGACATTGAAAGATAATATATAGAATCTAACAGAATTATTCGAATAAGTTATTGGTTGGTTTGAAGCGGGCCGCATTGGTAATCCTTCTAAATGTTAATCAATTAACATTATTTTAGAGGAAAGTCTTTGGGATAATAATTTTTTTTGGCAGTGATTGTATGTTTTTTTTTCTCTCAAGAAAGATTCCCAAAACACTTTAAAAAATTTTTTATTTTTTTTTATTTGTCAAATTTGAGAATAGTTTTGCATATACAACAAATTTTGGAATGCAAATCAATTTTTTTTTTTTTCGAAGTCACAAATCATGTAATATGTTTACATTTTGGTAATGTGTAGGAAGCTCGATGTAATTTTATTTATTTTTTGGCATAAAATTATTTTATTACTTTTTTATATGTCTATAAAAGTCCATTTTATTGCGCTTATTTCACTTGAAATATAAACGAAATAAGGAAAACTGAAAACTGAAAGTTTTTTCTACGACTAAGCATGCAATTTCGAATAAATTAAAATATATTAAAAAGAAATTAAAAAAAAAAAACATAATATACGTTCAATGTAAAATTTTTCACATTCTACATAATTTAAATATATGTATTTTTCATAATTTGTAAAAATATACTTTTTTTTTTATACAATCTATAATTTTTTTATTTATTTTCAAAATTTTGGTAAAACCGGCACCTTCAAATATTTTTTTTTTTTGCTTATTTATATATTTATAATGAAATAAAAAATTTTTCTTAAAATTTTATAGTTTTTATAATATAAAAAAAAAAATTACTTAAATATTTTAATTTTTTTTCTCAAAAAAAACATAAACACTATATATATATATGTATATATTTTCCTAGCTAAATTGTTTTTAATGATTTAATATAAGCTAAAAGTGTAGATTAGATAATAATAATTATTTTCTTGTCAATTTTTTTTTTTTGTGAATTTATTAGATTTAAAAAAATTTTTTTTTTTATAAAAAATTTAAAAGGCGAAATAGAGAATTTCATATTTAAAATTTTGTTTTATCATAATGTTACTATACAATATTACTTTCTTTTCTATATTAATTTTATTATTAATGCTTTGTGCCTTTTTGAGATTTCAAATTAAGTTTTTTTGATAAGTTTTAAGTTTAACTATATAGTTGAAAATTGTATCTATAAAATATGTATAAATGTGCAATGATGAATAAAAGGTGAATAAGAAGGCTCACTTTTAAGAAAATATATATTCGGTATTTGAAAACTCCTCGAATGATATAATATTATCATTAAACAGATGAATAATTTATTGAGGCTTTAATTTCAGTAATTATGATATAAAATTCGATTACTGTCAACATTCACTAAAAGATGGAATAGAAGTGTAACTATTTAGAATGTAACTATATATGAATTATTCAGTTTCCACAACCGAAATACATTTTTTTTTTTCAAGCTGAAACTTTCGAACGGCTTTTCGAAACATTAAATCAATATTATGTACATATTGCATAATAAAAACAAAACTGCTTAGAAAAAATATGCTTGATAACTATTTAAATATTGTCAAAATATTGTTAGTTACGAAATCGCGATATAGAATATTATAAAATTACTGTACACTACACTACTACTATTGTAGAGTACAGATTTTCAAGATTCATTAAAGTGCATCAATTATATTATTAATTAATAAAATGGTATTTCGAATATAAGAAAATTTTCCTGTGCCATTTTCTAAAAAAAAAAAAATTATAAGTACGTTATAGTTATTATGTAAAAGAATAATTATCTCACATGTGGCATATTTTTGCATACTTTTTTTTTTTTTTTTTTTAGTTAGTCTTATATAAAAATAAATTTATCATTTATATTATAATATTATAATAATAAATTTTTTGATAAGTATGTATATAAATTAATAATAAAATGCATTTTTTTTGCGATATTATTAATATATGTATATCTTAAAAATTATTTAACAATAAATTGTGAAAATGAAAATTATTTTCGGTTTCCTTCTATGATGTACGATTTAAATGAAAATATGGATTTCCAGGATGACCTAAAACACTTGATTGATTTTCTTCTTTAGGTTGTTTTAAATTTCTGTGATAAATGCTTTTATGATTTCTTAAACTATTCAATGAGCTATAGACACGTTTGCATATATTACATATTGGTTCTTTGGTTGGACGCATATGAACATTTTGTATGTGTCGCTTAAGGCGCGTCAACGAAGATAAATTTTTATTACATGGATCACAACGGAAATCTTCACCAGGAATGCCTGACGAATTGTTTCCGTTATTGCCAGTGTTAGCGGAATTACCACTACTACTTGATGCCATAGCTGCAGCAGCGGCAACAGCTGCTGCTGACATTAATATAGATTGTTGCTGTTGTTGTTGTTGCTGTTGTTGTTGTTGTTGTTGTTGTTGTTGTTGTTGTTGTTGCTGCTGATTTCCCGAATTGTTACCAATTGTGTTACTTGTGCTCGATCCACACATTGATGGCATCAAACCAGTTGATGGTGATGTTGTGAATGTTTGTAAATTTAAGCTATTGATTACAGATGATGAGACTGATGTTGATGGTAATATTGATTTTGTGTTGAAATTTAATTTATGTGTTGTGGTTGAAGTTGTGTTGTTCGTCGTCAGGTAACCTGACGACAGATTCAAAATATAAAACGTCGCATTAGCCCAGATTGTAATATTTTTTGGTTTAAATTTTATTAATTGTATTTATTGTTTTTTTTTTTGTTTTTTTGTAAATTTTTTTTTTTTTTTTAAGTATTCCAAATATAATTTATATTAAAATTGTTGAATATATTATATCAAGGAATTATTAGGACAAGAACCTTATGTCAAATTAACAAAATTGAATTAAGTCAAATTTATAATTCTTATAAATGTAGATTAATTTTATTTTAAAATATACCAATCGTGGGGAGATAATGTTTTTGAGTAAGAAAAGGGCAATAAATTTAGAGTACATTAGTTTTTTTTTTGGAAAGTATTGAATCATAATTTTCTTTCGAATCAACGAAATCAAATTCGTGCCGCTCAATTTTAGAAGTCAAATGAACAAATACAAAATTTGGAACATTATGGATAAGTTTTTAAACTTTAAGAATTGTAATTAAAACTAATAGATTTCATTTTAATAATAAGGAGACAATCTGACAAGCAGAGTTAAATTTTAAAAAAAATGATCAGGCTCTTGTTCTAAATGAAAATAAAAATTAATTCATTTCAAGAATTTATTTCGTGTAATATATTTATTGATTTAAATTTTATCCTAATTAAATTTATTTCCATTTTTGTAAAATTGTAATTTTGTGATTTCCAATTTTTGTGTTTAAACACCATCACCGTGTGTTCCTTTTTTTTTATGAAATTATTATTTTTTTTAACTGAGGCATAAATTTTGGAATTTTTTTTTGCATATAAACTACAATTTAAAAATTTTTTTTTTGTTTTATAGCAAAACTATAATGCATAATAAAAAAGAAATTTTGCGATTATTTTATTTATTTTACTTATAATTGAATTGAAAAAAAAAAAATAACTTTTCTCTATTATAAATTATAATATTTTAAAGAGGTATAAATAACATACAGATATTATTTATAATAAATTTTTTTTTTAACTTATCTTTTTTTAATTTAATAATTTTGATCCAAAACATAAAAAATTTATATAATCTTAACAAACGTAAAATTCTTTTTTATTATTAATTTTTTTAATTAATTATTAAATATATGAATAAATGTATTTTGAAAACTACAAAATTTACTAACATCTTTTGTTTTTATAATTAATTACTATATATATAATATGACAAATTATTCCTATAATGGAGTTATAATACATATATTTAATATTTTTATATTTGATTCAATGAGTCGAAGTATTAAATCCAGATAATAAATTTAATTTGTCAATAATAAGTTTAAATTTTGACTTTATGTATATTATTATAACTCTCTTATAGGTTTAAGTTGTGATTAAAATAATTGTAATTGCTTCTTTTTTTTTTTAGTTAAAACATTTTCGAAATAAACGACGAAACATAAAATTATATTTAGTCTAAAAACAAAAATTGTTAGTTCTAATTTTTAACCAAATATGTGTTTGTTTGATAACACTATTATGTTGTAGTTAATTTAAAAAAAAACTTAGTATTCCTTTTAATTTATATAATATTTTGTGCTCCCTAAAACCAATTATATTATATTTTAGATCTTATGTTGATTTTTAATTAGAATTTATTTTGAATTAAATTTATATAAAGAATTATTTTCATGTTATTTATTAATTTTTACACACTTTTGAATAAAATATAACTTCTATAGTTTATTCGGAATTTTATTGAAGAGCAGAATAAGGGTACAAAAGGCCAGAGCATGGAATGTATGTTAAAAAATATTAGAAAATTGAAATTAATTTTATTAGAATAATATTGGACATTTAAAAAAATTTTATTAATTTAAAATAAATTCTAATTGTTTATTTTTATAATTTATTTTATTTCCTTTGCATATTTGTTGTAAGAAAAAAAAAAAAAAAAACAAAAACTAGTTAAATTTTGTAAAAAAGCCAATGGTATATAAATTTAATTATAATTTTTTTTTTATCATATTTTTTTTTTAATAAAACAAAATATAACAATGTTTAATCAATTATTTTGTTGTTAAAACATTTAACAAAAATAAAAAAAATAATAATAATAAAAATAATATGTAATATATATTTACACAAACAAGAAACTTGCATTAAACTAAATATTAAAACAAAAAAAATTAAAAATAAATGCAAATAACTTGTTAGAGTTTTCAATAATAAAAAAAAAACTAAAAAAAAAAGATATTATATATATAAGATATTGCACACCCAACTAGGTTTCTTATAACTATAATCCTATATAAATTAATAAGTTTCCTAAATAAATTTCATTAAAATTCCTGTAAAAGTTATACCTTTTTTTTTAATGTAAAAATGTTATTTTGTATAAATGCACACACGTTAATCAAAAAAAAAAAATAATGTAATATTAATTTCGAGTTGATTAAAATTTCGATTATACAAATGATTGAAAATATATTCATAGAAGATAAATTCAAATTTTCAATACATATTTATAATATTCTCAAAATTTGATAATTGTTATTTTGTTTTTTTTTTCTATAGATATATTGTGGCTGTTTTGTAAGTCACTTAGAAAAATTTTAACCACCATTTCTGTTTTTATATAAAATTATTAGTATAATTTTGTTTATTATAGCTAAAGCTTTTGATTAGTATATGTATATGTATATGTATATATAGCAAACTATAAATAAAATATATTTGATTTTATTGGCTCCACAGATGAAATGGACATAATTTTAGGAAGCAAACTATAATTAAAATGATTGGTTCCCAAAACATTTTTTTAAATTTTTTTTTTGTTATTATTATAACGTGAAATATTGTTATTTAAAGGACATTAAGTGTTGACATTGGACCTAAAGTTTACCAAGAATTGCGTTTTATATAAAAATTAAATTTTGATTTTAAATTTAGTTTTTTTTTTTTAATTGCAATGAAAAACTTCTACAAATGAAATTTATGTTTTTCAGTTTGAGTTTAGTAAGATTTTTGGAAATAAGTGTAAAATTAATTTCGAAAATTAAAGAAACTGATAATCACCGCGCTCATATAATTTGAAACTAAGACAACGATTAGGGGGAGGGGGGGGGAGTGTCACTAAGCTATTTTTAATTTAAAAAAAAAACAAATTAGTGTTATGGGATTAAGAAAATGCAATAAGCAAGTCAGACTACAACTTAATAGCCACTAATTAGGTCACCTTTGATAAATGTGTCCACACTTGCACATTTTGTTTTTTTCAGTTTTTGTTTTGAAATTTTTGTTGTTTCTTTTTATTTGACAAAAAAAAAAACAAACTGCCAAGTACCTGTAAATGTGCAATTTGGCGCTTATTTGTTATTTGATCCCTAATTTTCTATTGGCTTTTTGCAAAGCCACAAGATTTTTTATCAACGAAGGTGAACTTTGCTTCAAAACAATTTTAAAGCCGAAGTGTGACAGCCTTATAGCAGGCAATTAACGATTTCTGAACTTTTTGGATTAGAAAATGTAAAAAAAAAAAAAAAAATTGTTTTTCGAAGGAACTATACCTAATAATTTGAATTTGTAGAAGTTTTTTTTTTTTTTTTCGTCAAAGAAATAAAATTTGGTGCACACTCTTGTATTCGTAAATTTTTTTTTTTGTGTAAATTATCCTTCCTATATAATAATCTTAAAATATTTGTTTTTTTTTTTAGTAATTTTGTAAATGGACGTAATACAAAAAAAAAAAAACAAACTTTCATTTTGAGTTTATAATAAAATTTCCAATTAAGGATCTTTTTTTTTTTTTTGTCTTTGTTTTTATTTTAACATATAATTTTTTTTTTATATGAAAAAAAAAAAATTATTGACAGAGTTAATTGAAACAATTTTAATTGTAAAAAAAAAAAAAAAAAATATGTATTTTTTTATATACTGGAAACAAAAAAACAAAAAAATGAAAATGATTAAATAATAAAACCCCAATTAAATAAATTGGGAGAAAAAGTAAAATATTATGTATTATATATGTTATATATATATTTATTTTTTTTTTTTTATATAAATTGTGTATATAATTAAAACATAGAAAAATAAATATTTTATTATTTATAAATTTTTTGTTTCCATTTTAAATTCAAATAAAATAAAATAAAAAAAAAGCTTTAGAATTGATGGGACATGTGTGGGCGATTACAAAAAAAAAAAAATTAAAATTTTATGTATAAAAAGATGACGTTTATTTATTCATCACTAAAAATTGTAAACTTTAAAAATATTTAATTTGTTTTTTTTTTTCCAGGATGTGGATGACATCTATACATTTTTTGAAATAAAAAAAAATTAATGAATTATATAAAATTTTTTTTTTAATCCTTTTATCAAAAAAGAGGTCGTTTAACATCATACTATTTTACACTTTTCCTTTAGACTATTTTCATCTAAAAAAAAAAAAACAAAATTATAATAAATCTTACGAGAAACAAATTCTTCTGGATTTAAAACAAAAAATTATGCACAAAATTAAGACAAAAAAATTATCGATATATGAATTTTGTAATTTATTATCGTTCTTTAATAATGGTGTTACATTTTAATATTTTATTTTATATCACCAGTAGTATTCCGTCACTCGAAATTTTCGAGTACATAGTTGAATCCCATCGACATTGTACACTCATTTCACAAGTTTATTGGGAAATATTTGCGAAATATTTGTATGAGCAAAAAGACAGTTTGATTTATTATTTTTCTTAATCCCGGCAAATTATTTTAAATAAATTCCAATAGATGTCTCTCATTCTGCCATGAAAAAATAGGAAATATTTGTATGGAAAATTATAATATGGATTACGACGAACACACATTTAAGCTAATTATATAGATTGATTATTTTTATATAAAATAAACTTAATATTAAAAAAAAATATTAACTCTATTTATATACAATCTAGTTGAATAGAAAACGTCACCTTTTTTTAACATAAAAGTTGAGCTTTTATTAAAAATGTCTGAATCAAATATATGTTTGGAATGAAAAAAAAAAATGAATAAGTAGAATATTAAAAAAAAAAAATCATAAAAAATGTGTTGGTCTACCAAATGCACACGAAAATTAAATTTTCTTTGAATAAATATATAAATAATTTTTTTTTTTTTCAATGAAAGCAACAAAATATGAAATTAGTTTTCCTTACAAAAAAAAAAAAAAAAAAAAAACAAAAATAAGTTATGTATAATGATAAATCATAAAAATATTGCGGTATGGTAAAAAATTTTTTTTTTTACAAGTTACATTAAAAAATATAAAAAAATTTTTTTTGGAAAAGAAAAATGAGATGATATACTGGTAACAAAAAAAAAAAAAATTAATGTTTGTTTAAGGATTTTTTTTTTTTTTTTTAATTGTATTGATATATAAATTAATAATATGTAATAATAATAAAAAAAAAGGATATTATTATAATAATAAACACACATACACGACGTATAATATATTATAATGACACGATATATAATATTAAATAATTAGAAAAAAAAAAAAATATTAAAATTATAAGTAGTAAAATACGAATACAAAATTAGCACACAAAAAACCAATTCACGGAAAATATATAGATTTTTTTTTATTTTAAAAACTAAATTTTTAATTTTTAGTTTTTATTTTTTTTTTGTCAATTTATCTTCAAATAAAACTATCAAGATTCTGGAATACATATAATTTTATATTAAATTATATAAATTTTTTCTTTTTGACGGGATGATCCGACTAATCAATAGTAATTTTTATTTAATTTTTTTAATTTTTATTTAAAAGGGATAATTTCAGTTATTAAATTATAATATATTTTTTCTTATTTTGCCTATTCAAAAAAACAAAGATTAAAGCTAAAAAAAAAAAAAAAAAAAAAAATAGGGTTTGAAAATTTCTCACGCAAACTTAAAAAATATTTTATATAGAATCTATCTATTTGAATTATATTTCTAAAATTTTCGAAGAATAATTAATCGAAAATGTTGACAATTTGAAATATTAAGTAGTTGTTTTTTTTTTTAATTAAGTTTTTAAACGCATATTTTAAATATTTAAAGAACTTCCTTTCTTAACTTTATATTTATTCAATTAGGAAAATATTATTTAATATAATATTTCCTTGATTTCTTTTTTAACTACTACTACACATACTATATCATCAATTTTCTTCTGAAAACATATTCATTCATAAAAAAAAAATAAATAAATTTTAACATTAAATATATGTTTATTAATGCGATAATTTGTCGTAACAAATTAAATTATATATATATACATATATTTATATAATTTGTTAAGCAAATTAAAATAATTTCCCATAATAATAATTTGTTAAAATTAACTATTTTGTAGAGATTTTACCCTTAAGTGTTTTATCCTTTTTTGTTAGAAAACCGAAAAAGGCAAAGTTTCTAATTGTAACATTATACTATTCTAAAAATTTATAATATATGTATATAAAAAACTTTTTGAAGTTAACACTTGAACTTTAATGAAAAGAAAAGATGTAGGTAGGTTTTTTTTTTTTCATGTCTATATGTGTCTATTTTAAATTTATAAAGAAAATAAGGGTTAATTGTTATTTTAGTTATACTTATTCAAAATATTACTCATACCTAAATAAAATCTTAATATTCCCACATTAAAATTGAGTTGTTCTTCTTTCATCTAAAAAAAATTATATTTCAACATATATATGTTCGTATATGTAATTATGTATTTTATACTAGAAATAAATACGTTTTTCTACATCATCATTAATATCAAGAGATCAGATAATGTTATACTAAAGTTGTTGTTGTTTTTTTTTTTTTTGTAAAGAAAACTTACATAGGTTTACACAGAAATGTTTTAATCCTTTTATAATCAAAATGTTTTTTTTCTTTTTTAATTCACGTTAAAAAATTTTGTGATTTAATTTAAAGTTAAGAAATTTAAAATTAAGCTTTTTATTTCAAATGATTTTTAAGGATGGATAATTACATAACTGGTGAGTTGAAGCATTATCCTGTTCAGTGTCGGATTATCAATGAATTTAGGTACAATTAAACTATGTATAAAAAATAGTTGTAAGTATTTAAGGACAAATCCATTTATGTTAATTAATTAATTTTATAGATTTCCACAATTAAATATTTTAGAGCCTAACTCATTTAAGTGAAGAATAAAAACCTATATTTTAGTTCAAGATTAAATGGTTAAAAAAAAAAAAAGATAAATTTTTGAATATGCCATACATATTATATTTAACTAACTTTATATACATGTACATATTTTAAAAATCATTTAAACTGAATAACACTTAACTATAAAGATGAGAATAGTTTTTTGGCTTTTGGGGGTAATAAAAACATTTTTAGTATTTAAATTAACATGTTGTTGAAAGAGTTTTAGGTTTAATGATAATTTTAAAGGGTTCTTCATGAAATCATTTGTATAAAGTTTAGAAGAGAGATTACACAACATAATATGTATAACACTAAGCAAATTTAGAATGAATGAAAATTGGCACAAAACCACTATAAAAGTAAAATTTTATAGGGAATCCGAAATAAAAGTGAATAAAAAAAATAAAAAAAAAAATTCTTTGTGGTTTATTTTATGGTTTTTAATGATGTGATTTTTAACTATGATTTTGTGGGATGTTTTATTTTTTAATAGTATTAAAGTTTAATTTAAAGAATAAGTATAAATAAAATTTAAATTGTTTGTTTTATTTTTTTTTTTTTTGGATTAAATTCAATAGACAAGTTTATAATAAGTTATAGATATTTGAAAACTAATGGAACAGAATTAAATGAATGTTTAGAAACTAGTTACCCAATAATTTGAATAATAATTGCTATTCTTTGACATAAGCTATTTTTTATTTTGTTGAAATGTAAGAAATATTTTTTCAAACTCAAGAATAAGCAAACAATAAGTAATTGGAAGTCAACCATTAAATTCCTTAAATGTATCTTTGTTGAGTATAGTGTTCATATATTATATTTCTTTTCTGCTTAATTAGATACAAATAAAACTATATTATGTATGTTGTTATCTTCTTTGGAAGTACTGAATCCTCAGGTGACTAATAATTTCAACAAATCTCATATATGAAGTTTTTGAAACCTTTTGGCAATAAAAATTATAATAATAATTTTTTTTTAAATGAAAACAATTTTAATAACATAGAAAGTAAAAGCTATTAAAAAAGTTTCAAGAAATTTCTAATGTGTTATAAGCAATTTTATATTTCACACATTTAGTGTGAAAATAATAAATTTATAGAATTAAGTGACTATTTAAAACACTTTCAAAAAATGATGTTTAAAATTTTAAAGAACTGTTTATAATAATGCCAAAATCACTTTTAAAGGGAAATTTTTTTACTTCCGTTTTTTAAAGTTTATGAATATATATGAAGACAAAGGGAATGTCTTGTACTTTCATTACATGTTTTATGTTGTAGGAATAAATAGATGAAATATATAATTATTTATTTATTATTTATTTAATGCATATATTGAAACTGAAGTCGAATTAAAGTTTCATTTGGAAATAAAGGCCGCAGCCAAATCAACTGCGATTAATTTTTAATTTGAATTTTTAAATATTTTTCTTCAACATTTTGAGCCTTCACATTATATGTATAAATACATTATATGTATAAATCTAGTTATTACTATGATTTATTATTAATAACCGATTATAATGTATTTTTTTTACTTATTGAGTAGAAAAATCTAATAATTTTACGCACAGTGTTTTGAAGTAATTATTTTTCAATTTTCCCACAATTAATTTTAACTACCTATTTTCAAAAATTATTTTTCTATTAAAATATGTTTTTTTTATGAAATTATTTTCCTTAATATCCTTGTTTAAAGTTAACATATAATAAATTTATATCGGTAGGTACATACACACATTATTAATCTGTTTTTATTGTAAAAGTGATAAAATAACTTGTTTTTGAAAATCACAAGAATTATATTTGATTTTAATAACATAATTACACATACTACACACTTTACATAAAATTTTAAATTTTAATGTGAATAGATAAATGAAAGGGAAATAAACTTCATTATCAATTTGATACATTAATAAGATATAATTATTGAGTGATATGTAATTCAATTAAATATATATTGTGGAAAAGATTTTAAATTTAATTTATTTTTGATTATAGTTTGTGTATGTACAATTTATACATTATAAAATAAATCAAACAGCAAAAAAAATATTATGTATATGGCATAAAATATATTTATCAGTTGAATCCTTATTATGTGAAAAATATTTTAATATTTTTAAAATTTAGGAAAATAAATATTTTCAAATTAGAAACTTGAATAATTATATCTAGTTTCCGATTCCGATGGTTAAAAATATTGATTATAAATAGAAAATTAATATCTTGTTGTTCAGAAAAATGTTATTCTATTGGAAACATAATGGAATTATATTTTATTATCGAATCTTTAAATGTTAGTTCGGATAAACCAAGATATTAAAGCCATATGTATTCAATATTCATTCCATTTCAGTTTGATTAAAAAAACCTTAATAAAGGTATCTGAAACATTATTTGAGGACTAAGGTTAGTGAATGTGTCTCAAAAATTCTAAATAAGTAAATGCATATTTTTTATTAAACACCGAAAATGAATTTCCATACTTCGTTTGCATACTATACTTCAAAAGGAAAATCGCAAATATTAATATGACATTTATTAACATGATTAAAGAAGTTTCATAGATTGTTATCGAAATTTAAAAAAAAAATTATAAATATTATTATCACATGTAAAATTTGACTAATCATTATTATTATTGTTGTTAAACTAAAAATCCATTAAATTGAAATTAAATTGATCGGAATGATTTGGTATGTGGGGGTATGGAATAGAATAAGCAGATTTTCTATAATAGAATAATAATGTTATACATATTACATATGTACGTGTTCTCTACATATACCAAATATAAATTAATTTATTATGTTTGTTATTAGGCAGTGAATAATACACTAAATTAAATTATAATATTGTATGTATACATTTTAAACTGTTTTGATTTTAAAATCAACAAACCTAATCTGGATTGCATGTACTATACATATACAAATGTAGATTTTAGATTATAGTTAATGTTAAATTTAAAATGAAAATTATCTCGTAATTAAGTTTAAAAAATTAGGAAAATTTTATTTATAGAATTGTTATTAAATTTAATAAATTCATTTATGTAATGATTTTAGGCATATTTAACTTATACTATTATTAGAATATCTAAAATATTGTTGCTCAATTCTAAAATACTAAAATAAAATATACGAATTTGAAGATTTTTCTCTTATCAATGATAATTAGCCCAGATAATGAAATTGATGATATTTTTTTTGTAGTGTAGTTAATTGAAATAGAAAAAAAAATTTAATATTAATGTTTAAATGGCAAATATAAATATTGTATTCGTATTTTGAGAACATATGGTAATAAAAATAAGTTTTGGTTAAAATATAGTTTTAATTTAAATTGATAGTAACAATCAATTTAAAGTGTGAATTTTATATCAAAATTTTACATTTAATGGCATAGATATGATTTATTTATTGAAAATACTATATGTGTGTCAATTAAACAACACTATTATTTGTTATTTAATAAGAATGGTGAAAAACGATTGATGGTATATTTTCTATAAATCTATGCGTGAATACTTAATTTTATTTAAATTGTCAACATTTCCAATTTTTTTTGTAGATTTTCACGTCCCTAAATTTTTCTAATTGACGCGTAGAAAGGAGCTAATAAAATTACCCAGATATTTATTTATTATTTTTCTGGAATTTACATAACGAGGTTAATCAAGAAATAAGAAATTTTATAATTTTCTTGGACCTTTTTTTGTTTTTCTAATATATTAAAAATTACTTCTTTTTTTTTTCTAAATTTATAAAAGTTCGATAAAAGTTCTTATTTCGCATGATTAATGTCTGGAACAAAATTGGGCGGAAAAAGCGTAATTTTATTTAAAACTCAATTTTATATATTTATGATATGAAATTAAAAATAAAATAATAATTTCAAAAACTATGTGGAAAATAATAATGTTAAATATATAAGTATATAATTAAAAATATATAAAATATTTTTTTTTTGTTTTATATATAAGTATTAATTTGATTATTTAAAAAAAAATTCAGATTTTTTGTTTAAATAAAAATTTTTTGTTTTAGAAAATAATATTTATAAGTAGAAATTTCTTACCTTGTGGAGATACGGCTAATTCACCAGCTGCAGATTGCAGAGCATTTAAACCTAAAAATTAAATTGTATAATTTTCTTAATAAATAATGAACCTTTTTTTTTTTGACAGATGTGAACTTTTGCGATTAATTCAGATTTAAATAGCAATTGATAGTTCCGAAATAGAAGCTTAAATTTTAATCTTAACGTCTACATAACTATATTTCAATTTAATTTTATTGTGAATCCCACAAGAATTAGGTACAAATTTATTGTCACAACTCTGTTCAACTATTGAATTTTTAAACTCACCTGGAAATGTACTTGGATCTGCTAATGCCGCTGCCATTGAGAAATTAAATGATCCAGGAAATAATTTTGATTCAGATGATAACATAAACGGTTGAGGTGGATGTGAATGAATACTGTTATCCATTTCGTCATCGTTTGCAGAGCTAAATAAAAAAAAAAATTTAAATAAAAAATTATCAACATAATACTTGTATATTTACATAGGTATATAATAAGTTTTAAAAAAATTTCCATCTGTTATTTTTATATTAAATGCATTTACATGCTTTTTACAATTATACAACATTATTGATATTATGTGAAAAATATGCCAAGGTGACTTAAAACAATAAAAGATTCGATTTTTTTTTTTTTTTATAAATTTTAAAACAAGCTTCCTTTAAGTCCTCACACAGTTCATTTTTTTTATACCTTTTTATAATTTAATTGATTTCTTGTTAACATATACATTTAAGAAGGGAAAAAAAAAGTATTGCTTGGATTTTAAATTGTTTGGCATTTCTTATGGTAACATTAAATTTTTTTTTTATTCAAGACACATAACAAAAAAAAAATTAGGTATGTGGATATTGTTTCTAAAGCTAAGTATAATTCTTTGAAGGGCGATCAAAGGAGTATAAGTCAATTTTTTACAAAAACGAAATACATACATTATTTCTTTGAAGGGCGATCATAGGAAAATAAGTAAATTTTTTACAAAAACCAAATATATACATTATTTAATAATTTTTGTAAAAAATTGACTTATACTCCTTTGATCGCCCTTCAAAGAATTATACGTTCTACAAAATGGACATTTTTTTTTAAAGGCCGGCAAATTCAACGATAATTTTCAGAATATTTAAGAAGCTCACCTCAATGAACCTTTACCAATATCACCACTACTTGATCGATTAACATCATTTTCCCCAGTTGAATCATTGCTATTTTCATCTAATTGAGGATTATTATTTGAGCATACCAATTCCATTGGTTCAGATTTTACATCATTATCGTTAATACGAGCTGGCGGTGAAGGTGTCAAACTAATACCTTCTTTGTCATTAATAGTTATTCCATTACCAGTTGGTCCATTACCTAAGAAAAGGGAAATTGATAATGATCATAAAATTCGAATTTTTTTTACTATACATAATTAGAATTATTTATTATTTAAATCGAAATTCAATTTCAAAGTTAAGTTCTCGTTTAATAATTAATAATTGTCATTTTTATATATTTATAGAATATTTTATTTTTTTAAATTACCATCACAAATTTCACGTTTGTCGTCTTTAATTGATGGGGAATTATTATTATTATGCTTAATTGTAGAATAATCGGCTGCCTGTTGTTGAGGCTGCTGTTGTTGCTGTTGTTGTTGCTGTTGCTGTTGGTGCTGCTGCTGTTGTTGTTGTTGATGCTGTGATAGATCTGGACTATTATTATTACTTGATGTGATACCATTATCTGTATTACTACGATGACGTTTAAATGATGGATGCAGAGCTAATTGATCTTCTGCAGATGGGGTTGAGTGACGATCATGACTTCGGCGAAATGGATTTCGACTAGCTGCAAATTGTCTCAATAATTGTGCATTATGTGGTGAATTTAGTGGGAGCATTGGATGTGTTGGTGGTGAAATAACTCCACCGCAATTAGGGAATATTGGTGGAACATCTTCGGATGGCATTTTATCACCAAAAGGATGATGATTAATGGGTGTGCGTGGTGTTCCGTTTCCACTTGTATTGCCATCTCCACCGCGACCAACACTACTTGATCGTCTTAACTCATCTATACTATCTCTAACATTGCCACTACCAATTCCACTTGCATTTGCCAAATTTTGAATTTGTTCTAATTGCTATAAATGCAAATTTAAGAAAATATTTTATTAGTTATGAATTTTAGGCATTGGGTATTATTTTTGAGAAAATGTTTTGGGACGGTTGGAAAAATCAGAATAAAAAATATTAATGAAGAGGTTTTTTGGAAGGAAGACAATCTTAAAAGATTTATATTACATATTACTTTTTTTCTAATTTTTCTGAATAGCTTAATGTCCCATATATTGCCCGTATAAATATTTTGCGCATATTACACAATTATGATACAAAACATTTCCAAATATGTAATTTGACAATAATTAACTAATACAAAACAAAATTTGAAACTTGAAACTCACACTATGTGTTTCTTCTGCTTGTTTTTGTGTTAAACCGGATACTCTCAGTACTTCAGCAGTTTTCAAAAATGAACTTAATGACCGTTGATGTACATTCACTTCACCATGATAAATAAATTCAACCAATGCATGCAAATCGGGAAATGATACATCTTGTAAAACAATAACTGGATGCTTGCAGGGTGTACTCTGAAAATGAAAATAAAGGAAAATTATTAAATATATATATTGCAAAAAAAAATTGTATGATCTGAAATATTTTTATTGAGGAAAAAATTGGGGGAGTTTATATTTTATTATAAAAGAAAAATATTCATTATTTCTATGTATGCATAATTAGATCTTTTTGTTTAAATTCTTAGAAAACTATGTAAAAATTAAATATTAATGGTTTTTGATATATTTGGTATATTTAATATGTATATAATTTAGAAAAAAAATCAAAGCATAATGTTAAACTCTTTATTATACAACTGCTTATATTTTATGGGATATTCATCACAAATCTTATGCATCACTCGGAATATTCTTTTGAATGAAAAAAATAATTTCACATCAGCAGGTTTTGCAGCATACAGATTTTTGGCATTTCGATTAATTGGGTCTTTTATTTACAGTACAGTTCATTAATAAAGATAATATTACAGATTTTAAAATTTTAGAACGAAAAGTTCTGGGTCCAATTTTAATGGGAATACATTTGGCGCCATATTTATACTACAATCATAATTATACATACACAAAAAACATATATGTTTCAATTTTTACCGCCACTTTTAAAGGAAATTGATTACTTTTAACTGCTCTTAGAGTGAAACCTTAAAAAGTGTTATGTGTGTTATTTTTTTTTTTTGGATAATAATTTTGATTATGAGAAAAATTATATAAATGAATTGAAAATTTCAAGGTAATCAAGGTTTTCAAAGAAATAAAAAAAAAAAACTTAAAAGAAGTTATAATTTTTTTTTTTTAATGTGTTAAAAATATATTTTATGTGTCATAAAATGGTTTTTTTTTCGGACGGTAAAAAAAAAAAACAAGGCTATAATTTTTTTTTGGTTGCAACAAAAATATCTTTTTTTTTTCGATTACTTATTATTATATATGAATTTTTTTTTTTTATGTTTTCTAGCATTATGTGATGAATTGCAGTAGACAAACCCACAAAATATATTTTTAAATAAAAAAAAAAAAAAACTTTTGTTGTTTTATTAAATGAAAAAAAAAAAAAAAATACTATAAAAAGATATTATTTTGAATATAATATTTGTATATATATATAGATGCATATAAAAATACCAAAATTATAATGGTTTAAAAAAAAAATAAAAACAATCCTACTGATAATTCAAAATAATGTTTTTTTATTGTCTTGAAAATTAAAATAAAAGAAATTTTGCAGACAATACTTTATAGTTTTTTTTTTTTTTTTTAAATTAAAAACGAAAATTTTGGTTTGCTACAAAACTATGCAAAAAAAAAAAAAACAAACAAAATATGCATGAAATCCCCAAAAAAAAAAAAACAAAAATAATTACATAGAAGATTTTGAATTAGGAATACTAAAAAAAAAAAAAAAAAAATTCACAAAAAAAAAGGAAAAACAAAAATACATTAATGCGGAAAAAAAAAAAAAAAACAGAAATAGCCAAAAGAAGAAAACAGAAATTCGAAAATAATGGCCCCAAAAAATTTTTTATACATCCGGAGTTGAAAAAATATTTTTATATATATACATATAGTTATACAGAATATAAAACTTAGGAACTTAAATAAATGGAAAAAAAAAAATTACACAGTAGTGGTTATGCACTGCTCCTATAGGGTAGATATTTAATAAGTGACCTATTTATTATACGTTTGTCATACAAATACATACAATGACTTAGTTATTAAATCGAGGCGATTAATTTTTTTGGGGTTCAACTGCTATAAATTTGACATTATGTGGACAAAGTAAGAAATAAATGCAAGAAAATAATTATCACAAGCCTGCAATAAAACTATCCAAATCCAGTAGAATTATACAGAAAAAAAAAAATTATTTCATTACAAATTGAATTTGATCGATTTAATCAAATTCAATCGACCAACAAAAAAAAATCCTAGTTATCTTGTAATAAATCAGTTTTTCGTTTCCGGATTCGATTTTTGTAAATTTTATTCAATTTAGTATCGTTTTACAAATTAATCTTTAATTTTTGTTTCATTTTCCTACTAGTATTTTCATACAATACAGTATAAGATATTTTGTTATGATTTTTATCTCAACGAGATTTTTGTTTTTGATGGATACTACATGATAATTTTCCCTATTTGTGTAATGCAAAAAAAAAAAAAAATATTGTAATTTTAGATCAACTTTTAAATACATTATGTACGCGTATTCTTATTTTAATTTATTTTTGTAAAACATTTGCACAAAACATTATTATCATTTTTATTGTTTCTTTACGTTCCTTCTCAAAAAAAAATAAAATAAAAAATTTAAAACAAAATTTTATTTATAAAATGATAACGTCACCAATTGCATTATTACAAAATTCTGAAACGAACCAGAAAAGTGGTATACGATTTGTGAAGCTTTATATTGACATTCTAGTCGAACAAATTATTTAATCTGCTGATTTTTGTTAACAATGCGAAGTTGTGAAGTTTTCAATTAGTGTAGCAAAATAGCAACAAATTTAAATTTTGATTTTATAATTTTTTAAAATAATAACGAATTAAATTAAAGAATTGTATTAACAATGTTTAACTTCAAATGAACCAAAAAGTTGTTTACATAATAGGGTTGAAACAGAGTTGAGTTGAAAAATTTCATATTAAAAATCAATTCAACGAAAACTCAACTCTGTTTCAACAACCCGATCATGTAAAATAGGTAATAGTTCATGTTATAACCGTATAACAGAAGGATAATATAAAATAAACAAGACAAAATTTTTTTTATACTAAGTTTCATTAATAATGAATAATTACCAATAATGAATAATTACGTACCATTATTAACAAATAATAATTTTATTCGAATTTTTAGAAATATTAAAAAAAACTTATTAAAATTTAATAAAATACAAAAACGAAAACTGTTCCTCGTATACTCAGCTGTTCCTCGTTTGTTAGAAGAAGTGCTTAGTTTCATTCGAACCTACATATATACCACTTTTATAAGTTATAAATATTTTATCATGCAATTGAAAAATGGCTAGCAATCTTGAAAATAATAAATTTGTGTAATTTATTTTTTTTTTTTTGTTGGTTTGTCCTACATTTGCGTGAGATTGTTAATTGACATGATGAAAGATTTTTTTATTTTTTTTTTTTTTGTGTTACTGGTTAAAATAAATCCGTCTGTTTCTCATTGTAAAAAAAAAAAAAAACTGATGCAGACTTTAAATTTCATTATAAAGTTTTTATTTAAAAATTTTTTTTGTATAGTGTTCAATATAAGGAGAATTGCATTTTTTGATGATGATTTATTTCAAAAAAAAAAATTTCTTAGAAATTTATTGTTATTTAAAATAAAAAAAAAAACTTAATTTTTTTTTTCGAGTTTTTCAATAATAATATTCGCATTTACAACATAATATCTTAAACGTATTTTATTCATGGCTTTTGTAGGTCAAGAAAAAAATATAATAATGTGTACATATATAAAGTAAATTACAATTAGGTTTTGAATTTTTTGTACAAAAAAAAATTTATTGAGAGAATAAGTATTTTTTTTGTGTGTATACAATTATTATTTTGAAGGATTTTAAAATTGCATCTGTTTATTATAATATTATTTTAAAGGATATTACTTAAAGTAGTGTACCTAGAACTCTATTTTGTTAATATAAAATCCAATGAAATGTGTGAATATATAATGTGAAATTATCGACATAATAAATAATCTGGGGTTTTTTTTCTTAAATGACATGATCTTTTAAGTATATAAAAGAAAGAAGAGTGAAGAATTCAAGGATTATCTGTTAGGAATTTAACATTAAATAATCATCTATTAGAACAATAATACTAATAATAAATTAATTATGTATATAAAAATTAATGAATTTTATAATAAGTGTTTAATAATAATGATAATAAAATAGATGTTAGGGCAATAAGGTAAAACACGGTGTTTCATTTGCTACACACACACACGTCAACCTACGCTACTTTAACCCAACATCCATCAAACCCTACATATTATATAATACTAACGTTTATATGTTTTGATTAATTTGGTTATAATTTTAGATTAGTTAGTAGATACATTTTTTAGTTAATAAACACATATAAACTATTTCATTTCCTTTTTTTATTTATTTTTTTGAAGAAAAAAGAAAATCTCTCGTTGAGATTTTACCCGAAAAGGCTGAACAATAATTTTGCAAAAAAATTCGTTAACATTTTCTGTAGCATTAAACATATTTTGTTGTTCCGCAATTTTAACATTGACGACAAATTAACCATTTTGCACTACTTTAATATATAATGGGCATACATTTATTTGCCATTAAATTTTAAAATTTTTCATAATAAAATATATATATACGTGTATTTTCAATTACATATGATTTCACTAATTTAAAAATTTTTCATGTTAAAATTAATAAAAAAAAAAAAAAATCTTAGGCATAAATTTTGTTTGATGAAACCATTTTAATGTCAGTTGCGTGTGTTTCTCCTTTTTTTTTGCAATATATTTTTTCGTTTTCAATTTGTTTTGAGTATTGAAAAAAAAAATGCAATTTTATAGCTTTTGAGTGTAGTTTTTATTTTATTTTTTGCTTTTTTTTGAGGGTTAAGAGGTACTCGATTGTAACAACTTTCTATATAGTTAACTTGAATAAAAAAAAGAAGCAATTTAATTCTTTTTTTTTTTTTTAAATGCATTTTTAAAGATGTCTGTTCACAAAAAAAAAAAATTTGATGGTTTTAATTTTTTTATTTATTTTTTTTTTATTTTCAGTAAATTTTTTTATTATGTTTTATTGTGGCCATGTTGCATCTCAATGATATTTCACCTCGATCACACATTAAATTTGTCTCAATCACCAAATAATAAAATTTTTGGATGTTCAATTTTCATTGAAGTTGGTACATAATACATCAATACTATATCAATACACTGTTATAAGGAGCTATATACATATTTGATATCTAAATTTTTCTAAGTTTTCCCGTAAATTAAAAATTAAATTATTAAGTTATGTTTAAAAATTAAATTTGTTGTACAATATATCCACCTTTAATTTTAATAACTTTCATAGACAAAAACTTGATTTGAAATCCTTTAAAAATCTATTGGGATAGAATTAATGCAAAATATGACATTTGTTATATTTGCATTAAATATTATCCTGAACCTTGCAATTTTATTTAATTTAAAATTTGATAATCTAAATAAGTTCTTATGTATTAGTTTATATACAATATTTAAATTTTTGTAATTTAAAGGGATCAAATGAAACTTTCACAAATTCTATTTTAATGATCAGAGTTGAAAAGAAAATTTTTTTTTCCAATTTAATGATAATTCAAAATAATTGAGAATGCTGCCATACTATATACCTCTATAATGTTCATTAAATCTAATCCTTTAACTATAGATAATTTCTTCAAATAGAAGGACATAAACTGAAAATTAAAAATTAAAACGGGGTTTATGATAATTTTTTATTGGAAATTTTTGAGCATAACTTTAATTTTAGAAACTTAAAAAAAATAAATAAAAATATATTTAATGTACAAGGCTTAAGTAAAATGTCCCCATCAGTACAAAAAAAGCAAGAAAAAATAAATTATTATTACATTTTTTTTTTTTTTTTAGTTTCCAACACATGACGATGACCTAATTTTCTTGTAATTTTTTTTTTGTGATAATAAAATAAGCAAGTTTGTTTTTGCAGTTAACTTCAATGATTTTTGGTTTTTTTTTTTTATATGTATATATTATTATTTATAATAAAATTTCGTTGCACAAAGTAAATTTTTGTGTACTTAAAAATATAAATGTATTATGATTTGTATAAATATAAGAGATTCAAAGAAAGCAAAAAAAATAAATTTTACATTATATATAAAATTTATATATAAATGTTATATGCATTTTTTTTTTTTAATATATAGACACATTTAAAAAATTGAAAAGGAAAGAAAAAAAAAAAAAGGAAAAAATTAAGATCATAGGAGAATGGAGGAGCCAAGAGGAGAATTTTTATGAAATTTTATTTTATGTGTAAATTATTATTATAATATTTTGTTAAAATAAATTTTTATTTTATTAATTTTTTATTATCACATTGAAATTTTTGTTAATATTAGGAAATGGGGTGAAAATTTCTAAAATATTTAGCATGAAGACGGAAAAGAGGATTGAATTGGGAATTATTTGGTAACACTCATATTCTAATTAGTATTTTCTAGATACAACATAGTAATACATCTTTTAGTTTACCAAAACAGACTTATGTAGATGCTTTCAGATAAACAATTATTTAAGCCAAGACCATAATTCATTCTCTTGTTTTTGTTTTAGCTTACTGATATTTAAAACAAACTTACTGAAAAGTATTTCTGTACTTTTCATAAGTACATATATAGTTAATCTATCTGTAAGTTTGAAAATATAACATTAAGTAATGTTAAAATTTAATTATGACAAATAAAAATTGTAAAAAATTTCTTATTGGTTTTAGGAAAAAATATTTATTTATATAAGCCAAAAATTATTTTCTTTCATATTTTCAAAGTTTTTTAATTTACTTTTAAAAAATTTATTTTTCATAAAATACTATATATAAGAAAAATAAATTGCATTTCTTAACAGAAAATATAAAATACAATTTATAATCATGGCATTTAAATTTTAAAACAGGAATTAAAAGTAAACAAAACAAAAATTATTATTTTTTTTTTAATAATAAGAATTAATTACAAACATGAAAAACAAACATAAAGTCATTAAATTAATAAATAATTTTACTTTTCAAAAAATGAAGAAATTTTTCGAATTATTTATTATGAAAAAAAAAATAAAATTTTATATAAAACTAAGAAATTTATTTTACGTTTATTTAGCAGTACATTTCAGTAGTAAGAAAGAAAATAGTTTTTTGTACCCACACGTACTACTTAAAAATTTCAAATAATTTTATTTATCCATTAACTTAAAAAATTATTATTTTTTTTACTTATTTATTTATTATAGTGTAATAGAATGTCTCTAATGAACAGATAATGGTAGATTGTTAATAAATCCTTGCATGCTTGAAATAGAATAATCACATATTTCAACAATTATACAGATTTAAGAATAAGTGGCAGTTTTAGCTAAAATTTAAAACTAAATTTATTATAAAATTATAAATTTACAGATAATAAAGGCTTATTTTCTCGACGTACTACAATTATCGTTAGTTTCATACTGCACTATCAGTCAGTATTATTTGCCGTGTCGCACTATCGCAATATCGCAATATCTCAATTCTGTCTTTGGCATTTCAAAAATTATGTAAATGTTTAATTGAATTATAAGTTTTAAATAATTATGAAATTAATTTGAAAATAATATACACGAACAATTCATCCTCATCACAATTCATTTTTAATTATAACACCGCCCTATTTCCTGAATATTTTTTTTTTCTTCTTACTATTTTATTTTAATTTATTTTATCAATTACATAAATCTTGTTTAGTCTTTTAGCGAAATTTCTTTAAAATAACAATTATTTTAATTTACTTTTACAAAAACTATAAACTATTTGTAAGTTTATTTAATTTTTTTGTTTGTATTTTTAAAGTAAAACAAAAGTATATATATTTTTATAAGTTTTTTTTTACTTTTGGTATTTTTATGAGGCTCTCTATGTATTACCTAAGTATTTATTTTTTTTTGTTAAAAATTTATAGTTTATTCCATTTTAAGGATAAAAAAAAAAGTTTATAATAATTATGATTATTATTATATTTTTATATATATGTATATTTTTTTTTTTAATTGTAATCATAATTTATTTCTAACTTAAAATGTAATGGTAATTTTCCTAGGTCTTAGTCTTATTTTACTTTATATACAATTTTTATTGTGATAATAATAATAATAATGATGAAATTTCCAAATTCAAAATAAGGAAGAAAAGTTTTATTTTATATTTTCAGTTTTGGTTGAATTTTTGTTTTTTTTTTTTATAATGCTTTTATAAGTTAAGAAATTAGCGAAAAAATTTCTTTGATAAAAGAAAGTTAATTTTTTTCTGAAAACTATATATCTTTATAAAATTATAGCATTTGATAGTGCGATTAAAAATCTTAAATTCGATATTTATACTATCTGAATTAGCGTTCATAATTGTGCATACCATTATCATTATTTTATGTTCCCAATCGCTTAGAAATTGCTTAAAAGCCAAAAAATTTATATTCCTATATACATATACTGAAGAGATCTAATTCAATTCTAGCCCACTAATTTTATTACTGTAGGTACCTATAGTTTTAAAAACTTCTTCAATGTTATTATCAAAAAAAAAAAATTATAATATAAATCTGCAGCATAAAATTCAGAATTTTTTTTTTTTGTAATAAAAAAATAAAACTAAATTCTATAGGGAATTATAAATTTCAGGGGAAAAAATTAATAAAAATAATTTATGAATTTTACTTCTTTATAATTTTTTATTACATTTTATTTTTGTTGTTTAAAATAAAAAAAAAAATTTTTTAGTTGAAATATTATTCAGTACAAAAATTAATAGGATGAATTATACTTTAGGAAGCTCAAAAAAATGCACTTAGAATTATAAAACAAAAAAAAGAAAAAAATTTTTTTTGAATCATTAGGGTTTGTTTGAAAATTAATAATTCAAGAATATAAATAATATCATTTGTGTATTGTGAGCAAAATTTTAAAAATTTAAGAACTAGATATTCTAAAATTTAGTATCTTGCGGAAAAGTGTCAATATGTATTCATAACAGTTTTATAAATTTTCATTATTTCAGTAGATATATCCGAAGATCCGAAGAAAATCAGATAGACCACAAGACCAGAATCTGAAATTACAGCGGATTTATCAATGATATGTATCAAATGTCAATAATTCGTATTAAGTGAATCATTCTAATGAGTCCTAAACTTGATACCAGGCCGAAACAATTGAATTATCTTTCAAAAAATTTCTAGTAAAATAAATTCTTAATATTGGAAAAACAATATAATTTCATAAATTTTCCCATGTTCAATGTAATAATTGATTTAAGGTTTCATTACACTATCTCCAAATAAAAATCTACTTTGATGACATCCGAAATGTAGAACATTAATTTTCAATATTCTATGTACTATGTACAATTGTACATATATTTAACAGATAAGATAAAAATAATAAAAAATTTCATTATTATTTCTTTCATATTTATATTATAAAAATTCTAAATTTTTAAACAGATTTAAGATTCAAAATTCTGAATGCAAAATATTTTAATGCAATATAGAAGGCAAAAAAAAAATAAAAAAACAAAAAGAAAGAAATCCTTCGTGCCACTCTAGTATTTTTATTTTATTTTTTTTAAATTTCTTAAATAGGATACAAAAAAAGTTGAGAAGTTAATAATTTTTATTTTTTTTTTGTATAGTTTAAAATAAAAAGGAAAATATTTTTGCACACAGTTTAACTTTCTAGCTCCTTTCATTTATTATTATTAAAAAAGGATATTCTAGTTTAATTTTGCTTTAAGATATTAAAATATATAAAAATACAAAATATATATATATTTTTAATATGAAAAAAAAAATCATAATTTAGAATTTCATGTTAAATTGTATAGAAAAGAAAAAACATTAAAATTGTTTAGTAATATACACGCAAAACTATAATTTTGATAGTTTGATAGTGATTACGTTTTCAAAAAAAAAATTTTTTTTTTTGTTTCAAAACAAGATGTAAAATACTAAAATTGAATGATAGTAACTAAATTATATAAATTTTTGAAGGAAGTTAATAATTTGTGATAATGTAGGATTGCAATAAAAGTTAGCTTTATCGGAAGTTAAAATTTTTTATTCTTATTTTTTAAATTTTTTATACGAGTTACTTTTAATTGAAACCAAAACATTAAGAATATAGAAGAAGCAGTGCTTGCTACTAATTCAGATATGATTTTATGAGGCTTTTATTTATGCATTAATTATGATTGACATTGTGTATATAGACTCTAAATTTAATTGTTATTTTTTAAATTTTTAATTAAGTAACACAGATGTTTTATAAAGAATTAAAATTAATTAATTGTACGCATATCATTTAAGTATGTTAAACACTTAATATTACATTAAATTAATACGTATATTGTAAATATTGAAAAATAATATGCCATACTACACTATGTAAATTATTTTTTTTTTTCAATTTTAATAAATATATTTATGTCATTTGTATTCAAATAATTTTAATAACAAATTATAACCTGCTATATCTTTATTAGAATCATAATAAAAAAAAAATCTATTCTTTTAATAACTTTAAACAAGTAAATAAAAATATATAAATATGTATAGAACAGAAAAAAAAAAAAACGAAAAGAAAAAACAAGGATAAAAACTATATAAACTTTATTTTATTTTTTTTTTTTTTTCAAAAACTATTATAAACTAGATGTAATTTTATGCAATTTTTACTTCATGAAAACTATATTTAAAAAAAAAAAAAAACAAGATTTTTTTTTTTATATATTTTGAAATTATGGGACTTTGTATTTTTTGTTTGATATATTTAGTTTTCATGCATTTTATACATTTTCTTTTATTTTCTTTTCCTTGAAGAAAATTTATATAAATTTTTTTTGTTTTGAAGCTAAAAATATTATATGAAGAAAAAAAAAACAGATTTTAAAGTTGATAAATCACAAAAATGTAACTGGAAATTAAAAAGTTTTAAACTTTGTTTTTTTTTTTCTTTATTTATTATTCTGATCCCTTTAACAATATTTCCATTTTTATTTATTTTATTTTGCGAATAAAAAAAAATGAAATTCTTATATTGGGGTTAAAATCTTTTTTGTTTGCTTACAAAAAAAAAAAAAATTGTATTCTTTTCTTTTTTTTTTATTTTTAATTTCCATTAATAACGCTAACAATTTGTTTAAATTTTCATCTAGTTTTAGAACTTGTAACTACAAGAAAAAAAAATTAAAATTATATTTAGGTTTAAGAAGCTTCGAATATTTGTTAACATAATCATTTTTATTCAAAATTAAATTCACACTATTCAAAAATATTGATTTGAATTGAACAGATTATTGAAGGCGATCTGTAGTACTAACAATGTTAATAATAATTATTGTTTTTTGGAGGATATGAATTATTTTTGCACACATAAACGTCATCTGAGAGTTTAATTATAACTTGATTTTTTTTTGATAGTGCAACAAAGAAATAATTTTGTTTCATACTTCGTGGTTATAAACTAAAAGAGATAATTAAGTAATATTTATGGTTGAGCAGCTTCTAAAAAAGTTTATTTGTACATTGAACTTAAGGTTGAATAAATCATTTTTGGACATTCCGTCTTCTGAGAGTTTAATATTTAACTTGGAAGAGGATTTAAATTGTTTTTTTGATAGTGCAACAAAGAAATAATTTTGCTTAATACTTCTTGGCTATAAAATAGATATTAACTACTTTATGTTTTAACGCAGTTTCTGCAAAAGTTTGTACATTGAACTTAAGGCGGAATGAATTAATTTGAACATACAAACGTCATCTGACAGTTTAATATTTAACTTGGAAAAGGATTACAATTTTTTTTTTGATAGTGCAACAAAGAAATAACTTAATTAAATATTGAGCAGTTTTTGATGTGAAATATAATTACAATTAAGTCGATATTTTAGCTTTGACTTTGAAGTCTGGAACGTACTAAACTTATTTTATTCATAAGATATTAAAAGCAATTTTTTTTAATTTTTTTTTGTAGAATTATAAAATTCTTTGGCAAACATTAAAAACATTCCAATTTCAAACAAAGAGGGTTAAATAAAAAAGATTTTTTTTTTATTTTTTAACTTTAGGAAAATTAAATTAAATATTTTTTTATTTGCCTATTTTCAAAGTTTTTTTTTTTTTTTCAAAAAAAAAGGCATTTAATAATAAGGAAGAAAAAAAAAAAAAAGTTTTGCACTTTCTTAAAGAAAATTTATTCAATAGATGAAAATTATCCAAAAAAAAAAAAACAGAAAAAGAAAATATACAAAATAAAACTTGAAAGATTTTTTCTTTTTTTTTTCTCATTTTCTTGGCCATTTTTATATTGTTCATTTAAAGTTTTATGTCTTTGGACACAAGATGAAAGATACAATTTTTTTTTGTATAGAAATTTTCATAGAAAAAAAAATAAAAAAACAGGACCAGAAGAAGAAGAAGCGCGAAATTGTAATAAAAAAAAAAAATTAAAATATTATTTGTATATAATTTTTTTTTTTTTATTTCTTTTGCATTCTCGTTGGGGTCGTATTTCAACTCTAAACATGAATAATTAATTGACTGCAGCATTTTATTTTAATTAGTTTTTAAACTGCAGTCTACTTGCATTCAAACTGATATAGTTTAATTTTTTTTTTTATTTTTTCTACAATTTTTTTTTTTGGGAAATAATATTTACACTGGAAGAATTAACAAAAAAAAGAAAACTGCAGTAAATTCGCAACATTAGTTTAAATATTTTATATTTTTTTTTGGTTAAACTGGAAATAATTTTAGTATAACTGACGTTAATAATAATTTCGTTTAAATATTGTAATTATTCTGTATTTTGTTAGAATTGAATTTGAATTAGTTGTGAAATTTTAGAACTGACTAGTTTTTGCAATTTTTAACTAACTATTTATTATGATTTATTTTTACACTCATAGTTGAATAATATTATATAAGCAATATTGATATTCATACTAATGATACATCAAAATAACCATTTTGATTGTAACATTAGTTAAATATTAAATTTGTTTAATTTAGAATCTACAAAAAAAAAATTTAGAAATTATATTTTTGTCATATGTAGTTAACTAGAACTGAACTTTGTATTATGAAAATGTTTTTTTTTTTGTGAAAATATTATAAGACATAAACTTTTGTTTTGTCCAAAGTTTTGTAAAAGAAAAAAAAAATAAATGGGATTAATAAAATTATGTATTTTTATATTTTTCTTTAATTTTCTTTGTGATACTTCTAAAATCATATATTTTGTTCAAAGTCTTTATATTTTAGCTTGCTTAATATATCTTTAGACGAAATTTCTTCTAATTATTATTTAATTCTTACCTTTAATAATTCACGAAAATATGGACTGCATGCAGATAATACAACTCTGTGAGCTTTTATGCTGCGTCCATCACAAGCTAATGTAACATCAACAAAATCTTCATCATCACGTAAATTTTCAAATGCAGATGTTATACTGCTTTGATAATTATTCCATCGCAGACAAAAATGTTGTGTGTCCACCATTTTGGCAACTTTTTCCTGGAAAATAACATGAAAAAAAAAAAAAAACCAAAATTAATTTTAGATATTCTTTCATTTATATATTAAATATATATATTCTGTAACTTCGTTAATATCGTTGATGCGTCAAGTGTACATGTACATATAGAAAGTATTGCATGACATCATTAATAAAATTGGATTTTTCCGAAAAAATTATTATTGGATTTAATTTTAAAAAAAAATTTTGGTTTTATAACAAAATTTTAAAATAAATATGAATTATTGAAAAAAAGAAAAATGGATCTAGTTTTTCTTTTTCATTAGATATAGTGTACTACTAAAAAGTTGGGTTTTTTACATAATTATTTAAAAAATCATTACATTTTGGAAGTTTCAACATTTTGCCTCACTAAGATTATATCAATTGTGAACATAAATGAAAAAAAAAGTACCTATAGATAGTTTAGTATTTAAGAAATTCAGTTCAAAATAGCGAATTTTACAAAACTGAACCGTATATAAATTAATAAATTATCTTGAGGCAGCACTAAATAATTTTCAAGTGGTCAACGAATTAATAAAAAAAATTAAAATTTCTTTAAATTTTTGTTATGCTGGAAAATTTCTAAATTTTCTTTTTAAATATAAAATGTATACCTATAACTATAAACAGATTGGAAATTTATTCAAAGCATTATTATTTCGAATTCAAAGAATATAAAACATGCATAAATATACCTTACTATATAAATATATCTTAAAACAAAAAATAAAAATAATTATTTTTCTAAAAAGAGAATATTAAATGAAATAAGAAAGATTTTGCTCTATAATTGCTTGATTTTTTGATAATAAAAGTTCCAAAGTCATAGGAATTTTGGATTTACTAAGGACTGAATGTTTTTATTTTTATGTACATATATTTATTTATTTTTTTTTTGTTGCTTCTCTTTATTATTTATAAGCACATTAGCTTTTTTGTTTTATTTTCTAATTTAAGAAAAGAAAGGATTATGAATTTTACTAAGATTTTTGATCATTTTTATTTATCCATTCAAGGGTAAAGAAATTTGTTATTTGAATTAATTTTTATTTTTTTGCCGAATATATATGTTGGATGTATATTCTTAGAGCTATATATAAAAATAAAATTTTAATTTCCGCTAAATAGAACTAACATTATTTATTGTTATATGTATAAATCGAAATAAAGAAAAATCTAAAGAAAATTTACAATTTTGTTTGGGTGAAAAATTGAGTTGGCTATTGTTGTATGAAACTAATTAGACGAAAATTGATAAATTTTTTTTAAGATGTCACTTAAATTGACGTCAATTTACATTTTTAATTAATTAAAAATGAAATGTGTGAAAATTTTCGACATTTACGGACAAAATTTTCAATATTATAATAATGGGAAAATTTTGATATCTTCATTATTAAGTTTGCTTGATTTAAGATATTTGAACAATTACATACGGTAGTTTTATTTTTAATTTTTTTTAGTTTTGAAGGGTATAATTTGAAAAAATAAAACAAACATCAAACGAAATTTCCTTTTTGAAGATTTTTCTTCAACTACAAGTATATAAATACAAAAAAAGGCATAATAAAATATTCAAATGGATTGAATGTGATTTTTATTAAAAACCAAATGAAAAAATACATAAGTATTTATATTATATATATATTTATATATATATTTTATCATATTATACATAAGTACAAAATAATAAATACACATATATAAAATACTTCTTGTACAATATACAACATAAATTTTTAATTTGTCTGTCTTTAAAAAAAAGAAAAAAAAATTTTTTTCTTTTATTGAAGATGTTAGAAAAATAAGTAAAATAATTGACTTAGAAAGGTGGGGGTTATATATATTTTGTAAAATTTTACTTTTTTTTGTCGTGGGCCAAACTAATCAATATCTGTATATATAGCAACATCTATGTATACGCATTTTAAAATTAAATATTTATGATGACAAATCATAAATCCTTTCGTTTTTTTTTTTGTTTTTAGCTTTTTATTTTTTTTTCTGATGATAAAGAATATAGTTTTAGTATAATTTCATTAATTATTTTCAAAAGACAAATCGAATTGTTAATTGAAAAAAAAGGAAAGGAAAGAGGGATACATATTGTAAAAATTAAATGGAGTTACAATATTCAATGATAGAAATATTTAATTATATAGGTTTATGAATATAATAAAATCGAAAGGATGATTTAATAGAACTTACTATCGTAATTGATTTTTAAATAACCAATTCTTGTTTTTAATGTCACTCTTAAATTTTTTTTAAATGACTTTGATTGAGTAATTTAAAATAAATAAACCTGTCTGTGTGATTCAGGTGAAGTTCACGAACCTTATGAGTCCAACTTGATTTCATTCACTGGACAAAATTTTAATTCATTAACAAGTGTGTAAATTAATATATTAATATAAGACCCAAAGTGGTGTTGCACAAACAAAATTGTAATTGAATGTTTTTTTTAAACTATTTCTAATGTAGTTATAATTTAATTTGCATATTTGTAGGCATTATAAAAATTTTGTAATTTTTCACATAACTTTTATTTTAACAATAATTTTGTAATCCTTAAAAAAAAAAAAAACACGAAAAGAAAAACTAATCAAAATTCAAAAAAAAATTACAAAAATATTCAAAACTTATAATTTTTAATTGATGGAAGTAAGCCTTCTAGTTTGTAGTGCATTCAAATAACTTATTAATTTGTTACACAAAAAAAAAACTTAATCTTATCATTTTTATTTTTTTGGTTATTTAATACCTGTTTAGCGAACTGTTAAAAGATAATAAAAATATATACAAAAAAAAAACAAATTAGAGCTTTACTAAATTTAGAAAAAAAAATAAAATAAAAATAAAAACAAAATTATAAATAAAATTATAAATTTTTTATCAAAAACTAACTAAATAATAAATAAATGTTATATATTCTTAATCACTTCTGATTTCAAACTAAAAAAGCGCATTAAAAAAATTTATAATACTTCTTTTTTTTTTGCCGAAAATCTATTCTTAAAAAAAAAAAATAATAATTTTGATTTCATATACAAATAAACAAAAAAAATATATTTTTTTTGCATGTTTTATAAAACTTTTATTTTTCTTCAAATAAACCCCGCATTTAATTCGAATGGAGATAAAAGAAAAAAAAAAAAAACAAAAATCTAATAAAATTTATAGAAACATTATAGCACTGATGCCCAAGCCTATGCTCGCGAGCAAAATTTTTTTTTTTTATACTCAAATGCATAGGAATAAAAAAATGTGTAATCATTTTCAATGAAAAAAAAAAATCGTATACTCGCATATAAAATCGTATACTCATTTCATTATTTCGTATGCTCACTTTGATTCACAAAAAAAAAAAAAAATTTTTTTTCTTTTTATTTCTAGTTTTTTTAAATACACTGTTAAAAATATAAACTTTATATTTCTTACTCTTTTAGACTGGAGGGTCTTTTAAACAATTTTATTTTAATTTTTTTAAATCCCGAAGGAATCACTTTTTATATAAAATATTGTTAGAGTACGATTTAAATCAATTGACCGTTGAGTTTTTATGAAAGGGTCAAATTTTAATAAATTTTTAAATCAAGCTTTTTTCTTCAATCATTTCTCCTTAATTTTATATCTCTATCCCTTTCTGGCTTATACAAATTTCTGTATTAAGTAAAACAAAAAACTGACAGAAAAATCTTTTGTTTTAAATGGAAAAGGAAAGCTTTTAAAAAAAATTTGTCAGCTGATGTGAATCGTAATATATATGCTTAAGAAGCATTTTTGAAATTAAATTGCGTTTGCTAAATCTTCTAATTATTTAAAATTAAAATTAAATCAATAAAAAAAATTAAAAATTAAAAGAAATAACCAAACCAATTATTATTTTAGGATTGAATTAAAACTGATTAATAAAACGTAATTTTATTCAAAAAACATACAACACACAATTTAGTTTTCTTAATATTGTCTTTAGAAATAATTTTTTTACAGTGAATGTTTTTTAAATAAAAATTGGGTTGGTGTGATATGAAAAAAACCTTAGTATTTTCTATATGCTCTAAATTAGTTCTAATTTGGGCTTCGCTGCATTATAGCAAAAAAAAAAAAATTAACAATTTGCTTGAAGAGTTTATTACTGCGTTGATGAAAATTTTCTGTAAAAAAAATGGTTATAGCTCAGGAGATTGTGATGCGAATGGAACAATCTTGGAAAAATGATTTACTATTACTATATAGACGTTTTCATTAAGTCTAGTATTTTCGATCGCATTAAATATTCTCTTTATTAAAAAATGCATATTGCTGGTATTATCGTTATCGTAAAGCTTAATCCCCACTTCAGGCTGTAAAAATTTTCAATTGTCCACTTAATTTAAGAATTTAAAGAATTTTTTTTTTTATTGACTGCTTAAAATTTTGTTCAAATGTTGACAGACAGACAACATTTTTTTGTAGTTATGTCAGATGCTTATTATTAGATATGTTTTATTAATTGCAAATATCTTTTTAAAATACAATTTCTCAATAAAGATAGAATTTAAATTATAATATTATTATCTTATTGGTTTTAATTAGTATTAATTGGTTGATCGCAGTGCGAACGTTGTTTCGTTGTAGCCCATCAGTCTTTATTCATAAATTTTCGGTTTTGAGTTCATACAAAAATCAGAAAGAAAAAAACTTTAATTTTTTCCCGAATTTTCCTGCCACAAAGCAGGTTAACCAGATCGACCCAGCCGTTCTTAAGTTATGCGCTTACCAATAAACATAATTTAATTTTTTTATATAGGTATTAAAATTGTAATATTTTCTAAGAATGAATTTAAGTGTTATTTCCAAATTTTTGTTGCCATAATATTCTCAAAATATAATATTCCCTATTTTCACATTATGTTCTACGGAGTATCTGGTTCCACCTCGTTGGGGAATTTTAGTAAAATTTTCCAAATTATTGAATTATTGATCTAAGTATTTGTTTATTATTTTTATTTAAATATTTTATTAAATTTATTATATCAATTATAAAATTTCATATACATGTATTAATTATAATTAAAAATATACATTTAAATCGACACTCTTACCTTTATATGGATTTTCTATATAAATTAATCTTTCAAAGAATTTTTATTTCTTGAATTTAATAGTTTTCTTTCCAATTTCACAATACATATAAATTTTGAGTAGACTAAAAACGCAGTGCAATCAATATACATATGCAAAAAAAAATTAACTAAACTTTATTATGGATAGAACCATTTGTAGAAATTGCTGGCTAAATAGTCAAAAAAATTAACTTTTTTTTTTTTTTAGAAAATATCAAAAAATTTTTTTTAATACAACAACCTTGAATATTGTGGAGAGAACTAAAAAGAAAGCTTTAGAATTTTATGAAAAAATAAAAAAAAAGCAACAAAAAAAAAAACTTAATTGAAAGCGAATGCTATTTTAGTGACTGACAACTATGTACACATAAAAAATAATATAAAAATTTCTTCTTTTTTTTTTTATTTTGCATTCGTAAACTAAAAAATTATTTTATAGAATTATTATAATTTTTTTTTTTTTGTATATTATTATTGTTAGCTAATCAAATTGAAAGAAAGAAAAAAAAAAAATAATATGAATTTTATATATTAATTGACTTTTTTAACGCAATTTTTATCATAATAATTTCAAAATTTCATTTTTTTTTTGTATAGAAATTTTAGCATTTTCAGCATAATATATATAATTATTTCTTTTTTTTTTTTGTGTAATTCTATAAAAAATTATTTATTTATTTTCGATAAATTTAATTTGAAATATTTTGCTGATAATTTTGTTTTTTTGAAAAAAAAAAATAATAAAAAAATAATAAATGCAAAACTATTTATTATTTATTTAGATCAGATTTCAAATTTATTAAAAAAAAAATAAAAAGTATGTAGGTACTCTTTTTTATTTTTTTCTCCAGAAATTCCATCTAAGGAAGTTGTAAATAATTCTAAGAATTTTTATTTTAAAAATTTTTTTCATTCATTTTTTGTTCATGAATGGCCAGAATGATCATTATAAAAGGTAATTGATTGAGTTTACCCATCAATCCCACTTATACTGACTAATATTTATGACAGATAAGAAATATGGCTCTTCTAGGTATTGAAATAAGTCGGTGTTACGTTTGTTCAGAGCACTTCTCTGGCACTATTTACTCAAAATGTTGCAATTATTATTAAAAAATAAAACGAAACTGGTCCGTATAACCATAGATTAAGAATACAGAAAGATGGGAAGTTTTATACAACATTTTTTCAGTCTTTTTTGGTATTTTATTGTGAAGGTGTTAGTAAAACTATAAATAAAATTCTTTTCATACATTGATAATTATCACGTATTTTATTTTGTTTTACTAACACATTGACTTAAAAATACCAAAAATAATGTTGTATGAAGCTTCCCATCTTTCTGTATTCTTAATCTATGGTATAACAGATGAATTTTATATAGCAAAAGTTGCTATACAATAAATTTATAGTTTTTATTGTATATGTTTAATGTATACGAATGAGTTTCTGAATTTTTTCATGTCGAATATTGTAGACTATAGTACAATCATATTAAAAATTAAAAATATACGTGCTATTTTGATTTGCTATGAGAAATATAGCTAATCTTTCTAAAGTATAGCTACGGCTGATATCTGTTTTTTTAGTGTGTATCTGTAATAGACAGGTTTCAAATAAACAATCACTAGAGTTATGGCCTGTGGATGATTAAATTTTTATTTGAAAACTAAGATTATATAATTATATTTAATAAAAATATATATTTGAAATAAAGAAATATCTGTAAATAAAGTTATATAGCTTTGAAAGATCTCAACCGAAAAATTCTTATTCTTGTACAATACTTCTTTTTAAAAAACTGAATTTTTTATTCTAACAAGTAAATATTAAATATTTTAAATAATTTATTGTTAATTTTATTTTATTTTATATTAATTTTATGCGAATAGATAAATTCCAGATATATATAGTTCTTCTTGCATATTAATTGAGTTTTGAATCTAAACATTATTTATTTACTTTTCTTTTTTCTTTTAGGAATTTTTATTTTTTTCTATTTTCTATAATGCTAGAAAATTAAATAAAAATAATACTTCTTAATCCTTTTTATTTTTATTTTTACTCTTGCCGACTTTAAGATTATTGATTTTATAAATTAAATCATTTGTTTATTCCTACTACATATATTTACTTTCTGTATATAATATTAAGAAGAAGTTTCTGGCTATAACGAAAATATATATAAAATAAAATAAAATAAAAAAAAACCCCATATTTTTATATTCCAAGAAAAAGAAAAATAGACAAGAACAAGAAGGAATAAAAATAAGAAAATTAAAGGAAAAATTAGAAATAGGAATCAACAAGGGACATACATCATTCCTGACCTATACATATCCTAATAATATATGTTTTCTATTCGTCCTTGTACGCATTTCACCTCATTCCTCATTCATAAAAAAAAAAAAAAGAAAAAAAAGTTTTTTTTTTGGTACTTGATATTTCTGCCCTTATAAGTTTTCGGACATTATGTCACGAATGACTGGCACAAATAAAAGTTTAAGACAAAAAATGTTTGCATCAATTTCGAACTGTTTAGTGTGTATAATTTTGGTAGAATTCTAATAGTAAATAGTAAATGGTTAGTAAAGTTAAAATTTTTTCACTATAAATAAGTAGTTTACAGATATGCTTATAATGTTTTGACAACTGAAAATGTAATTTTATGATTTTAATTATTATACTAACACTATATAACATAATACAAATTTTAATATTAAAATATAACTTCAACTTTATAAGAAGAAGGAAATGTATAAAAACAAAAAAAAAAATTAATATCTACAATATATACATTCTTATTTTCTTGTAAGTATTTCAGGACTTTTCCCATTAAATAAGGATATTTAATAATTTTTTTTTTTTTCTTCATTTTATGAATTTTTTTTTTTTGTCTTGATCTTAAGAAAATATGCCCTGGGATAAAAATATTGGTGGTATGAAAGATCTCAGTTACAGATACATTTTTTTTTTTTATTATTTCGTATATAATGTGTATAAGAAAAAATTTAACAGAAAAAAAAAGGACTTTTTATAAGTTCTGACCTTGTCAGGTTTTTTTCATTTAAACAGATTTCGTGTATATGTATATAGTATATGTATGATGAGATATATAAATTAAATATAATTCAAATGTCTATTTGTATACCGGTCGGTGTATAAATATATATATATAATATATAATGTATGTATTATTGACTTTTTAAAGGATATTTATTTTATTTTTTTTATTTTTAGCCATAAGAATTTTTATTTCTTCTTTAAAATAATAAAATGTTCAATGATGTTAAAAAGTTTTTTTTTTTTTTTTTTTGAAAGTTTATTTTTAAGATTCTATAGAATTGAAAAGAAATTTTGTTACTAATTGAGTTAATTTTTTTTTTTTATATATATATGTATTTTAATTATTACAGACTGTAAGCTAATTGGAATTATGTTCATTTGATTTTCAATCATTGAGAGTCTCTTATCTTGGAATATATTATATTTTAGATTTTGGATTTAAGCAAGGGAATGTTTTTTTGAATTTTAATAATTATAATGCACATTAATTAATACACTAAACATTGTACAGCGGCCAATAAGAAAATTATGCAAAACGATCAGAGCATATTCGTCATTCGGTTTTTTTTTAAACACCGGCATTATTTTTATAAAACAAAATTATTTTTTTTCATACTTTATACATATCGTTTTTAAAAGTTCTCGCATATAAATGCAGACTAAGTAGGAAAGGAAAAAATTTTATTACTTTTAAAATGCTTTAAAATCCATTTGCGAAAAGAAATTTAATAGGAGGATAGTTTATTTTTTTATTCACAAACTTAATACATGCATTTATTTATTTAAATAAAAGCAGTAATATATACATATAGGATAACTAAGTTATGAAACTACTAGCCTGAGAGATCAGTTTAGAAGTAGTTTTTCATCACGTTGGTTCGTAAACGATGAAATTGGTGAACAGAAGCTCTCTACTAGTCTGAAATCAGTTTAGAAGTAATTTTTCATCATTTAGGTTCGTAACAAAAGCTATAGTACGGTAGTTATTATTGTTTATTAAAATTTTACCGCATATTAAACTAGAAATTCAAATTTTATAGATTTTAACAAAAAAAAAAAAAACAAATATAGAAATATAAAGTAAACTATATAAGCGGCAAGTTGAAATTTTTTGATTGAATAATAATTTTTATGACTAAAGTTAAATCCTTGAATTGTCGCAACAAAAATAATGTCTATGTTACAAAACTAGTTTGGCCTTATGAAGTTTCAATCAACAAATCAAGTGAATTAATTGTATTACATACTATATACTAATATTATATACTCAAACCTTTAAACCATCGTTATCAATTTTTCATAAAGAATAATTCATTTAAAATTTTTAGTTTTTTTTAATTTTGTAGTTGAAACAAATATGAATTATGAATAACATATATTTTTATATAGAAATATCGCGATTTTCAGAAGAATTTCATTTATTCTATTACATTTTATTATATAAAAAAAAAAAAAACTTATTTTTTTTAAATATATATGTGCAAATGGAATAAAAAGCTTTATATATTTTTCATTGGATATTTTTATTTTTTTTTTTATGGTTAAACGTCTCGTCTATTTTTTTTCTATGTTTTTTTTCATTTTTTCATTTTTTTTTTTATCTTTTTTTTATGCACACAAGTTTTATTTGTGTGCATTTTTTCTTTGTGGTATTTTATAGTGTTGCGATATTATGTTTACTAATATAGCACACTTTTATATAATTTGGCCTTCACCTTAACCTAGTGACAGAGCTACGGACAAACGGTCATTCGCCTCAATTATTTTTATTAATTTCGCGAAAAATTCGGGATTTTTTTTGTTTGTGCACAGGCATCAAAAAAGAAGTATTTGTGCAAAACGATGAAAAAACAATTTTTTTTTTTTTGTTCTCCTAAATAGCAATAGCAATATAAAAATGTTTAACACTCTAATAATAAAAAAATAAAATGAGAAACTGATGTCTTTATTTATCACTAACGTGAAATTTTAGCAGTAATAAAATATTCTCACCAAATACCTTATGAATAATTTTTTTTTTTGTTTTTTTTTAATTTCTTCAAGTGGTTTATTATTATTATTATTATTATTATTTTTTTTAGTAATTTTTTTTTTATGTTTATTTAAAAACCTGGATTTTAGGAATTTTCAAAAGTATATAATGTATAAATATGCAATATTCTACTATTATACTATTTACATAATATACCTTTCATATATTATGATGAAATTTTTATCGTAAACTCACAATATGATTGAATGTGTAGATATTATATTAATTTCATAATTATATAACTAAGTGAATCATAAAAAAAAAAAAATATATAGTTCATAACAACTATAAGAAATATTTATTTTACTGCGGTAATTTACCGTATAGATAAAAATTATATATTTATATTAAAAGTAAAGTGAAAATCTAAACTAAAGAACTTACACTTGCACAGATAGTGTAACATAGTTTGTACCGAATGTTGTAAAAGTTCGAATATTCTTTTACTGCATAGTAACTATTTTTTTTTTTTTTTAATTCACACTATCGAAAGTCCTTATTTTTTAGTTTCAATTACGTAAATTTTTTTTTAGTGCTATATTTTTTTTTAACTATTCAAATATTAATTTAATTAATATTTTTAACTGGAGATCTTTCGATATACAATCGCAATAGATTCGATTATTTAAATTTTTGTTTTTTTTAGATATTTTTAGCGTTATGAATGCGCAATTTATTTAACTTATTTAATAGTGTGTTATAGAAAGTGAAAATAAAAACTAAAGAAAAAAAACAAAAAAAAAAAGACTACAACAAAATAAATATTTAATAAACTTTATTTGATAAGAACACTTTCATTTCCTTTAGGCTTTAGTGCTAAGTGTTCTTATCATTCCATATAAAAAATAAAAAAAAACACAAAATATTTATGACTACTTAGTATACTATAGTCTATATAGTCTATAGTTTAACAAAAAAAAAAAAACAAAAAGTTTTAGAAAAGTGAGTGGAATATTTTGAATTTTTTTTATTTTTTTTAATGACTATCGCTATTAGTACCTTGTATATATAAAAATTATAATTTCTAAAATCGAATGTTTTATCCAAAGAAAAAGTTTTAAACAAAAAAAAAAATTAACTCTAAATTAGGATTAAGTATATAGTAGACCCGGTGTCTGATTAAATGGGTAAAAACTTAAAGAATTAAAGCATAGTATCACGTCATTATTATAATTCTAGCGAAAACAAGTTAATTGTACTTTGAAGTGGTTATAATTAGTTAATACTATCCAATATTATTAGAACTTAGTTTTAATGAAAATTTAATAGGACTGGTAGTATGACGTAATATGAATAACTTATTGTTAAGCTAAACATATTAGTTTTAAAGTAAAAAAAAAATTCTTAAATTTAAAAATATTAAGCTAATTTTTATTTCTACATTTAAAAACACATAGTTTTTACATATAAAAAAACATAGGTGCAAAAATATATATGCATTTAAAACTATTAACTTGTTGATTTTCAGTCTTTATACATAATATTACTTTTGTCCATGTCTATTTTGTTTTTTTTATGCATTTTAGTTACAATGTTAGTTTTCTATTTTAAAATTTATGTGGGAAAATTTGAAATAGATTTTTTGCGCTTTTTTTTCTGCAATAAATGGTTTCAAATTGTACACATTAGTTCATAGTAAAATATTCATTCATGATTTTAAAAGCTAAAAAAAAAAATTTGTATGTATATATTTTACTAGAGGCCTATTTTATTATGTGTATTCTTTGAAAATAAATTAAGTCTAATAAAAAATAATAAAAAAAAAAAAATAAAATCACATTTAGTTTGTTTTTGTTTTTATTTTAAATTCAGTTCCTGAACGTAATATAGTTCATTATTTAATATTTAATTAAAATAAAATATCAACAGCTAAAATTTACACATTATTACTAAGAATATTGGAAGTGGAATTAAAGGTAGGTGCAGAATATGTGTCTGATGAGGGGTATTACTTATAGGTACACTATTTTTTTTTATAGATATTGTTTTTGAAGCATAAACACAATACTGACGTTAGTATAGATTTAAGGGCGAAGAAAACATATTCGCAATCGATTATTGCTATTTCGAAAGTACAGAACTCGAATGTTCCCAGTTGTAACATATATAATTTTATATTCATTTTCCAATAGGGTTTTCCTCTTAATAATATCTTTTATTTTATTTATATTCATTTAGATTGTTTTTTAGTTAGATTATGTGCATAGTTGATTTTTTATTCTATAAAAGGACAAAATATTTGGATACTAAAAGTATAGTTTTATTTTTTCTCTTAATACATATAACTAATATTCCATTTCATGTGCACGTCAAAAGTGTATTTTAAGTGAACATACATGAATGAATTTTCATTCAGAGGAAAAATTCATGAAAAAAAAAATAATAATAATTTTTTTTTTTTTTTTGCATTTTATATATCAGAAAATCCCATGGTACAAAAATTCACCCACCCTCAAATGAACTCAAAAGAAATAAAAATGAAAAAAAAAAGAATATTTTTTTTTTGATGTTAACTCAATGCATTTTCGGTTCATAATATGTGCGAGAAAAAAAGAAAAAGTTTTATATTTTTTATGAAGTGCCATACCATACTAGAGTTTTGAAGGACAATACGATATAGAAGTTAGGTTTTATTTATCTACATATTTTCCAGTACATAATACACATATTTGCATTTTACATTGAGTTCACATGAAGTTGTGCTCTTTTGATTTCTTTTAAGTATTTTGTGATATTGAAAATTAATTTGTTTCTAGTTACATTTTTCCACATTTTTTTTTACTAACTAAGTACTTTATTAAAAATGGAATTCAATTCCTGTTTTTGAAGTTAATAAAACTTAGACTCTTTTTTTATTTGATTTTCTATGATTTTATGCTAATAATTGTCGATTGGTAGTCATTAAACTGCAGTTTTCAGTAAAACTACATATATTTAGTTGCTTTTATTCACATTACAATATTCAATAAATTCTAAACTTTAAATCATTATTTACTCTATATTGTATTTAAATTTTACAAATAATTACTTTTTAATCTAATCTAAGTCTAAGAATTTCATATTAATAACATACTATATATAAATAACATACTATATATACACACTATCAATAATTGTGGTGTTTGCAATATATAAATATTCTATTTTCCCAAGTTTTCTTTTTTCATTTTATATTCATTTGATTTTGTTAGCCTCAAGAGATGCATACATGGTAGTCAAAGTGGCGTCGGTGGATGAACAATTTGTTATTTTATTTCGTTGCATTGAGTGCATTTTTTTTTTCTGTTCTGTTCATAGAAGAGAATTACCATCGTGTACGTACATTTTTATTTTATTTTTTATTTTTTTTTAAAAGCAGTATTTTTCTACATATTTAGAGATATAGATGTATCTAATAACTACATACCTACAGTGTATTTGTATATAGTAAAAAGTATAGAATATTATGTGTTATATTTATGGTGTTGTGGCGTTATTAGGAAAATGCATTTTTCATATACATATATATACAGATAGAATTTGTTTATAATATTATATATAAGTGCATGTAATATATATATGTGGATTTTCTAGTTTTTTTTTTTCATCATAGGAACAAGATTATTATACGGTATAGTATAGTTGAAAGTGAAATTTTATTTCATACAAAAATAATAATAATAAAAAAAAAAAAAAAAACATTTTCAAGCTTTTATTCTATCGTGTGTAGTTGAGGTATTTTTGTGAGACTTTCACTTTCTATTACAAAAAAAAAATTTAAATGCTTGCTGCTGCTGATATTATTATTGTTAAAATGCACTTGTTAGTTTATGCATTGTATATTATATATATATAGATTAATGCACATTATAGAAATATTATAGAAGTTTTGAATAAATTTAAGCTTTTTGGGATATCGATGTGAATAATATTTGAAAAAAAAAAATAATAATATAAAAATTCATTTATAACAAAATTATATTTATTTATGCAATAAAATATTGTCTGGTTTTACATTTCCATATGAATGATAAACTATAATACCATATATATCTATATCTACCTATGAATTTTAAAATCGAATAAAATTATATGATTTTATTAATGGAATTAAATGAATTTTCAATTTATTTTTTATTTTATTTATTTATTTTTTGTTCTTTTTTTTTTTTTGATTTTTGTTTTGATATTAAAATAATTATATTATACAATAGGTAATATAATCTTAATTTAAATAATATATGTAAGTATATATACAAAAATAATATATAACATAGGAAAAATTTGTACATTTTAATTTAATACAAAAAAAAATATACCTATTATTTTTTAGTTCAATCTTTTTTTAATATTTATTTCTAGATACAAAAGAAAGATATTAAGCTAAATTTTCGCGAGAATTGATTATTATATTGTCTATAACCAAAATTTATGGTTAAAAATAAACTATATAGCCGCTGATAAAAACAGACTGATAAAACACACTAAAATGTTGATAAGTAATTGCAAAGTTAATGTAAATAAATGTTTGTATCTATATGTATGTAAGAATATTTTGACATGAAACAATCTAGTAGAAGAAAGAAGTCAGAACAACGCAAAAAAAAAAACTATATTAATGATTTAAAAATTATAAATATAAAATTTTGAATAGATAAAGTTAAAAAAAAAAAAATATTTATATATATTCTTTATGATTTCAAATTAAATCTTTTACTTAATTATTTTTATATATTTATTTTTTGGTTAATTAACAACCTCAAAAATAAAAAAAAATAAAATAAAATTATATTTCAAATAATCATATGAAAAATATACATTATATATATAAATATGTACATTAGTGTATATTTCTTGTTATTTGACTTTTTGCTGTCCTTGAAAATGTTATTAACCCAAAAGTTTTTTAGCCCCAAAAAAAAAAAAACGAAATAAAAAATACAAATATCTATACAAATTTGTTTTTTTTATTATTATTATTATTATTATTTTTATATATTGTTATTTTTTTGCTATTTATTTTTTATTTTTTTTTTTTTTTTTTCAAAATGCACCTACACAAATATAATTTTGTTTTTTTATTAGTTCCAAAAAAACAAAAATAGGTCAGGGGCCTAAGGGAAAAAAAAATTATTTTTCTGGCAGTATCTCAAAAAAAAAATATGAAGAATTTTTTTAATTAATTAACACGGTTTAGAACTGAATTAATAGTTAGCCGAATTAAGATTTAAGTTATTTTAGGTCTGATGACATTTAGAAAGTTAAACTTGTCTTCTTTTAACTACATCAGACGATCACAGAAGCTTTATAACATCAATGAAAAATATTTACATTGAAGTATCTTTTTTTTTTTTTTTTTGGTGGAGAAGAATATAAAATCAGAATCCAAAGTTTCAAATAAATATCTGACGTCAATTATTAAAAAAAAAAAAAAAATATTTCTTAAGTAAAAAATTGCATTATTCTTGACAGTGATCTTATCATCTTCAACCATTATAAATTTAAAAAAAAAAGATATTTTTTTTAATTTAGGTTTATTACTCTCACTGACCTTCTGTCATAGTCCGCCCCTGATTAAATCTAAAAATATTTTATTTTAGCATACACTGTATTTTGATTGAGCAACAAAATGCGCATAAAAAATTTCTAAATTGAATTTACAAAAAAAAAAAAAAAAATTTAAAATGTGGGTATTGAGGGTAACGCACTTAAGAATTTTTTTTCTTTTTTTTGCTAGCGCATAATTTTGCAAGCTAAAAATTTGTTTAGTATTAGTAGTATCTAAAACGAAAAAAGATACTTCAATCTAAATAATTTGCATCGGTGTTAGAAAGCTTTTGTGAGCGATCTACTGAATTGTATTTGTAGTTGTTTTCATTTTCAATATTGCAAGATAAATAAAAAATAAATAGTGAGAGCTTTTTTTATTTTGCGAGAAAATTTTTTTATAGTTACTTACAACATGTTGAAATTATAATTGTATTAATCACCGATTTCTTAGAAACATTTTTTTTCATAGAAAATTAATTTTATTATTTTTCTTTCTAAATCATTTTCAAATATATGTGAAATATTATGAGACCGCGCAATCTCATAATACTCATAAAAAATTTCTGAATCTAGAATTTACTAGATGTACTATTTTTAGCCAATACTTTGTTTGTAGTTCTTATAGTTTCCTAAATTTTAATTAATTATAAAAAAAAATTCAATTTAAATGATATGACGTTTACATCAAAATAAAATTAAATCAAGATTAAAAAAAACTTCTTGTACAATATTACGTATATGAGAATTATTTTCATATCAATCATGATAGAGTAGTGTTAGAAAAATATTAATTTTAAAAGAGAAACTGCGATAACTTCTACATTTTATATACATTTATATATATATATATATATAGTGTATTTAGTAGTTGTTATGTATTTCCGATTTCACACGAATTTAATAAAAATGAATGCATAGGAAAAGATGAATGCCAAGATCACGATCACGGATAACTATTTTAATTTGTATTTTTATTATTATACATTTTTTTTTTCTTTATTAAAAATTAAAATAGATTTTATTTAAATAAATATTAGAGAATTTGAAATATGTAATTTTTCTATAATATTGGCATATTGCCAATTGAAATGGAAAGTTTTTCAAATTTTCATTAAAAAAAAATTATTTCGAGATTTTTTTTTCTTAATTCTTTCTTTGATTTCATTTTTATGTTTATGAATTTTTTTTCAGAAATTTAAAAAAATCTGCATAATTAGTTCGCACGATCTGGTAAAAATTATGTCAGTGGGTGAAATTATCGCGAATCAAAGTTAAATGAATTAGTTTTTTTATATTAAAAAATTATCTTCTTTTTTTCTTCGAAACAAACAATTTCTTGGATTTCATTAGATTTCAATTTTGTAGTAATTACTAATTAAAATTTAATTTCCTTCAACTATGTTTCAGTGTAGATAGTAGGTACTAACTACATAATGTTAAAATTTTCTAATGTTGATTTTCGAAAATGATAAATCTTTAACCAGTAAACGACTTAAAAATCTGAAAATGTGAAAATTTTTAACAAAATATTAAATAATAAAATATTTTATTTAATGTTTTGGATATATTGGGTAAGTTTTAAGGCGCGCCGCAATAATGTTCAGTCAGTTACTTTATATAATATCAGATTTTCTTTCATATATGTTTGTTTCACGTTGATAGACGCATGTAGGGAAGATTTGAACGCTAGAATGGTTTTATTATTTTTATTTTTATTTATTTTTTTTTATAAAAATTGAAAATAAATAAAAAAAAACTTAAAGTTTAAGTCTTTTTCCAAATGTCTAGTGTTGTTTTTTTTTTCTTTCAACAGTAGAGACAAATTTATTTTTTTATTTTTTCATATAAATGATTATTATTTCGAATAAAGAATTTATTTTCAGTATCTATAAATGCAAAACACGTGCATTTACAACATATATTATGTTATTATCAGTTATTTACATATAGTATGTATGTACATTATATTTACATTATGTATTTATTATGTGGAAATCGCTGTATTACATGCTGGAAGAAAATATTTACAAAATATCTACTTTACTTTTTTTCAGTTTTCTTTTTATTAAATTCCTTTTTTAAAATTCAAGATGAGTTTTTTTTTTGTTTTTGGAGAGTGTAAAAAGGGTTTGTGGAACTATTTACACAAAAAAAAAAAAGAAGTATATTATGTAAATATACTTAATAAATATATAATAATAATACTTCGAAAAGGCTTTGTGAATACTTATTAACATTCTGTTGTGTTTGCGAAAAAAATTTCGATTTTATTATATTAGTTGAATCGTGGTTGCTAAGGTCATTATCAATTGACAATCGTTATTACATAGTTCTTTATTAAATCTGCAATTAACGGTTTGTTAAGGGAAACTAAATCGTTAAAACTTCTTTCAAAGTTTGCTGGATACATCAAAAAGTTAAAAATTTTATAAACAAATCGTCGGTCGGATCAATTTAATTTTAGTTTGTTTTTATTGTGAATGATAATTCGCGCTAATTATTATTTTTTAACATTTTGTGGTAATTCAACCATAACTTCTTCTAGTCATCACCAACCAATGAGTTTTTTTTTTTTTTTTTAATTTTCTTTTTTGTTTTTACTTCCGTCGATGTTACATCACTTGGAAAGAAACTTTATTCGAGTTTTTTTTTTCACATTACATTAAATGTTTTTTTCTGTACATATCAATTAAGTTTTTTTTTTTAAGACTTTTTCTTGTAATGGTTTACACTATTAAGCAGTGTGTAATGAAAGTTGGAATGCATTTTGTTTTAAAATTCATATTTAATTTAAAATAACTAAATAAGGTTTCATTCGGTGAAAATATTTTGAAAGAATCAATGTTGACATTTTGTTGGAATGTAGAGTGTAAGTAGCTGCATTTTCCAAAATTCTTCATTAAGCCAATATTTTTTTTGTTTCATTCGGTAGAGAATTTTGGAAAAATTTTCATTTCCTTGGCAACTGTAAGCAGAGCTTTAACATTTAATTAGTTTTGGGACATATTTTCTTTAACATAAACTTTTGTTCCTGGTGAAACATTCAGGAAAGTTTCATTTTGGACTTTTGTTACGTATTATTGCAAAGAAAACCATCATTCTCAATTTGGTGATGATATTAATTCCAATATTTTATTTTGAAACCTCAATGATGCACGTTGTAATATTTCTATTTTAATTAAAATTTGATTGTTTCTATATACAGACAATTATGTTTCAATTTCTGAGGAAAATTGCAGTAGGAAAAAAAAAGACATTTTTTTCTTGTAACTCTATGTATTTGAATTTTCTTTAATATGTGTACTATATATACTTATAATATACTTAACTTACAACTTACTTATGTAATTTTTCTTTTACAGTAATATCTTAATTTTTTTTTTATATTTTTGTGAAACATCAATGGTGGATTTGTGTCTTGAATTTAAAAAAAAAGTTGGCATACATCTTTCCATGTGGACTTCATACCATTTTTGTCCTTGACTTACTATTTTTTTTTATTTTTTATGTGCAATTTTCTTGTTGTAAAAATACAAGAAAATAAAATTTTCAATGCAATTCTTTGTTCAAAATTATTAAAAGTAGTTTAGTTTTTATAATACTGTGCAATGGTAAAAAATATTACAAGTTTTTATTTATACCTAGTTATAACTTAAAGAAATATATTAAGTATGTTGAAAAGTGAGTAAGAATGTAAAAAAAAAAAAAAAATTGACTACATAGATTTTGGGTATTTTTAATTTTTTTGCATACAAGTTTTTAATTTGATTGTATATTTCGTCATTTAAATGCAAAATTTGTGTTTAGGGTATTCAAAAAATAATACTTAAATATGCAGGATGTAATATAAAGTATTATAATAAATAACGAAAATGCAATGAATAGACGATGCCAGCAAGATAACAAAGGAGCATACGGAGCTTACTATTTGAAACGAATGTCTATAATTTTTAATGCACCGCTTAGCTATAAAGTTATTACTGTAGATTTAAAGCATACAAAGTAGAAAAACATATGATAATAAATTTTATATTCGAGATAGTAACAAAAAAAAAAATTAATATGAAATTATTTTTTTTATATATATAAAAGAAATTGAAAATTGTACTGTCATTTAAAAAAATATAGTTATACTACGAAGAGAATTATCTGGTTCTCATTATTTTTTATCTCGAATCGCTTGCAAGCGGTTAGCTCGAAGGATATTAGTTCAAACAAAAAATGATAAGCCCAGGACGAGTAAAATCTAAGATATTGTAAAATATTAACAGAACAACAACTTATAATGTCAAAAATTTTCTAAAGTTGAAATTTTATTACATTTATTAATAATATGTTTATGATTTCAAAGTTTATGACGCTTTTCACATAAGATTTTCTTTCATCTATCGATCGATCTATCGAAAAACGTATAGAAGATATAGAAGAAAAATTTTTTTTTACATATAAATAATTAATTGGAATTTTATTTCCGTCTTTAAGTCTCATCATTATATGTGTATGAATATTATTATTACATACAGAATATAATTTTTAATCTTTTAAATATGCATATACTATTATTTTTTTATATGCATATATATTTCAGTAATGTTATTCTCAAGTCCATATATAATAATATATTATTATTTTCTAACAGTTATTTTTCTAAAAAAAAAAGAGCCAAAAATATAAATTTTTTTTTATTATTTTTTTTTTTTCTAAAAATTTATTATTCATATGAAATGGTTATGGTGCCATATATTGGTGCCAGAATGACAAATATAATTTTTTTTCCTAGAACAAAAAACTATTTATCAAAAAATTAAAAAAAAATTGTGAAGAATATAGTGTTTATTATTACTCGCTGCTATACTATTCCTTGAAACGAAACTTTTGAATCACTAAAATATTATATATATGTACGTACAAAGTATAATATATAATATTTTTCCATTTTTGTATTCTTCAATATTGTATGTATTATTATGAATATTATTCTATAATGAAAATTTTAACGCGTATACATTATAAATTTTACATTTTTCATATTATACTATCGCTGTATGTCTACATTAAAAAACACAACATCAGAACTTTTTGATAAATTTTTCCATACATAAAAAAAAAAAACAAAAAATATCTAATGTTTTCTATCCAATGTCAAGGTTATATTATTTTGCCCAATAAGCCAAAAAAAAAAAAAAAAAATATATATAATTTTTTTTTTTTTTTTCGTTACTTAATAATTTTCTCAGAAATAATAATGATTTTTTTTTTATAGTTATTTTTTTTTTCTTCTTTTAAGATATGAAATACGAAAATTGAATTTTTGACATACGTAATATAAGATTGTTCACATATGCATACACAACATATGTTTATGCGGAGCTTAAATTCATTCAATATTTCCCTATTATAGTTTTCTGGTTTTTGATTTTTGCAACTAAACTTAATATACTTTTTATAGTCCGATAGAATAATAGCAATATTAATATAGCAAAAGATAATTTTGACTAAAGATAAAGATATATTCATATATTAATTGACACCGCCAATTTTGATGCGAGTTCCGAAATTATTTATATTTGTGGAAATAATAATTTAATTTTTATTTTTATTTTTTTTCTATATAAATATTTTTTTGACATCATAGATTTTTTTTTTGCGTGGCTAATTGCCAATATTTCTTGATATCTAAAAACTAACTATATTTATGTATATTATGTATTTAATATTAGGAAAAAGTTTACCATCTTTTTTAATGTCATTCCAACTAAACATAGAGTTTCTTTTTCTTACTTTATTTACTTTATTAATTTTTTTTTCATATATATTTCAAAAAGTTTACATAAAAATAATTTTTATAGATAAATTTATTCTTAAAAAAAAAAATTTCCACACTTAGATGTTTTTTCTATCTCTAAATAGCTTTATTTTTTGCTAAATTACACTTTATCTCTCTATAAACTTTTAATTCTTATTAGAAATTTATATAAAAAAAATATTGTTTACAAAGTCATGTACACTATACTCTATATACACTAATGCATTACAATTATCTATTTTATTTATTCTATATGTATTTAAATAAATAAGGTGATTTTATTAAATTTTTTATTATTTTTCTTCTAAAACTTAAATTACAACCGTGTCCGGAATTACCGTTCTGTAACCACAACTACGCACAAAAAAACTGAAAAATATACTGAACGGATGGAGATTCCCAATATTAAAAGCAAAAGTGAAAAATATTATTTCATGATCGCAAAAAGAAAACAAAAAATTTAACTAAAAAAAAAATAAAAACATATGAAACAAATATTAATCGCGAAAAAATAAATAATTAGATTTTGCAAAATCCAACTGTGTTGGTGAGCCTTTATCTACAATAATGAAAAAAAAAAAAAAACAAAACTATTAATAGACAAAATCGTTTAACATGAATACAAAAAAAAAGTATATAGTTTTATTAACCGGCTGACTCACAGACACAAATTTAGAAAATGCTTCAAGCTCTGACAATATTGAAAAATTATATATTTTCATTTTATGTTTTATTTTGTTTTATAAAACATTTTTCTAAAAATTTTAGTTTTTGTTCATATATGCGGTTAACCGTATTAAGGAAATTTGAAGAAAAATTCAAAGAATTGTAAAATAGTTTTCAACACTTACAGAAAAATAATCAAGATTTAGATTTTAAAATATAATTATTAGCTAATAAAAGGGAATGTTTTTTAGTGGAATTTTTATATTTGAATTTTAAGAAGCTTCTACAAATTTGAGGAGTATTATTTGGATGACATAAGGTTAAGATAAAATTATGTTACTCGGATACTATTTAATGAGACAGGAGAAGGAAGCTTTTGACAAAAAAATAAAGAGGAAATATAGAATAGTCCCTCATATCTTATAGGTCTGTCTATCTTTTTAAGTTCCTCATATCGATATCTGTCTACCCCAATACATTAAGCTAATGAAAATCCACTAAAACTTGTGTTGATGCGAGTATCTAACTCCCAATCCCGAAATCTTCATTTTCATTTTTGGTTTAAAACGGATTAAAAATTAATTGAAGAGGAAAAATCTATATAATAACCCTTTTGACGATTTCAGTAGGACATTCAAATGGATCTCAATGGAAATTGCAAATGAAAATATTTGGAAATCCACACATAATATGAATGTGGTAAAAAATGAAAAAAAGTAGGAAAATTACTTAGATTCCTTGGTGCAATGGTCAAAATGTTCCAAACATGATCAATTGGGAAATTATAATATAATTGTATGTTATTTTGCTCCAAAGTATGTATAGCTGTCACTGCTTCTTAAACAATTCAAAATGTTTATTGAAATAAACGAATATTGAAATATACATATGTAAAAAAATCAGCTTGGATAAATTATTACCATGAAAAGGGTTCAAGTTTATGATCACTTGCTATTTAGTTCTGTGATTCACAACAGGCAGTGAAAATATTACAAAAAAAAAACATAAAAAACATAAAAAAAAAATTAAAATTATAACGTCTGGGTCACAGAAGAATTGAAAAATACATAGAAATATCTTTGTTTGGCGTTATACCATGAATGATCGTACTGATGATAGATAAAATACTCTATTAAAATGTTATTTAGTTAAAATTCAAAAAAAAAAATGTATACGTATATATTATAGACATACATTTTTTTTGCTTTACTTCGTTGTACTATACGCATTCTCGCAATTTTTTTACAGATTTTGTTGTTTTTTCAATTTTTTTATTTTATTTTATTTTTATGGGACTGCTGTATTGGTTTATTCGCTGCCGTAATATTAATTTATTTACACAACAGTTTTATATTTGATATTTTGATTGTTAATTTTGTGTTGTTGATTGTTTTTTTTTTTTTTTTGTTGTACTGTGCTGTGTTTTCTAAACCGACGGCATTTGCGTCTAGTCTAGACATATTTTATTTTTTTGTTGTACGTTATTTGCTTTTTACAGAAATTGGTCTTTTTCCGAAAATTTTAAATTAATGGGAGATTTTTTTTTTTATTTTATTATTTGAGTTATTTTTTTTTTTAAATTATTGGAGTTTGGGGGTTTTTTTTTTTTTTTTCTTCTCCTCTATACACATAGCGAATTTATAGTTTTCTAGACGCATAAAATGAAGTGCAAAAAAATAAAATAAAAAAAAATATACATAAAATAAAATTTTAATAATGACTAAAGATATACATATAAAAAAAAATCCAAATAAAGAATGTGAAGATCGTTGCCGCGATCTTCAATTTGGAAAAAGAAAATATAAAAGGAAAAAATAAAAATAAGAATTTTAAATGATTTTTTTTTTTTTATTTCATAGAATTTGGGTCTCTGTGCTTTTAGATCATATTTAATTCTATAAATATAATATAATATAATATAGAATTAATTTTTTGCTTCTTTGCTGTTGAATAAATAGGATTAAGAAGTATTTTGTATATAATAGATATAGTTATATTATAGATTTATTTGAACTAATAAAATTTTTGAGGTTTCGGAAATATTTATATGGAGTATAAGAGGGCATTATGAATACAAAATGAAGAGATTTACAAGAATTTTAATATTCAGATTATGAATATTGTCGAAGAAACTAACAAGTGTTATAGCCTAGGACTCATCTTTCGACTAACCTTGTATTATAATTTATTTCTAATCTTGTATTTCGAATTTTAAAAAGAATATTACGAATATATCAAGAAAAGCTCAAAAGTTTCATTCAGCAGACCTGGCCATAAAAATCAAAAATGTTTTGTGTTTAAATCGCTAGAAATTCTGTGAATAGCTTGAAAGCAAAAGAATGTCAGTTAATTTAAAGGACAAATAAATTGAGAAGTAGTCCTTATCCAATTTTCAGAATAAGTTAATTTCACAAATTCACAAATTGATGTAAGTATGGGTTTTGTTTTCTTCAATTTGATTGCAAATTTATTGAATTTATCAATTAAATAACCTACATACATACATAATGTGTAATATCATAAATGTCTTCTTTTTTTTAACGCACAAAAGCTCTTGAGTTCTAAATAAATACCAAAAAAATAAGATAATATTATTATTTGACAAAAAAAAAACTTGCAAAATTGCATATTTGTTAATGTCTTATCTTGATTTTTTTTTGGACTAGTTAAAATTATTTATATATTTAATTTAGTAATAAAATTGTTATGACTTTTTTTTTTCGATTTTTATCGCTTATATTTATTTTAACACGTAAACTTTAAGATATATTTTATAATATTAAGTTATTTAAAAAACAAAATAAAAACCATATTTTGATAAATATTTTGTTACTTTTCTGTATTCTGCTGTTCTATAAAACCTTAAAAAAAAAAAAATAATAAACAAAACAGGTTACAAGTCTAGAGCAAAAATTATTTATTAAATTCTCGCACAGGATAAAAGATATATTACGTTACAGTGTACTGCGAATATACATAATTCAATTTATTGATCAAATTATTATGTCATCAATACTCTTTATTAGTATAATATTTAGATATTTTATTCTTTCTCGCTAAGATACACTCTTTTGCAAAAAATTTACATTGAGTTACTTGATTAAAAGGCTTCTGCTCGTCCATAGTATTCATATGCCTAGAAGAAGAGAATTTGAAATATACTTGCAATCAAAAGTATTTCACCTATATTTTGGAGTAAAACAAGAAGAATTCTTAAAATTGGAAATACATTTATATTAAGAGATAAAAATCATCGTATTTATACGTTTATTTTTATTAATTTTATTAGGTCATTTTGTTATCATTTTATAAAGTGCACTAGAAGCTATAAATTTGAATTTAAATTAAAAGAAATTTTTTTTTATTCCACTTTACCCTAATAAACTTTCTTTTAAGCTTAACAACAAAATAATAATTGAAATCACACAAAAAAAAATTTATTTAAACTTTATACCATTAGTAAGTGAGTAGATTTTAATGAAATAATATCAGTACTAAGTTTTTATCAACATTTTGAAATTTTTTTTTTATTTTTTATTAAAAGTTGATTTAGTTTTGTATTTTTGCGATAAGAAAATAAAAATTTTTTTTATGACGAAAACTGCGATAAGCTTGTCAAATCACATTAAGGTCAATGCGAAAATCAAATAAAATTGCAGCGAAATTTTTATTGCAATAATTTATTTTTTTGTTTTCTGTTATATTCATAAAAATTAAAAGTGAGAGTTATTATTATTTGCTAAAAATAAAGAAATAGTAAGTATATATAAAATGATATATGTAATAAATATTGCACAAGTATGTAATGTACTAAGCTTATTTGTGGAACTTTTCTTTTTAAATATAGGGGAAAAGAATAAAAAAAAAATTATTTTTTATTTCATCCTTGAACTCTTTGTAATCGTGTGTTTAGTTTTATAAAAAAAAAAAATGTGATTGCTTAGTGAGAATTTACTTATAATTTATATGTATAGTATTTAGTTAAAACAGATCAAAGACATTATAAAATATTTTATTAAAATTTTCACATAAATTATTAAAGAAATAATTAAAAATTTCTTGCTCATGTATTCCCTTGATATGCATATATGTACATTAAAATCTTTCTTGGCGCTTCATTTAAAGCTGATAATATTAGAAATTTAATTTAAATCTTTGATTTAACAAAAATTATATTACTAAGCTGCGTAAGAAATTAATTCGTCTGCTAAGAAATGAAACAACATATGATAATTATACGTCATTAATAGATAATAGCACCATTCGATTCCTCGTACTCGATTTTATAAGTACAACTATTTTGCATTATTCTTAATGTTGATTAAAATGTTGTTTTTTAGATGAAAATTTTACTTAACTTGATATTTTTGCATACGTTTTTTTAAATTTTCAAATCTTTAAACTCAAATTACTCGAAACTATACTTTTCATTATACATCGTTTCATTTCTGAGCACACGAATTGTTCGCTACAACTGAATTTAAGTGAATCAAAAATAATTTTAGTTCAGTCATTTTAAATTTTCCATGAAAATGGTGTGATTAACTATTTGTGATTGGCCTGCGTTGTCTTTGAGAAAACTTGAAAGTTGAAGATTTTTAAAATGTAAGTAGCTTTGTTTTCCCGTGCATAGTACGCTATATTTGTGTAATAGTAATATCCCTCATTTTTCAATTTTTGAAAGAAAAAGTCAAACTCTAAAATGAACTAACATTCTTTTTTAATTGATTTCTAATATTACAATTTTCTTCAAATAAAAATACTTTTAACTTTTATTTTCATGGTTCAAGTAAAGGGTTTCATGTTGATATCATTTCAGGTCTATAGATAATTAAAAGTGTGTTTTTTTTTTTTTCAAAATTAACTTCAATTAATATTAAAATATTATAGTTTCTAGTTTTATAATTATTAATGACAATTAAATTTCTTTCATATTAAAACTGAAAAAAAATAAATATAATTTTTTATTTTTTCAAAAGAATGAAAGGATTCTAAATGTTTTTTTTCCATTTTAATTAATATTCATGATTTATTGAATTTAAAAAGGAAGTATTTTTTAATGACTTTGAATAGAATTTTATATTTTTTACTATTAGAAAAATATATAGCGCCTATTAATTAGAAGAAATCACTGAATCCTGAAATTGTTATAAAGGAAGGGTTTGTTTGAATTAAAAAAAAAAATAAATAAAATACTTGATGTAACTATAAATTAATTTTTTATTAATATTATATTTATAAAAAAGATTTTAAAAAGGATCAACTAGAAAGATTTGAATAATCTATATGGAATATTTATAATATTAAATGGAGACAAAGCAGTTCTGGTTACATTACCATCAACGCTTTTTGGGAGGATTTTATCCAGGATACTGACAATCTGAAAGTAATTATTATTATATTTAACACAGGAAATTTATATATGATTTTTTACTTAAAATTATATAAAATTTTTTTCAATTGTTTCGTCCTTGTATCAAGCTTATATACGATTTATCACAATATTTCATACTTGATAACCATTGACAATATTTATATTCTTAAGATGATTATAATAAATATTACACAATTTAATTTTTTCCGCTCATCTTTTTTTGAACTTTATCAAGGCTAAATTATAATTATGTATTTAAATTCCGACTGTCAAATAATAATAACAATATTAAGGACGGCATTCTTGAACTTTTATGCTATTACGTCATTTTTATTCATTTCCTTTTTGAGAAAACTTCAATCTTTTATTTAAATTTTTATGACTTAACTTAAGTGTTTCAGTTAGAGGGTAAGTGTTAACCACAAACATATATAAATATAGTACAATATGAAAATTTTTAATTCATATGACGACAATAATTATTAATATACAATTATTTTTTTTATCAATAATTTCTAATCTTAAAAAACTAATGCTTATAGTTAAATTTTAATTTTGGGGAAAAATCAAAAAAAAATTTTGATATGAGTAATTAAAATTTAAAGTTTTTAATGAGAAAAAGAAAACAACAAAAAAAAAGTTCTTCCGTCGGTAAAAATTAGTTTTTGTTTTTGTGCGGGGAATTTTGCACTGTCATTGACCAAAGATTGAATATTATGTTTTTGGGGTGATGTCTCTGTGTTAAACTTAAAATTAATAAAAAAATATATATAAAAACAAAAAAAAAAATAAAAATAATTACCTTAAATTTTTATTTTTTTTTTATTGTAAAAAATTTTCAAAAAATTATCCTTTGAAACTTTGGTTCACAAAAAAATTAGATATTCCTCCGATTGGGGAGAAAAATTAAAAAATTTTATATCCTTAAATTTAATTATTTTTTTTTAATCCAAAATAAAAACAAACAATCTTTTTTCACATTTACATAAAAAAATTTAATAAAATTAAAAAAAAAAACGAAAAATAAATTATTGTAACAAAAATATAACAAAATGGTTTTTTTGATTTTGAGGTTTATTATTATTATTATTTAATTTTTTTTTGAAAATTTATTTTCTATAAATTTTATTTTTTATATAGATTTTCATTAAATAAAAAATGAAAATTCTCTTCATATTTTTTATTAAATTTTATTGAAAACATTGCTTTTAAATATTTTTTTTAATTATTTCGGTTTAAAGTTAATTTATATGAAAGTTATGTTTCATGAAAATTTATATAATATTTTCTGTTTGCATGGTTTTTTTTTTTTTTTGTATTTATTTTAAGCCTGTATTAAAAATATAATTTGCTTTAAATTTTCTTTGAAATTATTCACAATTTTCAAAACAGAAATAATTGTTTTGTTTTTTATTATTATTATTTCTTTTAAATCAAAATATATATACATATATATATTTTTTGAGCTATTGTTTGTTGTTTTTTTTTTTTAATATATTTTTTTTAAATTGATTTTTTTTATTATTGTTTTGATTTTTAAAAAAAATTTTTTCTAATTAGAAAATAAATTTCATTCATAGAATATTTATTTTTATATAGAGTTAGTTCTATAAAGTTATAGAGTTATAGAGTGTGTATAAAAATAGTAAACTGAAATGAAATAATAATTATTTAAGTATATGTATTTTATTTTTGAAGTACTTATTTAAAAAAAAAAAAAAAATAAAAAAAATTAAACTAAAAAATAAATGAATGTTAAAAAAATTTTAAAATTAATTAACAAAAAATTAAATTTAATTAAAGTTAAAAAAAAAAAATGAAATTAAAATTTTTTAATTTTTTTTTTTAAATAAAAGTTAAAAAAACAAAATTACTATTAAAAATATTAGAAAAATAAAAATTTAAAAAAAAATTTGTAAAAAAAAAAAATAAAACTAAAAATTAAAAAAAAAAAAAATCAAACTAAAAATAAAAAAAAAAATTTAAAAAAATTTAAAAATAAAAATTTAAAAATAAAAACTATTAAAAAAATATTAGAAAAATAGAAAAATTATTGAGAAAAAAAAGTGTGTGAAAAAAAATTTTGAAAAAAAATAAAAACAAAAAATTAATTTTAAAACTAAAATAAAAAAAAAATTAAAACCAAAAGGTCTTAATTTTAAAAAAAATATTTTTTACAATTTAATTATTATTTTTTTTTTTACTAAGTAATTATTTCTATTAATTTTTATTGGTTTTTTTTTTTTTTAATACTTTAGATGTATGGTATTCGCGAGATACTGAAAGTGACTAAAACTAGAAAGGCCAAAGATACCCCGAAAAAAAAAAAATATAATAAAAATAAAAAAAAATTAATGTTCGTCGCAAACTGTGTTTTTTTTTTTTGTATTTTTTTTTGGTGATGTGAAAAGGAACACAAAAATGCACAATTTTTTTTTTTTTTTTCTGTTGTAAAACTTTTTTTTGGAAATTATATTTATTTATTTATTTTTTTTTTTTCTTAAATTATGTTTATTTTTACTGCTGATGATATATGTATATGTATATAATATTTTGTTTATATTGTAGAATCAACAATTTTTGGTTATATTTTTACTGTAAACGTATTGTATTTATTCGCATATATATATTTATATATAGATACTTAAAAAATAATATGTTTAGACAAAAAATAAAACAAAAAAAAAAATTTTAGCCAAAAATTAAAGTTAAAAAAAAAATGCACAAAGTTTCGTTAAATTTTTTTTTTTTTTAATTTTTCTTATATTCGAGGCTTAAATGGGGGACTTGTGAAAATAAAAAATTACACACTTTAATAGAATTCGTTAAATTTCATATCAAACAAAAAAAAAAAAAAATTTATATGAATAAAATTTGTTCACAAAATTTATTGCCCTGCTAATGTTTAATTGGTGTAAGTTCTTAAAGAATAAAATTTGAGAAATTTTTTTTTTTTTATAAATTGAGTGGGCGATGAACTTTTTTTTTTATAACTTCAAATTGATATTGAGCAATGTGTTAAAAATTATGCTTTTTGAGCATAAAATTGGTTTAAAATGTTTCCTGCTATTATTTTTCTTAAAATTATATTCATCCCTTTCAAATGGCATTAAAAGAGTGAAGGATATGTTAAAAAAAAAAATATATTTTTCACATTTTAACTGGAAAATTTGTATCAAGGATTCCTCTCATAAAATTAAAGGAAAGTGAAGAAAATTTGGACAATATAAACATTAAATGCAAAGTATAAGTAATGAGGGAGGCTCTAAGTCTAAGATTAATTTGTCATATGAGTATTTACAAAGATCACTATGATTTTTCAGTAAATTGGGTCATATCCTCTTCCTTCTTTTTTTTTATATATTAACCATAGTACACTTATAAACTATTTTTCTTTTACATATTTTAACATTGCAAAATAGAATAGTTCTTTTAAGACGATTATTTTAAATAATTTTAAATAATTATTTCATTACCTATTTTGTTGAAATCTTTTAACACAATAATTAGTAATTTTAGAAGTTTATGTAAAATGTGGAACTGATCAATCCGCAATTCGATTTAAGTAATATAATGGTCAAAAGAAAATCTAAATAATGCATAGTGTGCTTGTATGTCTTATACTATAGATTTTTCTGAAATTAATTAAAAGTATATAGTAAGCTGACTTTGTAGTAAGCAATAAATGTATTTAATCAAAAATTTAGGATGATGTTTTATGCCAACTTTGATAGTGTAATACTCGGGCATGAATTAGAATTAGAAATAAATTAAAAAAAAAAAGAAGAAAGTAAAGTATTCAAGTATTCAAACTAAATAATGTATAGTGTGAAAATATATCTAATACTACAGATTTTTCTGAAATTAATTACCATGAAGTGGAGCTTAGCTTTGGAGTAAACAATAAATGAAAATAACAAAAATTTAGGCTCATGTTTTATGCCAACTTTGATAGTGTAATGATAGTGTGTTCTGTTGTGGTTCAATTACCAACTCAAGCTGGAATTTGTTTAAGAAAAAATAAATTAGAAAAAAAAGGAAGTATAGTATTCAAGTATATATATCCTTTTTAAAAAAATTGTATGTAATTGTTAAAGAAAATTTTTGATAATTTTTTTTTTGTAAAATAGATATAATTTAAAAATTGGAATTTGTTACGAACTTAAAATGTTTTTATTTGTTTTTTTTTTTTTATCGATAAATTGAAAGCAATTTTTTTTTTGTGCAAAAAAATGCACACTTAAAAAAAGGCCCACTTTTTTTTTGTTTTTCTTTTTTTTTTTTTTTTTAATAAAATAAATAATGCGAAATTTCTATATGCGGGTCAATGTGGTAGTTCGGGACATTTTAGAATGTATTTTTATTAAAGATTTTTCTTTTTGTATATTTCTTTCGTTATTGAAATTCTTTGTTTGTGTAGTTTTGTTTTTTTTTTTTATATTCATTTTCCAAAATTAATTTATAAAAAAAAAATAAATAAAAAATTAAAAAGAAGAATTAATAAAAAAAATTATATATATTTCCCTAATACAACTGCAATATAAAACTTCTCTCTACACATTGATCGTTGTTAAATAAATTGCAAAAAAAAAAAAAAATAAAACTGAATAATATATAAATAATAATCACAAAATAAAAAAAAAAGAAGAAGAAAAAAGCAAACGAACCCAATGAACTCCCAAAAAAAAAAATAAAAAATACAAAAAATGAAAATAAATTTCTTTCAACCAAAATTTAATTTCAGAAAGCAAAGAAGAAAAAAAAAAAGTTGTTTAGAGCATAGAAATTTTTCATCATTTTGGAAGTGAAACTTTTTTTTTTTGAAGCAAAAGTATAGAGAGATATTGTTTAACTTAATTTTAATGAGGAATAAAATAAAAAAAAGCACAAAAATTGTTTGTTTGAGAAAGAACTGGGGAGGGATATACATTTTATAAGAAATAATATTTTAATTTAATCCTTATTTTAGGATTTTGATTGTCATAAAAAATTATTTTTTTTTTCTTTTCTTCTTCTTTATTTAATTTTTTATATAGCTATATTTTTATATTTGTATATATTCGAGATAATATTGCTTGCAATGGTACTACCAGAACACGAATATACTCTATTATTTGTCAACCTGTCACTAATACAGCGATATGCAAGCTTAATGGTTCGAAGCTTAATTAATGGTTCATATTCCGACACTTTTGTTCCAGAATTTTTATTTTCAATTGCGTTTGATTGAAATAAGAAATGCGAGTTTATCATTAAATTTTACCAAAATATATATTATTTAGTTCAAGAAATAAAAGTTTTTTAATTCAAAATTAAATTAGCACACTGAAACAATAGCAGCTTCAATTTCTGTGAGTTCCTTGCTATTTCCTTGCTATTGAATATACATACTCTTTTATTTGTTAATCTGTCACTAAGATACACACTCAGGGTATGATGTTTCGGAAATTATTCTGCAATACTTTTGTTCGATAATGTTCTTATTACCAAATGCATTTGATTGAAAAAAGAAATGCGAGTTTATCATTATATTTTACCAAAAAAATATATCATTGAGTATAAAAAATTGAAATGTTATAATTCAAAAAGAAATTAGCACATTGAAAAAACAACACCTTAAATTTCTGTTTATCAAATCGGACTAGTGAATGACTTAGCCAGATTAGTTATTTGTAAAATCAAAGAGATATAGCTCGTTCTTTTACGTTTTAATATATCTGTTCATACCATTACAGCAATATTTCACATCCAAAATTTCCGATACTAATTTTATATAAAAAATATAATAATTCTTTGTAATATATTCTTCGCTTGAAAAAAATAATAAAAATTGTAATATTCGAATTGCAATATTGAGCACATACAGTTTTCTGATGCAAGGAAGGCAATCTCGGTATACCTTTATCTTAGTGATCGCTTAAAGAACTTTAAAAAAGTATATTCAGAATCTAACTCAATAATGTGTTAATCCTATATTTGTTTAAAAAAAAAACATTTTACTCGTAATATCACACAAAAAGAACCATCAAAAAGTTGGAAACATTTATGATTTTATCCCTATAATATTCCATCTGTTAAAAAATGATCATTGGGTTTTGATCTTTCTGCGATATATGGTTAGTAGATTTTTACTCAAAGAACTTTAAAAAAGTATTGTAAATCAAAGTCATTATTGTATCGACCCTTAAAAACAAAAATTTCACCCGTGAAGTAATATTTTCATTATACGAAAGCTAATATTCCAACTTCCTGTTGTTTAGTATATACAGTCTTTTTTATTGAATAATATATTTACATAATTATGTATATAATTATAAAGAAAATTTTTATAATTTTTGGACACAAAAACCCCAACATAATTACTTAATCTGGCTAAGAAAAAAAAAAAATTAATTTCTTTCAAAAATTGTTTAAAACAAATTTGTATTTAATTTTTTTTTTTTATTTAACAAACATTTTTTTTTTGTTATGTAGGATGTAAAAGGATATTGGAAGAAAATCAATGTGGGGGAATTGTAAAATATTATGATTATATATATAATTTTTTTTTTGTGAAATTTCTTCTTTTTTTTTTTTCCTTTTTGTGCTTATTTTGTAGGTTAGATTTTGGTTGGTTTATTAAAAACAAAAATAGAGTGTATAGTTTTGATGGTGGGGGCTCTTTATTATATGATTTCATCTTATATTTCGTTTAGTTTTTTTTTTATTTATATTATTTCTATACATATTGTATAAAAATTTTTGGCAAAAAAAAAATCGACTATATAAATTTAAAAAAAAAAAAAATAAATAAATAAAAAGTAAATCAAAAAAGAAGAAGAAGGAGAAGTAATAATAATTTTTTAAACAAGATTTTCTGTTCAAGATCTCCTAAGATATACAACATACATGTAGGTATATATATAGTGAGGACGACAAGGGAAGAGGAATATATGACATCGAGTAAAATATAATTTTATATATTTTTTTTTGGAAGTTTTTGTTTATTTATAATATTTTTTTTTCCTTATAGTTTTAAAAAGGGGGTTCATTGCAGCTCAGAAATAATGGGTAAAAATTTCAAATGTTGTTCAAAAAAAAAAAAATTAAGGATATTTAAGTTAAAAGGAAATAAGCTTGTTTGGGAATTAATTTAGAAGCTATGCAGTCAGACTCCCACAGGTTGTATCTTTGTATCATAACAACAATTTCCAATTGCATACTATTGAATTTTATTTCCTTAATCGATAGTGTAAAAGTAAATTTATTTTCTTATAAATGAAACCTTAATTCTTTCTACACGCACTATATGTAAATATAACTATAATGCTTCCAGTTTTCGATTCTTATAATTGAACAAACTTTTAGAAGCTTTACTAAGCCAAATTTCTACTATAAATATATTGGTTTAGTTCGAATCAATTTTATGTAACTTAAGAATCTTAAAATCAAAATTTGAGGAAAATCGGAACATTTCAATTCTATTCAAGACATTCCAAACAAATTAATCAAAAAATAGTTATAAATCATTTTCTTTGAATTTTTTGTAAGGCTTAAAGAAATTATAAAATTATATTATATATTTACCCTATAGTCATAATCTTATTTGATTTAGATTTTTGAAACTTATTATATAAAAAAAAATTTATATATATTTACTACTGTGCAATATAAAATGAAAAATTTGGTTTATGGCGCGGTAGAAGGGAATATAGGATTTATATATTTTTTGGTGCAAGACATGAAAAAAATAAAAAAGAAGAAATCTTAAAGTTCGACATACTCTCTAAAATAAAAAAAAAATTACTTAAAATTCGCGCGCGGGAGGGAAAATATGTAAAAAAAACATAAAATTTTTTTTTTTAGTTTTCCTTTAACATTATTATTATTATTATTATTTTTAATGTGTTCGTTCAAATTTTAAAGTGGGTAGTTTATAATTTTCTAGAAAAACGAAACTAACAAAAAAATATATAAAATAAATATATAAGAGGATATAGAAAAAAAAAAGAAAAGGATTTTATTTATGGGCTGAAGTAGCTAATGTCGATTAGATTTATGGGAGATGATAGTTTCTTTTTTTTTTTATGTATATATTATTATTATCCTTTTTTTTATTCCATTTGAAAAAAGAAATAATTTTAAGTTAAATTTATAAGATTTTTAGTTTTTCTTTTTATACATATATTTTTTTTATTTTTTACTTATAATTTTATTTTCTCTATATAATGTAGCATACAATTATATTATACAATACAATATAATATATATATTTTTTGATTTTTCTGTAGTTTTTCTTACTAAAAAAGGGATAATTCTTTCAATAAATTTTCTATTTTTCTTTTGCGTTTCAATAATATATACATAGTATTTAGTTTTGTCTTTGAGATTGTAAATTCATTCTTAATGCCATTTCGAAAAATATATTCGAGAATTTTATTTTATTTTATTTTATTTTAAATTCTGAATGCAATAAATTGTAGAAAAAATTATTTTCTTTTTTTCGAATGAATATTAAAATAATTCTTGGAATATTATTTAAAATTTTCCTCAGAAAGAAATTATTGAATAATTATATCAAAAACGATTACCAGTTCTCGGTAATGTTGAACAGCTTTACTCTCTTTTCTGTGAGGTATTCTTCAGATTTTTTTTGAGGCTACAACAGGTGATCAACGATAATGCAAAATGTCAAAATATTCAAATTTTTACGTTGCGCGTCGTACAACAATGCTAAGTTTATCACATTGCATTATAAGTCTTTTACTGGCATTGCCCAAAGCTCAAAATTTTCACTTAGCGGTGGTTAAAATAAATTATCATTAGAGAATGCTTAGCTTCCAAAATTTTAATAAAATTTTTGCTATTAAAAAATAAAAAAAATAATTTTTTTTTTGTATATCTAATATTTAATTTATTTGGGATTTTGTATTCAAGAATTTTCAATATTTCATTGTTTTTTTTTTGTTTTATTCTCTTCGATCAATTATCTATAGTGTACACGTTAATTTGGGGAAAATGGATTTTTGTTTTGTTCCAATCACAATAATATTAAATTCAATAGTTTTAAGGATGAAAAAATATGTAATCGAACCTTAAATATTTTAATAAAGTTTTTTTTTTTTTTAAATCAGATTTAAGAAATTTTTGCTTTGTAGGGCTATAAAAATGATGCTAAGCTTGGGCCCAATTTGCAAGGAAGTCGATTGACAATGATAGATTTTGTTTCTAAATTTCATTTGTGTTGTAAAATATTTTATTTTTGCATATTAACTTAAAACTATTTTAAACTTTAAGCAATGGTGTATCTGTATCTTGTGTTTATGTATCTTGTATCTAGTATCTTGTATCTTATATACATTTTTATTTGTTTTTACTTCTCTTATTGTTTTCAGTTCTTATTTACATTGTTTATTAATTTTTTTTTGTTTGACAGACAGTTCTTGTTGGCTCGTTTCTGAACTTAACTAAATTTTTTTATTTTTTTGCAAACTATTAACTATTTTTTATTTTTTTTTTGTTATTTACTTGTCATTTTTATTATGATCTTGAAATTTTGACTATTTTTTATTTATTTATTTATTTATTTTTTTTTAAATATTATTATTGTTATTTTTTTTTATTCACTTCATAATAATATTGAACTTTCTTACCGTTTGAAATCAAAATCTCAACTAAAAAAAAATAAAAAACTATGTATATAAATAAAATTTTATCAAGCGAAAATTTAACAAAACAAAAAAAAAAAGTTCCGAAAAATCACCCAAAATTAATATGAGCCAGCCTGAACTGAATTTATATAAAAAAAAAAAAATTGCAACATATGCGACAGAAACGTACATAATGTAGAACACAAAAATGGTTTTCAATAATACACTCCATATACCTATATCGTATTATAATGAAATGAAATGAAAAAAAAAAAAAAACAAAAATGTGAAAAAATTCTCTCCAATTAAACATTTTTTTTTTTTTTTCAATTCTTAACTTTACGAAGTAAAATATTCTATGTTTGTTTGTGAGAATGAATGCATTTTTGGAGGGAATTTTCCTGTATTTGTATAAGAAATTGTATAATTATTCATTTGCGTTAAAATTAATATGAAACCTTTAAACTACTTACGTTTGGAAAAAAAATTAAAATTTTTTTAAACTTCTTAGTATTCTATATCTATAGCGTTGTTCATTATTTGCTTACCTAGAAAAAATAATAAAAATATTATTAATATTAAAAAATATATAATTTATTTATTTTGGAATAAAATTAAGCGAATAAAAATTTTGACAGATTTTTTATTTTATTTTCTTTTCTCAATAAGCATGACGTCGTAAATACAATGTGGGCTAGAGAACTTCAAATGACTGTTAGAACAGATAGCCACATCATATTTACTTGAGAATGACCACAATTTAGAGATACTGGCCAGTGATAAAGTAGAAACTCTTCTATTTTGTATCTCAATGACAGCTAGAACAGTTTCACATTAAGAAAAAAATAACAAAAATTTTAAATTTAATTTATAATTTAATAAAAACTAAATATATTTTATAAATAATTGACGGGAAAACGTAGAAAAATTTTGTAAATAATTTTTTAATCGCTGTCGCTGATGTTGAACTTATTTAGCGTTATAGCTGGTGCTGTATCGTGTGTTTAGTACATATTAAACGAAAAAAGACAACAATGTAAATTCAAAATTTTGACTAATCATCGAACTAACGTTTTGATTTTGATTTGAAATATCAGTTTAACAGCTAGGTTATGTTAGGTTGGAGTGGTGACCTAGACGGCTTCACATAGATCCAAAAGGTAGTAGCAAAGAAGCAATATAAGCAAACAAGCAATAAGAGTTCGTTACTCTTAAACTTTTTTATGTTGATTGCCTAGAAGGTAACTCCTATAGCTATATAACTGTGTAATGAAAAGTGTTCAACGCTTTTTAGCCTCGCACGTTCAACAACTAAATTTATGAACCTAATCCAAAGTTAATTTTTTTTCCTATCGACTTATTTATTGAATGCACTTTTCAAAATTTAGTTAAATGATGGGTCAAAATACAAGTTATTCATTATTTTAGAAGTCAGAATTTTCGCCACCATCGAAATCTATATGTTTTTATATATAAAAAAAAAAAAAAAAATTATAAATAAAAAAATTAAATAATAACAAAAAATTTACTAATATTATGAATTTTTTTTTTTTTTTGTTTATTTTTGCGATGATTCTTCATCGTTGTACGAAAAATTCAACAAAATTAAAAAATAGCAACATTTTTATTTGTGTATGAGCGCATTTATTATCAATTTTTTTTTTTTTAATAAAATAAAAAAACATGGATAGAAAAAAGAAAAAAAAAACTGAATAATAAAGCACAAAAAAGTTTAATTCTCTTCTACACACATAACATTATTATTTTAAGTTTTTATTCACTTTTATATTTTTTATTTATTTTTTCTGTATATTAATTATATATGTACGTAAGTATATGTATACATATATATATATTTTTTATGAAAGAAATAGGAGTTTAATATTTTGTTGCATAAAATCAGTGACAGTTAAAAAAAAAAATAAAAAAAAAAGGAATGAAATTATATTATACCTATTCATTGTTTACTAATAAATCATATGTTCGCGGTTGATGTCTAATATAAAAAATATATACATACAAGCATATATAAATATTATAGAATTATGTCGAAATAGATTCATTTTCATACGTTATCAAGAAATCGAGAATAAAGCTTTCCAAAAGAATATTCGCTGAGCATAAGAGATATTTATATATATGTATATTTAATTAATTAGAGATATGTAAATAAATAAAGGTGAATTATCCAAAATTAAAAGTAAAACTATTATTAATTTAGAATAAATTATATTATTATAGATGAATAATTATTTGCGCCATATGAATTTTTAATGAGTAATTAGAAAATAATTTGATATTATATTAAAGAAATCAAATATCTGCTTACTATTGTAATATGAAAAAAAAAAACTAACATTCTATTTAAGTTACTAGTTAGACGTTGTCAAGACATTGTGCAAATAAAATATAATAATAGATAAACTCATACACTAAAAATGGTTAAAAATTAGTTAAAATTTCATTCATAAAGTATTGGATTAATATCGTTGAAGATATAGGATTAATGGATTAGAAGTAAATGTAAGTACAAAATACTATTGATATTGCTGTATATAGTATCTATTTTTTTATCATTCCCCTTCTCTATAGCCATAATGATTTTTATAGGTACAAATTCATATTATTTGTTTTATATAATTTGAATTGATTAAATTGCCTACATCAATATAATATATATATAAGTTATATACATATAATAGTACATCAAATATTTTTACGTGCTGTCGAATAAATAAAATATTTGCCATTAAACGAAAACAGAAATAATAAAAAAAAAATAATAATAGTTTTTTCTTCTAAATTAATAAAAATTTAATGAAATTGTTTAAATATTTTATGACCATCATGGATGGAAAATTTTCACATGAGAATATAAAAAGAAAAATAAAAAAAATAACAGTATATAGACTAATGGTGAAGATTTATTAACTCACTTTGAATCACAGGATTTTGAAATAAATAAGTCGCGATTTAGTCGATAAATAAAAATTAATTAACTTAGAAAATATGACAGTTTGGTATACACATATATAATTTTTGATAAGAAAAATTATTGCCAAAAATTGCTTAATAATCTAAGAAAAAATTTTTGACATTGAAATATAAAAATAAATTGCGATCTTTTTTTGAAAGCAGTTGAAGAAAGTATATTTTTGTCTAGTTTTGTGATTAATAAAGTATACATAAAATATAAATAGTTAAACTAATTATTTGTTTATATATACATATAGATGCGATATCTTAGATTTTATACTTAACAGTTGTTATTTCTTTATATAATGTAGGTATAAGTTGTTTTATGTACTGATTGTTAAAATTTAAAATTGTTTTTCAGTATTTGTACAGTATTTAATATATATACATTTGAAACTAATTTTGTTATTATAGTTTGGAATAACATATTAGTCATATATCAATATATCTCATAAATAAAATAAAGATATTAATATTATTAAATCAATTATATATTTTTCACTATTTCTTTGCAAACATTTTTAAGCATTATTCCTTAATTTGAGTATTTGTTTTGGTTCAAATTAAATTAATTACTTATATTTCAATAAGATGATTACATCATAGATGAAATATGACCAAGTATTTATAGTAAGCAAACCCTTTTAAAACTATTATTTTCAATTTTTATGATAGTAGTTATTTTATTAAAAGGTTGTGTCTATTCGAAAAAAATATTGCAAAACCATCAAGTAGATTAATCCTTTTTTTTTTTTCTCTTTTTTTTCCTTTTTTTTTTTGCGATTTAGATATTATATAATTTTTTATATACATTTATCTACTTTTTTTTTTTTTTTTTTTGAAACATATGAATACACTTTCAATATTTTATATTTTTTTAATAGTATTTATTAAATCAATAGAAAAAAATTGTACTATATTAAAAAAAAAAATACACAAAAAATCATATAAAATTTATCTAAAGTAGTCTCTGCCATTAAAAATGTGTGAAAATTTTTTTTTGGTACAAAACTAAAGTTTACTTTTCTAACCAGTATAATAATTATAATGGTATAGTGAGATAGAAGTTTATTTTGATTTAAAACAAAATAATAAGAAATCTGTTATTTGATAATTTAGCGAATTTTGTTTCTAAATTTATATGAAACAAAATTTCATTTTTTATATATACAGTTTCGAATCAAAAAATAAAATTCATATAATTTAATTTAGTTAAGCTATAACAACGAAACCAACCGACATTTAAAAAGAAAATTCCTTTTTTTAGAGCCCTCACTGTGAAAAAATGATCTTTGTTTTGATCCAATTGTAGGGTCAATACAATCTCGACTAAAGTGATATGTTTGATATGTTAGAGAGTATAGAGGGTGAGTGAGCCGGATTTTTTAAAATTTTGAGCTTTTTTGAAAAACTTTAACATATTTGCTGAGATTTTGAAGTAAAGCAAACAGATAATAAGAAAAATCAAAAGTAGAAATAAAGGGCTGGTAACGTGAAATTTTAAATTTCTTTATTTTTCTAAACAATTTTTAATTTCATTTAAATTTAAATTTTTTTGTAATTTTTTTTGATAAATTACAGTCCCTGCACAGAAATAAAATTCAAATATAGTTTACGGAAATTCCACTAGAGGTGTTTTTCATACAATTTTTGTCGCATTTTTCACGGCAGCAGATAATTTAAAGATCCGCCAACTTATTTCTAACCTAAATGAGTTTCAACTTCAAAGACAAAATATTTATTTTTTTTGACAGATTTCTATTTTGTTTGATTTAAAAAACAAAAATTTGTTTTTTCTATATATTTTAAAAATGTTATTTAATGTGTATTTTAATCCTTAATATTTGTTGAGCTGTGGTGCTGGTATATTTATTTATTTTTTTCATTTTTTGTTTTATGACGAAATTCTACCAAAAATAAAAAATAATTTTGGGGCTTTGAGTTCTCACACCTTTAAATTTTTATTTTCAATTTTTTTTTTTTGTGGAAATATATTATATTAGCTAAAAAAAAAACGAAAATAAAAAAAATGCAAACGCAATTTATTTTTTTATTTGATTATTTTGCATATTATAATAATATTGACTGCAATATGCTCTATCTAACCATAAAAATGCGAAACTAACATAAAATTGAAAAAAAAAAAAATTAAATAAAAAACAAACGGAAATCCGAAAATTCGTAAATTTTTTTCTATTTCCTCGTTAAAAATTTGATTTGCGTTAAAAAAAAAAGGTTATTACTTTTTTTTTTGCCATATTTAATGGAATTTAACTTGAATCAGTTTTTCCTTGTTATTATGCTACGGCTTGACATTTTAGATATTCTTTAATTAATTTCATCAATTTGAAATACCGCTTTGGCTTCAAAAGTTTGAAATTTTTTTTATAGAATTTATAGTTTTGCGATAATTAATTTATTCAAATATATATATATATATCATTCTTTTTTTCCCAATAATATATAAAAAAAAAAAAATTATGATGAATATAGCCAAAATTTTTATGTGTTGTTATGCGTTTTTCTTTTATTATATATAATATTCTTTCATCTTAAAAAAGAATAAATAACAAAAAACTATATATAGATATATTCATATATAGATTTATGTTGCAAGCATTTAAATTTCATAAGATTTTTAGTGAATAGATTGCAGCATTATCATAATAAAAAAAAAAATGAAAAAAAAAATTGTATATATATATATGTTTCACAGAAGAAGTTAAAACTTGCTTGGTTAATGCGCGCGGGAAATAGGCAATTTAAGCGCAAAACAAGATTTTTATTATAAAATATTATGCTCTAAATATATATTATATATATTATATATATGTATAAATGTGTTAACGTTTTTTTTTTTTGTGTTTTTTGGCAAATTTTTTTTTTTTTTTTTTAATATTTGTAAATAAAATTATAAAGTTGCATATAAAAATTTATTTTTTATTTTTCCGAAAGTAGTTAGTAGAATTTATTGGAGACGTGTAGGATTCTGAAAGATGTGTTTTTTATATCTGAATTTAAATTTGAAATAAGTTGAAGGCAATTGTTCAGAACAAATTTGTATTCTTTTATTAGAAGGGTGTAGATATAAAACCTCGCTTACTATTCAACATTTAACATAACTATTTACTATTTAACATAAATAAAATACATCTAATGCTATGCTTCGAGCAAAATAATGATCATTTTTGTATTTTTTTCTGTATTTTTAACAAAATTTCAGACTAATGTTTTTGGGAAATATTTTCCTATAATCGATTCAAACAATTTGTTCTATTTTTCATATTTGCATAAAAATTGAGTACTCTGAATCCCCATATAAAGGTATATACAGTGAAACTTGACTTTTAGGATTCTTATTATTTTTAACTAAGTTTAAGACTCAATTTAGCACTCTCTAGTAGATTCCAGCTAAGTTTGTTGATTGTAATTTAATAATTTTAATAATTTAATAAAACATAATTTTTTTTGTACATCTTATTTATAATATAATTTAAAAAAAAAGGATATTCTGTAAAATTTCAATCTAATGAATCCATTCCCTTTAACTGATTTTCTTCTATGCATATAATATGCAGTAAATGGAAAGAAAGATAATAAAAGAGAATTATTGTTGAAAATTTTCGCGATCATCAATCTTTTTTATTTAGAATTTAATAGCAATATTTTTTGGAAGAAATAACATTGTCTTTTAGAATTTTATGCTGTGCTTTTTTTTTTCTACAAAAAAAAAAAATATTCGTAGCACAAAAAGGGAGGAATTATGTGCATAAAAAATTTTAAATTTTTTAACTAAGTATAGAATTTTTTTTTATTTTTTGTTTTCAAATTTATCTTAGATTGTCGAAAAGAGGGAAAAAATTTTGGGGTCATCGTCATTTATTTTTTTTTCATTTAATTCGACAAACAAAATATGTATAAAAAGTAAGAAAATTTATAAAGACTTAAAATCTAGAAATTCAAGATAACGCATAATAATAGTATAAAAAATTAAAATTATAAGAAAATAATAAGAATGACATTTTGATTTTAAGAAATAAACGTTTTTTTTTCTGTTTTTTGAAAGTCATTTAAATCAATCGTATATAATTTTTAAGGTTAGAAAAAAACCGAAATGAAGTATTGTCATAATAATTTATTAAAGATAAAGGAAGCAAACAAACTTTCGATAAACTACTATATAATTCTATTCCATAGTAGTTATATTTATTTGGTGTGACTCTATTACATACAGTTTTTTTTAATTTTCACAAATAACATTACATTAGAAGTTTCCTAAAAAATTTCAAATCCCAAACTTTGTTATCTATATATAATTAATTTGAATTATTTTTCGCCAGAATTAATTCGATTCAGATTTCAGTTAGTTTCGAGTGTATTTGAAAGTTTAACTAAAAGTTGTATGAAAACTGAAAGAGTTGACTTAGATTCAATTATTGAAGGAATTTTTGAAACTAAAATCATTTTAAAACCAATAGTGTTTGGACTAGTATAATTCTTACCCGACAAGATTTCATAAAGCTGAGTTTTGCTATTTTTAGTTGACACATTGCTTTGCTCAGAATTCTTTTTAAATAATTTTTTGTTAAATTTTCATTTTAAAAAAAAGTTAACCGTTAGCCTTGCAAACTGAATAACTTTCTTCTGTCTGTTTTCTTGACACTTGACTAAAAGTACTAGAATTGAAAAAATCTTAAAATTGAAGAGTTATTAAAAAAAAAAAAATCTGAAGATATATTTAAGAAAATGATAGGAGTAATAAAATTATAGAAACCTTTATGGAACATATAACTGCCATAATTGCATTTTGTATGTAAAATTATAAATATATATAGGTACAAATTTATGTTAAATATATATAAAAGAAACTGTCTCTTCAAGTTTGAATATCTGTACATATATCTGTACATATATCTATCATATAATATATAAATATAATATATAAATAATTTAAAATTGTCGAATTGGATAAACTAAACACAAATGATTGATTTTTTAAATATTTTGATTAATGCATTTTGATTTTTTAAGTTTCTGCAGGACCAATTAAATTTGTTTTACTCTAATTATATTAGAAATTTAGAAATAATAAATAAATAACAAAATATCAAAACTTTTTGTAATTTATTAACAATTAAATTAATTTTTTTTTTGAAAAATAAAATAATTATTGCAATCTTTCGAAACAAATTATTATATTTGGCAGATAAATATTATCAACACTATTCCGACTCAAATAACTTATTACTCTGTTTTAGGCCAAAAAGTAATTAGTTAGTTATATCCAGTATTATAACGCATTATAACTTTTTGTAACTTTGAGCAAAAAAAATGTTATCCGAATTTATAATTTATACAAAGTAAATTTATACTTCAAAAGTCTTCGAAATATGAAGAGTACCAAAAAATAAATATATGGCCTATGCATCTGCAAAATATAATGATATTGCTCTTAATTAACAGTCTTAAGTTTGGGAACTATGGTTATTTTCTCAACAATTCAAATTGATCTCATATATTATATATGTAGTGTAAAATAGTGTAAACTTAAATTATTGACTTTACAAAATTCCAAATAAACTCAATCGTGGGCTTGAGATACAAAGTTATAATTTCTTTGCTCTATTTCGTTGCAAACTTTTTATTTGGGTATTATTTTTGAGGTTAAAAGCTATAGATGAAATACAACTGCCGGTTCTTTAGATTATGAAATCATTATTCTTTTTTTTTCGGATTAAATGGAAAAAATTGAAGACTTCCTTGAAGCCGGCAATATTAATCGTGCAATTGTTGCTGATGCTGTTGAATATGAACTATTCACAAATTTTTCTTTAAAAATAAAGAAATTATACTTAATTATCAGGTGTCAAATTGTATAAGTTTATTTTCAATGCTCCGCAATTTCATATACCTACATTCAACTCATATGACAGATATTTCGTGCGAATGCATTTTGCTTGATCCTCTTACACTGAAAACTGAGGTTTAACAAATTTCTGCGAAATCCTGCATAAGTAGTTTTAACATAAGTATATATTTAAGAATTAGAATCTAATTTTTAATAATTCAAAAAGAAAAATCTAATTTCTTTTTCCTTTGAATTAATTTTTAATTTTCTATTTTTAAACCAGAATTTTTCTTTTGCATTTGAATTCAACACTTTTTCACTGTACTCACCTTTGGTTTAATTGCTTCAATTTCCTAAAAAATTCGTTTATTTAAAAAATTGGTTTATTTAAAACATATCTTTTGAATTGTAATTTTAATTAATTTTTATTATTTTGTTTTATTTTTTTTTTATTTTTAATTTGTACTTTTTATTTTTATAACATTTAATTTTTATTAATTTCTTTTCTTTTTTTTTTGGACTTTTAAATGACACATTGGATTTTCTTCTTTAAAGATTGTAAAATCATCATAAATATATATAACTATTATTTTTAATTGTAAATTTAAAATTTTATTGCACTATTATTATTTTTTTTTTCAATTTAATTTTAATTAATACATTTTTATTTAAAAAATTTTAAATTTTGCGCCAATATTTTCGTATACTTTTTCAAAATTAGAAAAAAAAAAAAATAACCAAATTATTTTTTGTAAGCTTAAAAAAGAAATTGACAAAAAATTTTTTATTATGTATTTTTAAAAAATGTCAAGAGCACTAAAATTTTCACTGCAAATATATAGTTTCTAGTGTTTTTAATTAATTATCAATTAATTTTAATTTGAAGCCTTTATTATTATTATTTTAAAGTTAAGCTTGAAATTTTTTTTTTATCACTAATTTTTCTATGCTAGTTTGATGCAGAATTTCTATGATGTTGAGAAAATGTATAGAAAAAAAAACTATGGGTATATAGTTATATTCTTCAAAAAAAAAAAAGTGTGCAATAAAATAAGTTAAAAAATATATGTATATATATATTTTTTACCACCACTGCATAGATTCTTGTTTGGTTTTTTTTTTCTTTTTTTTTTTTTTTTAAGTTTTACACACTACTTTGTGCAAAAAAAAAAAATAAAATAAAAAAATTTCATTCATAAAAAATTTTTTAGTTTTGTGTCTACTAGTTTGATAAGATACTTATCCAGTTTCAGGGTGTGCAAAATGATGGACTCTGACAAATAATAATTGAGGGTTAGAATAAAAAAAACTACCTCAGAAAATAAAATTACTTCAATTTATAGTTATGCTTAGAATTTGCATAAAATTACTAACAAATTTGCAATGAGTGTAGCCAAACTTAGTTAAAAGTTTTCGATTGTTTAATTTTATATAAAACTTACTAAAAATTAATATATATAGTCTTAATTTTGACAACCTTAATTATTAACCTCGTAAAAATGTTTTTCTTAATTTTGTTTTGTTTTTAAATAAAGTCAAATTCGATTTTTGGTTGTTTGTAATAGCCCCCAAAAATGAAACTAATTCTAGGGAACTCAGCAGTTATACCGAATATTAAAGAAATTTAATTACAAAAAAAGCCTGATTGACTTTTATATTTTTGTAATATTTTTTTTAATTTGATGATTTAGAATCTATGATATTTTTATAAATAGTTATACAATTTTTTTTAAAAGTTGTAAACTTTATTATTAAGATGTTTTTATAATAATTTGTTTTATATTTATTTGCGATTTAAAGAAGCTCTTTATTTTTTTTTTTTAACAAAAATTACAAGAAAAATATCTAATATAACAACAGAAGAAGAAGAAAACAGAAAAAAAAGGATATTTCTTGTAACTTAAGTCCTTTATTTTTTTTTTTTTGTGTAAAAGTTATCCTTATTATATATATAATATTTACTAAAAAAAAATTTTTTTTTATTTTTTTTTTTTTATTTAAATAATATTAAAAAAAAAAATTTAACCGAATTTCAAAAATATATGATACGAATAGTCTGGCGGTTAGAAATCTTTTGGTTCTAAATATTCGGATGCTATGTGTATTTTAGTTTAGTATTTTAATTCTTTTTTTTTCTGTTTTTTTTTTTTGTTTTTTTATTTTTTCCTACAAAAAGAAAAATTACATAGAAATTTATATAATTTTTTTTTTGTTCAATTTTTTGTACATAAATTTTACACAAATACTTGTGAAAAAAAAAGCGATTTTTTTCGGGGGAAAATTTTTACACAAAAATGATAAAAAAAAAAAAAAACGAAAAAAAAATAATATGTACAAATACTACTGTGGAAAAAAAAAAGTGTCGGAAAATTCACGGAAAAAAATCGCTCACCAAACTACAAAAAAAAAAAAAAAAGCATAAAAACATAAAAATAAAAAAAACAATGAAATAAAAGTTCTCAACTCATTCTGTATGTTGTTTTCCAATGTCCTAGTATTTGTAAAAAAAAAAAAAATATCCTTTTTTTTTTTTCCTATATAAAAATCAACTTGTTTACAAATACTAAAAGTTTTTTTTTTTTCCTTTTTATTTTCCACAACTCTCTGAAAATCAAAAGTAAGAATATAAAAAATAAATATAATTCGCAGAGAAATCTTTTTTTTTTTAACTACTGATTGTTAAGAAATTCTAGTTTTCAAAAGGATAATATAGTGTTTTTTTTCGTTTTTTTTTTTTAATATTCATTATACGCGAAAATATTTCAACGATGCTTTTTTTTTTTTTTTTGCTTTATACCCAAAGCAAAAGAGAACAATTTTTTAATGTTAAATGGATGAAAAATATTGTATAAAATTTTATTCACGGCAAAAATATTTATTAATAAATTAATAATTTTTGGTGTTGAAATTCTAAAATCTTAAGGAAATTGTGTAAAATGTAATTAGTTTCACACTAAGTCAGTTTTGAAAGAAAATTTTGGTTTTTAGCCGGCTTGGAACTTTGGCCAAAGCAGTTGCTTGAACTTTACTATAGACGATGTACTCATCTGGTAGTCTTGATGTCGACAAAAGCTTCCTACAAAATGATCAGAAAACTTTTAGCCAAAGGATTTTATTTATTTTTATACGAGACAAAAATCAAGTTTTAAATATAATAGTCTTTATATTGTGATTTTAGCTTGCAATAATAAAAGCCTGTACCAGACTGAAAGCGCAGATAATTTAAAAATTCTTATTTTAATTTTTTAACGGGAATAAATTTTATTCAAATTTTATTTTATTCTTATAATCTTGAAATTATATTTGAATAGTACCCATCCTTAATTAAGCCCTATTTCTTAAAAATAATAAAGCAGACCTTCCTTAATAATGAATTTTCAAAAAATTCTAGCTCAACAAATTTCAAGGTTTAATGTATAAAAATATCGTTTTGTCCCTATTTTAACAGCACAGCACCTATGTAAAATTCTGAAACAAAATTTTCTGATGATGTATTTTAACCGCGTGGTATTTTTTACCGAATATAATACATATATACCTAGCTGTATGTATATATTTCATTAAAATAAACATAAAGTTTCTATTTTTTGCTCAAAGGACATAGTACTTAATAAATTTTATTTCAATAAAAACATTTAGGGAACCCCCTTTGAGCTTGTATGTGTTTAGTTTAGATAAAAATGTATGTTTTTCTCGTACATATGTACCTTCTATACATCTATATATATCGAGAAAAGAAAAAATCTGCGAATAGAAAAAACTACAAAAAAAAATTTATGGGGTTAGAAATGAAGAAGAGGATAATATATAATACACAGTGGCTGCCTGGGTAGAATTCGAGATGGTAGTGGGTGTGATTAGGATGGTATTGGTGTGGTAGTAATTAGAGATAAGAATATTATACATATTTTATTTTTAATTTTTTTTATTATTCTGGGTAGGCAAGCAAGGGTGGAAGGATATAATATATGAATTTTTGATGGAAATCATATGTTTTTCTCTGGATATTATTATTTTGTTATGATTTTTTTTTGTTATGAGAGAATGATGTGTTTTTTTTTTTTTTGTCGGTCGATGTTTGTAAACATTGACAAATACATTTATATAAAAGCACGTGGTAAGGGAAAATTTATTATCACATTTATTTTGGTTATTAAATAAAAATGATTATAATTAAAAAAAATTGACCAATAGTTTCTAGTTTTTTTGTTTTAGTTAAATAAAAAAGTTTTAATTAATTGCTATTATATAAAAAAAAAAAACGTCGTCAGCCTTTATTAGGCCTTTTGTACGATGTAAAATAAGAATTCGAGAAGCTTTAGTCCATAATTATTTACTTTTAAGGCGTTCATATTTCGTATTTCTAAGATACTTAAATTTTAGTCTTTTAGGAGCACTTATGTTGTACTATCTAAACAATAATGGTACAAGACATAAGTCAAAAATATGCCTTATTGAATAAATAAAATCGCATGCAATTTTCTATCATGACCATTAAAATATAAAACAAAAAAAAAAAAGAAATTTTCTTCATTTTCATATTAAACAAATATTATTATTCAATGTTGGCGGCATAAAAATTCTACATACTATCTAAGAGAAAATTTATTTTTCATTTAAATTTTCTCTTTCTATGTCAAAGAAAAATAAAAATTTACTAAATACTAACAAGAATTCTAGAAACATATATTTTATTATTATCCTTAGAGAAAATATAAATTTTCAAGAGATATATTTTCAAAATAAGGGAATTTTTTGTGTTTAGAACTTTTTTTATATATTTTTGTAGTACTTTTATTTTATTTTTTTTTTAATTTTTTACAAATTTTTAGAGGTTGAGGGCATTTAAAGTGTATATATTTTATTATTTTTGCAAAAAAAAGAATAATAATAATAATATAAAAAACAAGTAAAAATTTTTTTTTATTCTCTTTTTAAGGGGGATATTTTTTTTAAGTTTAACATTTAAAAAAAAAATTGTAAAGAATTTTTTTTATTTTAAAATTATGAAATGAAGGGAAAAGTTATAATTTTTCTAGTTGTTGTTGTTGTTGGTTTTGTGTTTTGTTAATGTTTAAGTATATTTTATTGTTTATGGGGGTTGTTAGAAAAAATAAAAAATAAGTATATATATAAATTAAAAAAAGGGGTGAGAACTATTACTAAATGTACATTTCAGTTGTATGTAAAATGACTTGAAATTGTTATAAACAACATTTTGTATGGAATTAAATAAATTTTTGTAAAGCTCGCATTGCGAATATCGATAGTGTGTAGTTAAGTGCCTAATATCGTCCTTTTGATTTGAAATTGATATTGATTTTTATTTTTTTATTTTTAGCAATATTATCTTCAAAGATTTTCTTAAAATTAATTTTGACATCAGTCTGTTGAAATAGAAAAACTATTATCATGAAGTATGATATTGATATTGGTTCTAAAAATTAAATAATAAAAATTAGAAAGAAATTTTGTCTAAACTATAATTTATAATGAAATTAAAATGTACCTAATATTTGAAGGACCTTATAAAAAAAATTGGCTTTTTGATGATAATCAACCTTAGTTACTTCAAATAAACCTTCATTTCCCACACCATTTTCATCTTTTTTCTCTATATAGTTTATTTTCCTTTAAACCTATTCAATTGGTGTTTATTGCATTTCAATACTATATATATTATTTATATATATCTAAAATTTATCTTCATGCCAGAGTAATAAGATTTTTTATTAGAAGGTGGATTAAAATAGAATTTAGCGAGCGATTTTGATAATATGGTTTTTCGGTGGCAGTTATGTATTAGTTTTAAAATTATTTTGAGCATCTTTTTTAGAATTCCTTTTTGTTTTTTTTTTGTTTTCATCACGGATTTTTTTTATTTTTTAGAAAAATTGTATCTAGATACAAAAATTACATAGTTGTAATAATAATGATTTTTTTATTTTGTATCTTTGTATTTGTTTTTAATATTAATTTCTAAGATTCTGTAATTTAGTATAAGAAAAAAAAAAAAATAAATAAAAGCACGAAATAATGAAAAAAAATAATTACTTTTGATGGCGGATAGTTTTTCATCACAAGGGGGTGGCATAATAATATCTTTCATAAAATAAATATAATGGTTTCAAAGAAAATATAATGCATAGAAAGGGTTAAAAGTAAAATTTCTTCCGATAATTAATTAGATATTTTAGAAAAAAAAAAGTACCTAAAGAAAAAAAATTAAAGGGCGAGAACTGTTATAGTTTTAGGAATTTTCCATGAAAATTTTTTTTTTTTGGGAAAATTCTGTAATTGGTCGTTGATTATTATTATTATTATAAAATTGTCTTCATTAGATAAATTCTTATAAGGGCTTTTAAATTTTCCACATTTTATAACGACGAAAAAAAAAGGATAAAAATAGGAATTTTGAAATTCGTACTACTAGTTAGAGTTAGATAATATTATAAATAAATAAATTAAGGGCATAAAGGTATAAATTTGTACAAAAAGAACTTATGTTCTATTCCGTGTTTAGTTTTCGACAGTTGAAACCAAATCTCTTGTAGTTAATATTAAAATTCTATATTCCAATATTGAATGTTCTGTTGCGAACCAGATACTTGCTCCTTAATGATTATTCTAATCAATATAATGTGTTCTGATTTTGTTCTGCTTTTATAATAAATACATATAAAAAATATTTTTTTTTTTAAATTGTTCTCAGAAATCCAATTTATTACAGCTGGTATAGTATAAAAATTGTAAAATTTTAACAATATTGTATTTTATATGTGGATTAGGCCAATCAACATTTTGTATGTCCAAAAAATGTTGTTGTTCTTATACTATACACATCATTTTGAGACACAGTATTTTTCTATATCCAATATTTAAATATTATATAAGTAGTATATTTTTTCCCAATTCCAAGAAATATAATATGAATAATGGAAAAAAAATATTTTTTTTTTTAGAATGACTAAGGAACAATTTAAACTTAGAACCGCAACAGTTTCCAATATGTGCCATCGTTAACTTGACAAATATGTTTTACAACCACATGGAAAAGAATCCGACCAACCGACGATACACAAATACCTAAACGATCTAAGTGAGATGCCGATCAACCTATGTTGTTTGAATTATATATAGGTATGTATATTAAAACATTTTTCACATTTTCATTTCAACGAAAAAGTGAATATAACATTTATGTACATGTACATATTACCGGCATAAATGACATTATCATTAATATTTTAATTATTTTTTATATTATAAAGATATTATTAGGTATAATATATAACAGAGATAATAAAGTATGAGATGTCGCATTCAATACTAAAAATTATTTTAAATTTTTAACAGTGGTACGTCTACATTCATTTTGTATACTTCAGTTATTGAAAAAACATGTTGAAAATAAAAACGGATTTTTTAAATATCTTCTTTTTTTTTATAAATTTTTGACATTTTGATTGGGGAGACATAGGTACGTGTAGCATTAAAAAAGAAACTTAGTATCCAATGCAATATCTTATACTACACTATCACTGATAAGATATATTTAATTACAATTATTTTAAATGATTTTTTTTGTCAACAGAGTAATTCCGGAAATGGATCATAATTTCAATAATATCTGACTGAAAGTATAACTATTTAATTTAAAATTGAAAATCTTGCAAATTTTTTTCAAAACTGGCTGTACTCACTATCATGTGCAGTACAATAGTATAGTATAGTATAGTATAAAAATTTTCATCTAGATTTCAACTTATTAGGGTTTTTTATTTATAAAAATTTAAAATTTGAATTAAACTACAAAAAAAAAAAAACAAATATAGAATATTGGAAAGGGATAATGCTATTTTTTGAATTGGATAAACTTTATTTTTTTTATACATTTATATACCCAAATGCAGAACATATTGTATAATAATACATAAAATAATTTTTTTTGTTAATGAAAATAATGTTTCGACTTAACGTTTTGGGACATCATAATTTATTTGTTATATATTTTTTTTTATTACTCCTTTTTTTTTTAATTCAGATAATATCAAAGTTTTCGACTAAAAAGGATTAATGTATGCTGGCAAAAAAAAATAAAATAACGAAAAATTCAATTAAAATCATTTAAATTACATAAAAAAAAAATACATATTTGTTAAATTTTTTTTTCATTTTTTATTTTAATTTTTTTTTTTTATATATTTTTTAATATAAATGACGCCCATTAATTCTCATCCTTTTTAATTTCAATTTGAATTTTTTTTTATATATATATTATTTTTATCTAATCTCCTAAAAATCACACAACTACATACTATACAAAAAAAAAAAATAAAGTAAAAAAAAATTTTTTTATAAAAAATATTTAACAGAAAAAAAAAATAATAAAAGCAACTCCAACCTTAAGTACCTATATCTCATCCAGAGCTCTATCCTACCTCTATACAAAATATTAAAATAAATGAATTTTTTTTTTTTTAACAACTTTTCTAAAGTTGTAAAAAAAAATTAATCTTGAAAATAAAAAAGAAAAAAAAAGTACATTTTTTTTTTATTTAGAAAATTTTTTATTTTTTCATTTTTCCTCGCAAAGGAAAAGCAAAACAAAAAAAAAAACCTATTAACCCCCAAATTGCTCCAAAAATTACTAATACAAGTATATGATTCTTTTTATTTTTTTTTATTATTATTATTATTATTATTTTCATTTTTTTTTCCTCTTTAAAATCCAGTTATAATATACCTATTAAAAAATAAAATAAAAATAATAAAAAAAAAGAAAAAAAAATAACATAAAAATATCTACACATTATAATTTTTATTTTTATATTTTTATCTATCTCTTTCTAATATTTTTTAATCACAAAAAAGTACTTTTTTTTTGGATAATTTTTTTTTGTCAGTTTTAGTTAAATAGGGTTTTAACAAAAGTATATAGTTAGATAGTTAGATAGTAAGGTAGTTAGATAGTTAGATAGTTAGATAGTTACATAGTTACATAGTTAGATAGTTAAATAGTTAGATAGTTAGATAGTTAGATAGTCAGATAGTTACATAGTTGCATAGTTAGATAGTTAGATAATTAGATAGTTAGATAGTTAGATAGTTAGATAGTTAGATAGTTAGATAGTTAGATAGTTAGATAGTTACATAGTTAGATAGTTAGATAGTTAGATAGTTAGATAGTTAGATAGTTAGATAGTTAGATAGTTAGATAGTTAGATAGTTAGATAGTTAGATAGTTAGATAGTTAGATAGTTAGATAGTTAGATAGTTAGATAGTTAGATAGTTAGATAGTTAGATAGTTAGATAGTTAGATAGTTAGATAGTTAGATAGTTAGATAGTTAGATAGTTAGATAGTTAGATAGTTAGATAGTTAGATAGTTAGATAGTTAAATAGGTATAAAAGTATAGTTAGATAGGTACTTTTGATAATAAATTTAGTAGTTGACTCTTATTTTAGTTGAAATACATTTTAGATATAATATGTTGTGCCTAGTGTTATTTAGGTTTCCACCATTGGAAATTGATTGCGATTTTGTGCCAATAAGGCTCTATTTAATCAAAACACTCTATTGGTAAGTGTAGGCGCAATCAGATGTACCATTTATGGAGCCTGTAGCTAACTATTTATGGCGACAATCATAGTCAGGTCTTTGTTTTATTATTCCGCAAAAAATAGTGGTTGCTATGTATGGCTCAAAATTTTTAGATAATGTAAAAAAAAAAAAAATCTTGGCCTTAACATTAATTCAATGATCTCCATAGTTTGATTAAAATTAAAAAAAAAATTCATATAATTCTTTTTAGCAGATCATCATACATATTATAGTACATATTCCAAACTAAGTTTATTTTTAATTTTTTTTTACATTCGTTACATAGAAACCAAAAAAAAAAAAAAGAAGTGTGCTGTTTTTTTTTTTTTTTTTTATATAATAAAATATTTTATCTTCATTCTTTGCCCTTTTTACATAAATATATCTACATATTATATATATACCTTCAATGTTAAAAAAAAATTTAAACTAATTCAAAATAGCATCCTTTTTTCAACCCCATTAACAACCCCCTCATTTAAAACAAAAGGAGAGAATAAAAAACAAAAAAACGCGAAAAAAATTATATACAAAAAAAAAAAATTATTTACCATACTAAAAAAAAAAAAAATAATAATATATATATATATATATTTTTTTTTTGCTTATTATTTAAAAAAAATTATAAACATTTTATATGAAAATCGCGTTAAAATTAAAATTGCAAAAATTTTCTAACACCGCCTATAAAATTTAACCTCCGCATGCTCCTTTCCCTAGAAAAAAATTCCGGAATACACATACATATGTTAAGTACCAAAAAAAAAAAAAAAAAATCTACATTATTTTAAAAAATAGACTAAAAAAATCGGGGTAAATATGATATTGGAAATTAATTTAGCTTCGTAACATTTTAATTTTTTTTTTTGACAATTCATTAAAAATTTACTTTATCATTTCATTATAATTTTTCTATGACTATAATGTGTTTGAAGTATCATTATTGCTATTCAGAGTATCTTATGTTGTCAGAGTATCTAATGATCAATCTTGTTGCCTGTTTAATCCCCTTTTTTTCGAGTATCTACAATTTTGTGCTTTAATTAATGTAAATAAAATTAATAAAATATAAGATTAATTATAAAATAAATAATTTTGGTGTAGACTTCAGTCAATTATTCCATATTGAGGAATTAAACGTACGCATTGAAAGAAAAGAACTTCCAGGAAATATACATTATAACTAAACTATAAGTAATTTTCTGGCAGTATCTGCTAAAAAAACTTGTACTTATTATTAATAAATAATAACTGCTACAAAAAAGTATAGCAAAAGTTACTAAACTAAAATTAAAATTGTGATAATAATAAATTACAAAAAATATTTTTTTTATACTTCTTAAATTTTTATAGCAAATATTGCTATAATCATAATGAACAGATGCAGTAAAAAGTACGAGCTATGACAAATAACTATTCTAAGCTCTAAAGTCATCCATTAGCTGCGGCAGCTATCTTTTTTGAAATTGATAATAAGTTTTTTGGACTAGGATCGTGGCATTCATTTAAAATTGCTAAATTTTGCAAAACAAGAAAAATAATTGATATAATAAGTAAATAAAAAATAAAAAAAAAAAAAAATTGTAATGTTTTGCCACCCCATCAATGTTTTATTATTATTTTGGAATATATGTGAAATATTTTCCTCTCATTTAGTTATTTGCATATAGAAAACGATTTTAGTATTTTTCAAAAGTTTGTCTTTTTTTTTATACATATTATTATTATTATTTTTTTTTTTGAAACAAAAGCATATATAAAAATTGAAAAAATTGTATTTTTTACATAAAAAAAAAAAATTATAATGAAAAATTATACATTAAAATGACTATAAAAATTGCCAAATACATTTACATTAAAAATAATTTTTTATTATTTGAAAAAAAAAAAAAAAAGAAACAAAAATAAAAAAAGCAAGTATAAAAAAAAAGCTCTAAAATTAGGTAGATGGAGGTGAAAATAAAATTATTTGTATAGACACTTTTTTTTTTTTTTTGGTTGGTACTATACACATATCAAGGAATATGTAAGTGCCTAGAATAATGAAATATAACATAAATGTCACTAAAATGTACAATGAGTGAGTCTCAAGTTCAAGATCTAGTCTCAAATAATTGTATATAATTAAGCGAATATGATTTAGTTTTTATGTAATTGGACTGTATGTTTATTTTACAACAATAAACTAAGTTGTGTAGGCAGTAAAACAAATTAAAATGCAATTAATTAATTACAATTTTTTTTGTTCGGTGTAATGGACTAATTTATTTAGTGCATTAGGTGTGAAGACAAAAAAAAATTAGGATTTATTTAAAACATAGAAGAGTTGTGTGTGTTTAAGCACTTTTCTTGTTTCAAAGTCATGCTGACATTGATAGAAAGTATTATATTTAAACAAGCTTCAATAAATTTATTATACATTCCTAGTTTTTAATTTTCGAAAGTTTTGAATTGTCACAACTGTAGTTTATGTAGGTACTCTCAAATATATACAAAATCTTAATTCAATACATTAATACTATACGTTATACCACGTATCACGTTACAATCCGGCCATAAGAATTTGTTTTGGTTGCCGGCTACTTGCCACTTCGGAAGTATGGTAAAACTTCTTCGTTTTGTACTTTTTTAGTTCGAAAAATTTGCTTTATCGAGTATGAACTTGGTTGTTGAATCTAATTGGGATAAATTGACGGTTCTCTACAAATATATTTAGACATAAACGAAGTGATGAATTGATATTCTATGAATTTGCCAATTCAAATTAAACCAATACCACAGAAGTTCTGTCCAAACTAAAAATAAGGAAAGGATTTCGAAATCCTCCATAAAGAATCTTAATGTGAATAGTAATCGAATTAGTAGTCCTATTCTGTTACAATTTAGTGTCGCGCCATAAGTACTTCTATTTCATTCAATATACCCGCCATACAGAACTTAATTTAAGTCTGAAGTGACTTTTATTAGAACGTGTACATATTTTTACAATTAGATGAAAAATAATAAACTACACATATTTCTTTTTTTTTTTTTTGTTTTTTTTTTCTATGACTCCCTATTTTAATAAATTTTTTTTTTTTAATTTTTTTTCTTTGCCAAAAAAAACATCAATTCATTAAAAAAAAACAAAAAAAATGAAACATCTCATCCCTAAAAGTTTAGAATCTTATAATGTACTAGAGAAGCAAAAAAAAAAAACAAGAAATATAACTCTCAATTTTTCTATCTACTGTGGAACAAAAAAAAATATACAAAAAAATATATAAAAAAAAAAAGAAATATAAAATATAAATAAATAAACGAGAAAAATTTCATTTTTATACTGTTATGAAGTGCGACTATAAAGAAAATTTCCAACAAACTATATGTTCTTGTACAGTTCATCTAACATCTCTTTCTAACTCTACTGATTACTACTTTTATTGCTTTCATCATAATATCTTTAATAAAATATATTTAATAGGATGTATGTGTGCCTATAATTTCTATCATCCAATATGAATTCAATTTAACTTCCATTTTTGATATTTCATGAAATTTGCAATATACAATATATAGTTTTTTAATTATATGTTTACAGTCTGGCGTCTCGACATTAAATTTAGAATTACAACCTTTTTAAAATTAAGATATTAAAACGGGTAAGATAAAAATGTACATTTTCAGACCGATAAAATAGATTTTAAGGAAGTTTTTGGAAAAAGTCTTAAATACCAAATCTAAGCTTTCAGTTTCATTTTTTGTACCAAAGTCTGTTTATGTTGCCTTCAAAAATTATGCACTGCCACAATTAAAGATCAATTAAATTTTTATAATCAGGTTATAAATAAAATTATAAGTCCCTACTTCTAATTTTTTTTTATGAAGTTAAATTTTTGAAAAACTTTTGTCTCAAATTTGAAGAAAAGTTGTTTGCAATGATGCTGGTAAAGTGGACAAGAATTAAAGCTATAATATCGTATATATGATATGATTCAGTAAGGTCGTTTATAAAATATTTAGAATGAAAATTGTTTTTTTTTTTAACATATAGTTCTAAAGTACCAGAATTTCCCTTTTTCTTTTGAAAGGCACTTATATATAAGTTTGTACATACATTCATATGTATATACTATATATAGAGTCATATTGAACATAACTTTATCTTATAGGGATGACGGTGGTACACGAGAAAAATAAAAATAACAAAGCATAAAAAGAAAAAAAAAAAAATTCTAAGGTATAGTTGAAAAAAGGGATTTTTTTTTGTGTTTTGCGGGGGGTTTAAAAATTTTTAAAGTTTGAGTTAAAATTTATATATAAAGGTGTATTTGTATTCGCGTTTTTATTTTGAAATTAGAATTATTTTGCACTGAAAATTTAAGTATTTAGATTTGAAAATCTATTTAAAAAAAAATTGTATAAAGAAATTAAAAACTTGTTTAATGAATTTAGTTGGCATTCTGAGAAACTATCTCTGAGAAATTAAAATATGGAAATAACATACAGAAGTCCAAACTGAGAGGTTCTACCAATTTTAGAAAACCTAATAGTCTGAGTTTTTGAAAATTTCTAAGATGTATTCCACATTATCTTCCAATCCAATTTTTTAAAAGGAATTCTCTATAAAACTATAAATTTATAACCCTTTATCTAATTAAACTGAATTTATATTTTCACTCGAATAGAAAACGATATTTTCGTTTATTTTTATTATCGAATAACTTCCCAAAGAATTTTCAACGAACATTTTTGAGACCTTTAGTTTACCAATTAAACTTTTTGCTTACACTATCAAAGAACTATAACTTATAATACTAGATATATAAAGATATATATAATAAAGATACATCTATCTATTTAATTTACGAACAATTTTTTTTTATCTATTTTTACATTTTTTTTTTTCAGTGTATTCAATAATAAATTTTTCTAAGACACAGGTGGTGGGTGGTAAAAATTCTGGGTAGCTTATGCCTGATAACAAAAAAAAAAAAAAAAAACTGACGAAAAAAATATAAGAATTTTTTTTTAAGATATTTCGGTTTTTTTTTTTTCATTTTTTTTTTGTAGTTTTTTTACGATAATGTTATAGATGTGGCGGCATTGAACATTAGAGTTTAGTTATATACAAAAAAAATAAAAATAAAAAAAAAAACAAGAAAAGAAAAATAAGAAAAATTTTCTAAGTACACAAGATATAGGTAGATTTTCTTCTACAGAATTTTATTTTATTTTATGAAAAAATCTAAAGGGATGCGATTTTTTTTTTTTCTGCTTTTGCTTTTTAATAAAAAACTGAAAAGAAAAAAAAAAAATGTTTTTTAATTTTATACGGGGATGATGGTGTGTTTATACACAAGCGAAACATAATAATAATAAAAAAAATATATTTCAAAGCATAAAAAAAAAAAAAACTTCTATAATACATAGTTGTATATTAAAAATACGCTATTATATATTAAAATGATGATACATAAGGGGATGGATTAGAAAAAAAAAATAAAATAAAATAAAATCTATATTAAAAACATTTTTGTATAAAAAAAAAAATAATAAAATTTGTTTTTAACTGAGATACTAAAATGTCCTAAGTTGCTAAGTTTATATTTTTATGAAGTTTGGTATAACAATATTATAGTGTGTGAGAAAGTCTTCCTTTGGGTCCAAAAAAACAAACAGTAATAACTTTGGGTCTTTCAGTTCATGATTTTTTGCACAGAAGCTTTCAATTAAAAATATCTGATATCTAAAAGTGGCCTGGCATTTAAGCTACATAAATATGAGTTCATTTTAACACAATATCACATTCTTAGTGTAAGGTTTCAAATAGTTTTGAATAGTAACTATTTTCCGTTTTCATAAATAACATCAACAATATTGCAGTTTCTAATGCCTAAGCCAACAATTCACCTACAAGGTTTATCTCGAATTATTAAGCTTTTATGTAACTATAGCCCCTTTTAATAAGTTTTAAACTTAAAAAAAAAAGAAAAAACGAATTTTTTTTTAAATTTTGTGTAGCACAAAACAATTTTGCCTTTAAAAAAATATTGAATGTAAGTAGAGTATTAAAAAAGGTGGTGGTACAATATTATATAGAGGGTGGTTTAGATGATTTAACATAAGCTTTTTGTACAGAAAAAAAAAAAAACATTTTTTTTTTTCTTGCTGTTAGAAAATATATTTTATGTAGATTAGAATTGAAAAATAAATTACATTTTGAACATCATGGTATAAAAAAAAAAAAAAAAAAAATAAAAAAAAATAAAAAAAACGCGCACTATAATACATTAAAAAAAATTTATCTAAAATTTTAATACATTTTTTGGTATCTGATAAATTTAAATTTAGGTATCTGATAAAGTAAAGAAAATTAAAATAAATGAATCTGAAAGTAGATTTAATATTTCACAGTCTATATTATATCTATACATATTATTTTATATATATTTATTTTCATACCCAAAACTAATTCACAAAAAAAAAAAATAAGTTTAGACAAGAAAATTTATATTATTAGAAATCTTTCTATTTTAGCTATTTCGCATATCTTTTTTTTTTCCCAAATTTTAAAAATGTTGTTAACTAAAAGTTTTGACAGCTGATAAAGTAGAATAGAACTTCTAAGTTCAAGCAAGAGCACTTCAATCGTCACAAAAATGTTATTTACTTTAAACTGACAACAGTAAAGGATAATTATAATTTCATATAACTATTCAAAATTACTACTATGGTTCAGAATTTGACAAATATCGAGAGATTCTTTAATTTTTTTTTCAATTTATCAATCCCAGAAGCTCAAAAGATTCCGTTTTCATGGAAAACTTCATACAAATTTCCCGAGAAAATTCTAATTTTATTTCGATTACATAAATTTTTGATCAAATCGACATTCTATTAAGTGTCGCGTTCGGAAGTTGAATTGCGCTTGTGAAATGCTTTCTATATTTCTATATGTAATAAACTCTACAGAGAATATACCTTAAAGCTAATATCTAAAAACTTAATTAAAAATAATATTCTAAACTGCGTAAGTGTATAAAATAATATTTCTAGAAATAATTGATTTTTAGAATTTTTTTTTTGTTTTTTTAATTGAACAAAATATATATTATATGTACGACGAATCTTTTATTTAACTAAATATTAGAAAAAAAAACCAATTATAATTATTATTTTATTACAATCTTTGCCATATTAACTAACTATGTGCTAATATAATATTATATTGATTCATTTGACTTCATATATTTGTATATTTATATAAAACTACGCATATATACAGAATTTTCCCTAATTTTTAATCAATTGTACTTTAACATTTAAATTCGACCTAGAAAAAACATTTGACCCATATCATCCCAACCCAACAAAAAATAACGAAAAAGAAAAAAAAATATTCAGTCTACAACATAACATCATCATTATTATTTTTCTTAAACCACAGAAAAGAATCTTTAAAATCAGAAGAAAACGAAAAAAAAAAAAAATAAAAATTTCTTAAAGAAAAAAGTGAAATGAATTTTATCCTGAAAAATAATATCAAAAAGATATTTTTTCCTTTTTTTTTTTTTTTTTTTCATAACAATTTTTCTTTCTTTCCCTTTGCTCCTGTTTGTTTTTTTTTTTTTTTTTTTTAAATCCTTTCACAGTGTAATATTTTCCTTCGTCCTGTATTGTCCAAATAGGAGAGCACATTAAGTGAAAGAAATGTGTTTTTTTTCTTCGAAGAAAATGTGTTAAAAAAGAAAAAAAAAAGAAAGAAAATTGAATTCACTGAATACATATTTTAAAAAGAAATACCTAAAATTCTTGTTTTTCCAAAGTTAGTCTAAATGTGTGTTAAATGACAAAATGATGTTTTTTTTGAATGAAAAAAAAAAATCAATATCATCTACTCAATAATCAAGTTAATTTTACCTATAAAAGAAACTGAACGATGATGGTTAGAAATGAATGTTTGAAATCTGTTTTCAAAATTCTTGCAGATGTAATTTTTTAACACACTAACTATCTGTCATATTTCTTTTTAATTACTTTGAAACATTACAGTAGTCTCGTTTCTAAAGATCTATGGCAGCAATTTAATAAAGATTTATGAAAAAATAATTATTAATTGATAAGTACAAAAATCTTTAATCTAATATGAAGGGAAAACATTTTTTTTTATCTTACACAAAAAACTTAAATTGGCGTTTACTTAATATTGGAAGTATTGAATTAGAAAGAATTTTTTGCCAAGTGAGAGAATATATTATAAGAAGAATTTCGTATCCTTTGGATTATTTGTATGCGTGACCGGCGACTGACTATTTTTTTTTTTTTGTTTACTTTATGTAGAAATATGTATAAAGATACGTAATTTGAAAAGTCTATATGATTTTTTGTGTCTCAAGGACTTTTGGTGTAAGCTATTCTCATTCCTTTCAGTTATTTATGTAATTTTTTTTTATTTTCTTATTTTTTTTTTTTTTACTTTTGGGTATCACACTTTTTTTTTTCTTCTTATAAACATTTTTATTTTGATGGGAATGAAAAAAAAAAAAATAATGTTTTGGTGGCCATAAGAAATCAGACTATAATATGTAGGTACATATATATATATATATATATATATATATATATATATATATATATATATATATATACAAAGTAAGAAAATTATTTTTCAGATACATTTTGAAAAATTATGATGAGCGATTATGAATTAAAAATGTTAAATCAAATTAATGATTTAAAATAAGAAATATTACATAATGTTTACATAAGCATACCTTTTGAAGTGAGAATAAAGTTGATTTAATTTTATAATCAGTTTTATCAATTCTTATAACAAATTTTATGGAATATAATTTAAATTAAGTATATGTGTATGAATTATAATAGATTTCTAATTTTTGATATTTAGATATAATTTATATTTTTATCTATATTATTATTTACGTTTATATAATAGTATCTTATGAAGTTAAAAATCTTAGTATCTGCTTTATGTATAATTTTGTTATTTTTTCGTAGATATTTTCTCTTAAATTATTAATTAATTCATTTAATTACATTTTCTCGTTATAAAATCATACTAATTATGTATATGAAAAATATAAATATATTGATAGTAATAATAATTTTAAATAAATTCTGACGTTGGTGTTATACTATGAAAACTAATTTGCACTGTTTGGTAAATTTGAGGAAATAAAAAATGTCTAGCAAAAAAGAGCTGGCTTTTTCAGTTTTTGAAATAGAAAGGGTATAAATATCTCTCAAAATCATGAGTTTATACATTGTAAATATTTTTGCTGAGAAATGGAGATTAACTTAAATATCTATTTTTGTTAAAAGTGCAATTTTGCATCTTCGTTATTATAAGCTGGAGTCGACGAAACTAGATTATGACATATTAAATCTTGAACTAGGAAAATCAAAACCATTCCACCGAGTTAAAAATATCTTTGATTAAATATTGATCTGAACTCACTGGCAATAAAGGGTTGTTTTTTTTTTCGATTTTTTTATTAATGAACAAAAGTTTGGTCGCTGTCATAATAGATACTTTTTTATTATTTTTGTAGCTTTAGTTTGTAAAATAATATAATAGAATTTTTTTCTGCAAAATTTAATTCTGTTTTTTTATTTTAGATATTTTTTTTTTATTTTTGAAAATATCCTTAATCTCTCCTGTGTACCATTTAAATTCAAATTTAATTTTTTTTATGTGCTTTATTTTAATATCCGCAGTATTCTCTTTAAGTATCCCTTTTTTGTGGCAGTAATTCATGAGTTTTCCTTCTAAAAAGTAACAAAAATATTTTATATACAATTTTTTTTTTCATCCTTATGTTTCGTCGAAGAAGGACCTGCATAGAAAAAAAAAACTTACGTAGACGGTTAAACTTTCGAAAATAAAATAAATACTATGAATAAAAAAAGTGAATAAAAAATAAAAATATATAAATATATTTTATTTGAAAAAGAAAATGAAAAAATAAAAACAAATCAACCAAAGTATATATTTTGTAGGTAAAAAATTTTTTTTTGCTTTTTTTTGTAAATCTATACTCTGGTTTAATAATTTGATTGTCAAATGATTACAAACTCGATTTGAATATTGTCAATTTTATTATCTGAGAGAGGCTGAGAATAAAATATTTTACAAGAAACTCGTAATAAAATATATTCGAAACAAACATGCGAGATCTTGGAAGAGATATAACTATATTTGTACTTGGGAAATTTTGTGAACAAGGAAGTACCTAATGTCCTTTTGTAATATATAATACAGTGTATTGGACTGTGCTTGAAATTTTAGAATCTATTTTTATGTTATTTTAAGATCACCAGTAACGTCCTTACATATTTTCCTTAATGAATAATTATTCCTAATTTATTAATAATTCAAATTTATTCCCGAGTCAATTCCCAGTCGATGCGGCAAAAACTCGAATCTAAATGACAATAAAATTGGGAAATTTACAGATACAAAAAAATATTAGAAAAAAATCAAAAGCTTTTCTTTTTATCTTATCGGTATAATACAAATACTTTAAATATCAAATATTGCTCATGCAGTCCCCAGAAAACTTGGCATGTAATTTACAAGGAATCTATATCAAAGAAATATATTATTTTTTGCACTATATATTGCCTTTTTGATAACAAAACAATGTAATGGCTCGTTCCCAGTATAATATATAAAAAACTTAGAAAATAATCACCAACATAAATCTAAAAAGAAAGAAAAAAAAAATTAAACATAAAAAGGATATCTACTATTCTACTTTTCATTCACCCATGGTATATATACCCTTAGCGATCGAAAATTGTGAATTATTTTGGTGTTTTTTTTCTGGTGATGCGAGAAGCAGGCTTCTTCGAAAGTAAAATTAAAGTCTAAAGTGAAATAATATGAGAAGAGAGTTATATTTAACAAAAAAAAATTATAAATTAAAATTACAGGTATCAGCATTCGCGACCTTCTTAACTCACATTAAATTTTTATTTATTTAACAATTAGTTAAAATATTCAATAGTTCATTGTACAGTCTGCTGGCGCAATTTTATGTTGTTATTTGAAGTTTGTTTTAAAGTTCCAATATAATTTCCCTTTTCATTGAAAGAAAATTTACCCCAAATTTGAAACTATGATACCAAAATTTTGTCATCCTTTGATTTCAATCAAAGATTTTTAGTATATAGTTATTTGACTGAGTTAAAAATTATTATAAATATACACGAATATTTTTCATGTAATTGTCATCCTAGCTAACACAGAATACTTACGAGATCATTTCTTAAAGATTAAACACAAAATTTTTTCTAAATTTTAATTTAAAGAAAAACATATTGTTCCGTAGATACTGTTCATACAAAAGTGTTAACTGAAAACTCATCTGCCAAATCTTTCAATTTTTCTTAGCTATGGAATAATTATTATCACAACGGGTATATTGAAAGAAAATTTTCTTAGATACATTATTTTTATTTTAATAGATTTTTTTTTTTTTTAATATATACAATATATCATTTCAAACTTACAAACTACCCCCAAGTTGCCACCAAAAAATTTTCCGTGAATTGAAAAGCTTTATAGAACTTTGTTTTTTTTTTTTTTTTTATTATTTGGAAAAATTACATACTTATTATACGAACAAAAAAAAAAAAAAGAATTGTAAAAACTACCCTTAAGAAAAATAAAAACTGTTTTATCAACAACTAGTATAATACATTTACAACTTACTAAAAACATTTTTTTTATTATTACTTTTTTTTATACTTTTTATCATGAGAAATCTTCTAAATTGATCTTTTTTTTTATGTTGAACTTCGCAGTAACTTTTATGGTGGTAAAGAGAATTTAGATAATTAAAATTTTGATGTGATTAATTAAACTTGCAGTCATAAATGAAGTAAAAGATTTTTTTATCTTATATTTCTCAAAAGTATCTTGATTCATTTTACAGACGCTCATTGAATTGATGAGCATCTCATGTTCAATAGCAAACTTACTACTATCTACATACTTGGTTTATCAAACACTAGTACAGTACTATAGTACTATGTGATGGAATTATCACAACAGATCAGACCTAGAATAATGTTAACAATGAAAATATTTATTAGAATTCTATTAATATTTTTAGGTAAAATTATATGTTATAAAAACTGTAATAGTATTAAAACTACCCCAAGAGATATAATGATGTGAACAATATACCTTGTACCAAAAATAAAAATGAAAAAAAAAAAAAAAAAACAAAAAACGAATAATAAATAAAATAAAAATAAGAAATATATACAAAAAAAAATAACAAAATAAAAAAGATATTGAAAGTTATAAACGCGAATATTGAAAAAAATAATATATAATATATACATATATATATATAAATATAAATAAATAAATTGGAAAATAGAATTTTATTTTATATTTTTTATTTTCTGCGTTGGAGCAAAATCATCTAAAGAGAATAGAAAACTTTTTATTTCTTTTCATTTTCAATATACCTATAACTATTTTATTATCATTATTATTATTCTTATTTTTTTCTTTTTTTCATTTTTATTATAGAAATAAATCCTATAATAATAATAATACTATATGTAGCTCATATATATGTATATATTCTAAATGTATTTTTATATATATATTTATTAACAGTTGATGGTATTTTCCATCCCTTTGGTATAGTTTTCTTATTTAAAAATTTTCTTCTTTTTTTTTCTGTTTTTATTTATTTTTTTTTTTTACTTCATTTTAAAGGGATTCTGTGTGTGCAAAGAAAATAAAAGTAAATCGCGAAATGAAATTTTAATTTCGTTGGCATGAAAAAAAAAAAGAACTATACTATAGTTATTTATGATTTGATGTCAAAGAACTATTAAGAATTTACTAAGAATGATTTTATTATGAATTAACCATTTTGGAATTAAATTTTGAGGGTAGTGAGATCTTTTAGACTCGAATTGAAACCAGCGTATTATTTTGACAATCTGTTAGATAATTGTAAATTTCTTGGAACATATCAGATTAAACTGGTTTTAGGAGATAAATTATTTCTGATTCTGGTTTTAGGGCATCAATTATTTATGATCAATTGACCATTTCAGTACAGGAACTTCAAATTTATCTCAATAGTTGGATGTGCGATGGAAAATTCCTTGGAAAATTGTTAAGATGGTAGGTACAAATGTACCAAACAGAGTTAATTGAGTTTTTTCTAAAGTTATTCTTAATTTCATAAAATAAAGAGTTTATTTTTTTAATTATCTAATTTCCTTTCGTTTTTAATTCAGATTCAAATAATTATGATTTGACCACTTAAGAAACTTTACATCTTCTTAACAAAACAAAAAGGGGGAAAAGGGGTGATGAATTTTTTACACGCGCGTCGTCACCCCTAGAAAAGAAATTTTTGTAATTTTTTCTTATTATTATTATTTTTTTTTTTTTTTTTCATCTCAATATTTCGAATTCTATTGTTGTTATAAATGTAGGTAAAAATAAGCATTAAAGGTAGATTTATAGTTTTTTATCGCATAATATACATAGGTATGTTGAATATAAAAAAAAAAAAATTTTTTTTTTTGTATTATAAGATATTATGAAGAAAAACTTGATATAATTTGGAAAATTTTTGGGTAGTTAAAAAATATTTGAGAAAAAAAAAAAGAAATAATAAATAAAATTTTGTTACAAAACGATAGTTAAAGGAAGAAAAAAAAAAAAAGAATCTTAAATTTGAAGAAATTGATAAGTAACAGAATATAGATAAGAAATTTGAATTTTTCGTGCATATACACCTTGATGAACATTGATAATTTGAAATTCAGATTTTTTTTTTTTTTTATGTAAAATAATATGAGATTTGCTTCAGGGCAATTCAATTTTCCATATATTCACTTCATATAAATTCTAGAGCATAATTTTCCAAATTATTAATTATAATTATTATATGTTATTAATATTTAAAGGAAAAGTTTGTACACAATTTCTATATTTTAAAAAGACGTAATAATTTGAAATGTACCAAAATCAAGAACATGAATTCCAAAAAGACAGCTGCGATATTATTGCCAAGTGCTATATTTTTTAGAACATTAGGAAACAACACCAAGGTTGTTTAACAAAATTTGTGTAGAACGAAATCACTAACTCAAAATTTATGAAATTACATTTACGATCTTGTTATATAATCGACATCCACACTATTCAATAATTCATAGTAACTGAAAATTTTGTAACTAAATTATGAACCGCCATTTGCGGGCTTCTCAATCCTCTCTTGAAATTCTTACAACGATTTTAGCGTGTTATCAATAGACTATACTAAACGGATATGTATAGTCCGTTTGGAAGCTGAAAAGTCTCCTTAGAGTTCTTGCTGAAAACTTGAACGATCTTAAATATGGTTCAGATTATACCATATTGATATTTATAATTTAAGAAGATTTTCCGTTAACTAGAAATAAATAATTATTTTATTTTAGACATAGTTTAAGGCAAGGCTTAAGAATTTAAGTTCATTAACTATAAAGTTCTTAATTTTTTATTTCCTTCAAAGAGTAAAATTTTATTCCCATTATAGACTACATACATAGGTTACCTAGTTATACTATATATATATACTATTTTTTTCTCAATTTCTTTTACTACATTTTTGTTATAAATTGAAAAAAAAAGAAAAAAAATGGAATGAAATTTGAAAAAGAAAAAAAATCTAATTTTTATGTATTCGATTTTTTTTTTTTAAAACATTTAAAAGTTTCTTCTAAAAATTTTGTAAATTTTTTTTTTTATATTTTTTACATTATATGTAAAAGAAAATGCGCAGAAATTACAAATTAAAAAAGTTTTTCCATTTCATAATATTTTTTGGCTGTCTAATACACATTAAAAAATTATGTGTACATTAAAAATATACGCTACATATAAATTTTTTTTTTTTTAACATAAAACTACCTATTATATACAAATATTATGTTGAGAATAAAAATATTCATCTTGGAAGGAAAAAAAATATGTAAAAAAGAAGTACAAAAGTAATTACAAAAAAAAAAATAGGATGGAAAAAAAATACAATTTTTAAACATAGAGTTTAGTTGATGATATGAATAGGATTAAGCTAAAATAGATAAAAGAAAAAGTAGAATGTATGAAGATGCTTAGCAACGGACATTTTTTTTCGTGAAAAAATTTGATATCATACCTAAAGGATTAAATATCGTTGTTGTAATCTGAACCAATGTAGCCTTAAATCCCTAGTTATTGCCTGGTTAAATGTTTTAAGTTGAGAAAATAGTTTTTTAGTTTCAAAAGCCAGTTCACGTAAAAATTCAGTTCTCAAAATCTAGATTTCTAGGTAAAAATTTACAAATTATAATTATCGAAAATAGAATATATCTCAAATCATTGATATCCCAGTTATTTTTGTGATTACAATGATAAGAATTTAAATCTAGAATATAGTTCGAAAGTAGTTTTAAGCAAATTTCAAGAATAATTAAAATTAACTTTTGGCAATTGTTATCTATTTCTCCTTGCTAGATTTCGAAAATTATTGATACTAGATTTCAGTTTGATTAGTTAGGTTTAATTAACTAGATCAATCGTTAATTAACGAAAGCTCTAGTCTTGCCACCTAGGATTCCATAAGGAACCTAGTTTGGTATTTTAAACTGAAACCTAAGTAAATTTTGGAAGCTGGATATCAAAACTCTCTCCTAATGGCTACAAATCTATAGTTGCTCATTCTAGTTTTATGTACTAGTTTCTAGCCAATTTTGGTTTAGTAATATCCTAGTTTAACGATATATTAGATATATTAGATTTAAGATCCTAAGGCTGTGGCTAATAAAAAATTGTCGAAAATTCATTTTTAAAAAACATACTTATCTGATTTTAGTATTTTATTTAATTTATTTACACTATCTTACACTCATAGTATTTTAGTTAAAATACTTATACTTGTTCTAAAATAAATGTACAGACTACACATACGTTTTTTAAAACATGTTAAACATATGAAATGCCTATACGGTCTTAAAATATTATAATATACTTTATTTGGTGGAATTCAATTCCTTCCTTTTGATATTTACATATTTTTATATTATATATAAATGTATGAAAAACTTTCGCGAAAATATGTATAATTTTTTTTTTATATATTAAAAAAGATGAAAATTTTAGGTAGTTTTTTTTTAATTTTATTTTTATTTTATTTTTTTTCAAACATAAAATTTATATTGAATTAGATGGCAATGAAGATTTTGTGTGAAAAACTCTATTTCTGCTGTGTTGTATATATAATATATAACACGACACAAATGTTAAATGGGGAGAAGATCAAGGGCATTTAGTCACAGAAGAAGAACTTGTGATAAGGGGATTGTTAATTTTTCTTCTTTTTTTTTTATATGTATATTCAAATAAGGCAAATTTTTTTGAGTTACAAAAAAAGGGATTAATACAAACATATATATAAAATAAAATGAAAAAAAAAATAATAATAATTGTATAGTGGAGAGACGAGTATTATCGCGAAAGAAAAAAAAAAAATTAGAATTTTATAAAATTAAAAGGACTTTGATAAAGGATCTAATTTTATAGTACTTGTTTTTCTATTCACAATGTTGAAAATAAAAAAAAAAGTTTTTTATTTTCTTCTGTTGTATTTGATGGAAAATGAAAGGGTCATTCTAATGTAGTGGTAGTTGTTAAAAATTTTAGTTATGAGTTTCGTGTATCTGAGAATTTAAAAAATAAAACAAAACAACAACAACATAACATTATAGTACATAAAAATCAGCAAGTAAAAATAAATTTAACAATTTAGAAAAAAATAGAAAATAAAATATATTTAAAAATAACGTTGCAGTAAAATTAGCATAAATATATAAGTACAAAATATGTATATCTACATATAAAATAGATTATTAATATTGTAGGAAATAAATCTGTTCACAAGCTGGTCCATGTGACAAATGCTTATAGAATTTATGACCAACGACTTAATACTAAAAAATGACTTAATACTAAAATGGAAATTATTCGAAGTTTTAATGCGGTTGCTATATAGTTCTAATATAAAGTAAGAACTACATTTGGAGCTAACGTACTGAGGAAGTTGTGAAGCAGCACTTTCACTTGATTTATAAAGAAATGTCAATGTTTAAATTAATTACGAAAGGTGAAATACCAATATTTAAATTAATTAAGAAAATTGTTAACAATTTTTTTTCCTTACTTCTGCTCAAATTAACATAATTATAATTTTGGGATGTCTTTGTATATGTACATGTAGTTTTTTTTTGGCGGGAGAAGAATACCAATGTATTTGAGTATTAATGAAGGCTATTATATAAGTGCATATATAAAAAAAAAAATTTATTTATTTTTTGCAAGGGCTTGAATAACAAAAAAAAAATAAATTTTAAAATAGTGCATAATTTATATATATTTATATATATGAATGTATTTCTTCCATCAATTATGGGTTTACATTTTTATTCTATATACTAAGTTATTCTGTATTCAGAAATTAAAGTGAAAATATCCTTCTAAACATACTAAAAAAAAAAAAAAATTAAAAATTTTTCAACCCTTTTTTGTTGGATTTTTTTTTATTTTTTCCCTGAAATTTTTTTTTTTAAAGAGTTGATTATTTTAAAAAAGGCAGAAAGAAATTGTTCAAATCAAATCTCCCCTAAGCTTTTATGAAAAATATTATATTATATGTATATATTTATAATATATATATAAATTTATATATCGTTTGTGTTTATCATGTTTGTCGTCGTCAGTTCTTTCTATTTCGGTTATGAAAAATTTTTTTTTTTATTTTTTTTTTCATATTTCTTAAAAATCAACCCGGTGAGGAGCGTATATATGACAAAAAAAGTCAACTTGTCATAACCAGACCACTTGAAATCAAGAGGAATTTTTTTTTTTTGTAAAAACAACAAAAATTTCTGGAAATAAAAAAAAACAGTTTTTAGAAAGATTTTTTTTTTTCCATATTTTTGAAAAGAAATAGATTTTTTATAAAAATTTTTTTTTTTTTTTTGGTATTAAACAAAAAATCCTTTTAGCTTTTCAATTATATAAAAAAAAAATTAAAAAAAAATTGTACAGTGAAAGGAATATAGTGTAGATTCTTTAAGAGCATTAGTATTATTATTATTATTCTCTGATTCACAGATGTAACATGTAAAATAAATAAAGTCGCTCAATTATAATTACACTGTGTGCTTGTATGTTTTGGAGTTTTACTATTCGAATATTGTGTGAACTTCAAAAATACTTCCATCTTGGTATTTTTTTTCCAATAGCAATAAAGATTCAATAATTTATGGAGTTGAAGCTTTAAGTATTACTTAATAAAGGCCAAAAAATAAATGATCTTCACGAAGAAGAACAACAACGAAAAATCTGGCTAAAATATTAATATTGTACACGGGAAACATACGAAATCTATTGCATATTTATTAATTCAGAATTCTGAAATATTATTCATTAGCTTTGTCCTGGTATCAATCTTAGGACTCATCAGAATGATTCACTTGATTCCTATTAATTCTTGATATGAATATTATACACAATTTAATTTTTTATTTAAGTTCTATACGAAAATTTTTAATGCTGTGAGTTATTTACTATATATTATTTATTCCATTTATGAGGGTTTCAATTTTTTGATAAATTTCTTGTTATATCTGATTCTAGTCTTAGAAGTAACAATTCTATCTTATTTTTACAACTACCATCAGAACATATTTTATATATTTATTTCTTAATATTAACTAGCTAAAAGTTGAAATTACATTTGGATGCTCTACATGTTCAACTGGAAGTTATTATTAACTTGTAAATATTTGTAGAGTCAATTCTTTCATAAATTTATTTCAATTTATTGCTTTTAGATCAAGATTTACATTATTTATATAAAATTCCTTTAATGCAGGAGTTGGAGGTGAATGTGAGGTTGATTGGAGGTGACTTATTAATTGATGACAAAACCCAAGTCGTAGAATCTTCTTTTTATCTTCATTTTAGTTAGTTACATTTAGAGCTTAATACTATATAAGCTAACTATATATAATGCTATATAATGCAGTAAAATGTAAATGAATATTAAAGAGATTTTCCTCATACTAAAATAAACAATTTACTTAATTGTCAAATTTTTTTTTGTGGATCACTTGTAACTAAAAAAAAAATGATTATTTTTTAAGTATGAAGCCGAAGGCGGTAATGCGCTTTCTATACATATACCTAATAAAACATGTATAGGCACTTTTTTTTTCGCGATTATTTAATAGGGGAAATCGATTTATAAAGTAAACAAAAATATACTAATGAAATTTGATGGAAAATAAATTTGATAAAAAAAAAAAGAATTATTATTTAGTTGCAAATGATAAAAAATTTATAATATTTTTATGCATTTTTTTTTTTTTGTTGAATTATTTAAAAAATTTGTGTATGAATATTTAATAAATGGCATGTAAATATTTTTGCATAATTTCCCAATATGATTATGAAATCATGAAAAAAAAAATGAAATTTTATAAAATCATTAAGTTTGTACTGTATAATGTAAACGTACAGTATAAGCCAATTATATAAAAAAAAAAAAAATTAAAGGGTATTAATAAAAATAAATTTTTTTTTAAAGCTAATTCTCGTAATTGTTGTTACTTTATTTTAGAAAGACGCTGCATTACAATTGTATACATTCAAGTATGTATACGATGTTAAACAAGAATAATATAATTTATCAATAAATCATAATTCATTTAACAGCGAGATAATTTGTGATTTTAAAATCGAATTAATATTTTATAGAACCCACATATAATGATGCATGTACGTTGTTACTGTAAAATTTATTAAAAATTATAGAATTGAAGAGCTACTGTCTTCTGCATGCACTGTCTTATTTAAATATCAAATGTTTTTCAGTTATCCCTAATTTCTGATTTTTTTTTCCATTAACTTCCCGGATTAGCTTGCAGATTAGATATCTAGGCAATTTTTCTCAAATTAGTTCCATTTATTAGCTAGTACTGACATAAAATCTCCTATATTTTGTGATTAATACATCATAAATATCTTCCAATCAATTAATTTGACAGAATCAACGAAAAATATTTTAATGTGCATGTGATCGGTAAGTTGTACTTAGAATCGCAAATTTAGCTCGGTAAATGGTATATAACATGCGTCAAGACACATGTAATTATTTACTTAAGTAAATTTTATTTACATTGTCCGTATTAAGTAAATTTTATTTATTTTCTTCATTTTGAACTTTTGTTTATTTTTTGCATTGCAAATGTATTGATTGCAACTACCTCTCACATGCACATTGAAACAGTATACAAAACATGTTAATAAAATTTCTTATACAGCTTGTTGTGTATATACACAAAAACACATGGACACTTGCAAATTTTATATCACTCGACCTAACGGTCTCGTGATATAAGTATTGACTCGTGTCTATGTGTTTTTGTGTATACACAACTCGTTGTAATAACAAATTTTCTTAACATGTGTTGTAATCTACTGTTGTAAATCAACCATTGCCATAAAATTTTTGTAATACAAAGTTCGAACCATTCAAAATGTTTAAGTATACCAAAATGAGTAAGGTTACTTAAGTTAGAGCCAAAGTAACTCAAATCTGCAAGCTCGAAACAATCAAGTCTGTTTTCTAATTGTATTTATTACCAAATAAATTACTATATCAAAATAGTTTTGTTTTATGTAGTAGTACATATGCCAATATAATCAATTGTGTATAATTAAACTAACCCTTCTATTTATTTTACATAGATTTTATTGAAAAAAATAAAAAATAAAATCACAAACAAAAAATTAACTATACCCAAAGTAAATCACAGAAGTATAATATGCAGATATAAATACAAAAAATATAATACTCTTTGACATTTTTCATGTACCTCTTTGTTGTGTTCAATTTATGTGTACAAAAAAAAAATGGTTTTTTGACAGTTTTTTAAGCGGGATAGTATTTTGGGATATGTTCCTAATGACCTTTTTTTTTGTTTTGTCTATTACATTTTGATGTTTTTGGGGTGAGAGTTCGATTTTGGCAATTGGTTAAGTTTAAAGATTAATATCTATTATTGGGATGAACTATGATTTTATTCTAACTATAAATACGTGTATAGTTAAAAAACTGGTTATTTTTTTTGGGTGCTCATTTTCCTGGAAATAATTTTTTTTAAACCCTTTTTGCCGTATGTTTTTTAAAATTTTTATTCTTCCTTTTTTGGGATCTGGACATTGGTCAACAAGAGGTCAAAATATACTATGAGTGAAAAAAAGAAAATAAAAATAATTAATTTATATTTAGAAGGTTTGAGCCAATAAGATGATAAATTGACCTCATGTATTCTTTCGAGAAAATTAAAAATATATTAAAATCATTAAGGTTTTAGGTCAAAGGTGAGTTCTGTCCGAGCTAGGGATAATTTACCCTTTTATGAAGATAAGATTATTAGTTTGAAAAATTATGGAAGTAAATAGTATTATTGTACTTCAAATAAATTCACATTTTTTTTTACGTTCGATTATGTTACCAGTTAAAGATTTTTTACTTCAAATAAAAAGATAATAAGGTTTTTAATAAATAAGGGAATAAAGATTTGAACGATAAACATAAAGATAATGCATTTTGAGAGTTTTTTTGAACCACAGAAATATTTTTGTAGTAATTATATATGATGACTTCATTATTATTTGTTTCGAACTCAATTCGTCAATTACTGATGATGTATGTTCGACATACATACTTTTATACTAAAAGCAGTTTTTAATTGACAAAGGCTCGAAAGTATATTCAATTCATTATTTAGAGCTAAGTATTGTTTTGGATCGCAAGAAACGAGATTGGAATGTGATTAGAAAACTATTAATATGAGTATATCAATTTCTTTGATTTTTGAGAACATTTCCAACAATAACTTTATTGACAGTCTATATAAAAACTTTAATATCAAACTTCTTATTTGACAATATAGAGATAAATTAATTTATTACATACATTTTGATGGAAAAGATGATCTCTAAATTAACGGCAAACTTAAGACTTCATTATAGGTTTATCCATAATATACATATATTGTTGTGAAGTTAATATTAGAAATATTTCTTCAGAATCTCTTTTAAGGATACTGTATATTATTATAATCTAATATATATAAAGAAAAAAAAAGCTCCAAAAAATTGTAATGCGGAGGCAGTAAAGTAATAAATTGAATTTTTATTATTTTATGCCATTGCCCATAAAGAAACTGTAATAAAAAACTTAAAAAATTCGCATAAAGCACCAACTTAATTTATTTCTTAAAAAAATGGTGGACATTATAGGAAATTTTATACTTAAATTACATTTAAAGACATTAAAATAAAAATTTTTATTTGAAAATTTTAGAAAAGAGAATAAAATTATAGTAGTTTTATTAAGGGTGCGCGTGGCATTAACGATTCCTCTTTGTTTGGTGGGGGGGTTATTTGAAACATCGAGATGAGAATATCTAATTTATAATGCATTAAGAATTCTGATAAAATTATCTATTATTATATATAATATCTAATTTGTTAGCATTTTTTGTTTGCTTAATCTGAATATTTGTGGTATATCTATCACCTGTGGTAAGTATTTAAACGCGAAAAGTTTTATAATTTCATTGATGTGAAAAATAATGTGAACAATTTTCACATATTTATTCAATGCCTAGTTGGGCCTAAATTTTTTTTTACATAATATCAAAAATAAAATATATTTATATTATAAATTTTTGTTAAATTTATTAATTTGAAGTATCAACATCGACAGAAGAAGCCAATTCTATATGATTAAAATAATAAGCAAGGACAAAGTGTCATTATCCTTTAATTTTAAATATACGTCCATAGTATCGAATTGATGAACTATTCTTGGGATCTAATTTTCGAATTTTTAAACTTCAAAAAAAGTTTGGTTATTGAAAATTTCTTTGGAAAATCTTTTAGGGGTAAGTACGTATAGAGAAAAGCCAGAGTTCAGGGTTGGACTCTTAGTGTATTCTCTAAAAACTAGATTAAGTAAGCTGTAAAGGGATGAAAACGTTTTAAGTTTTAACTATTCAATGAAAAATGTTTTTTAATAAAAAAAATTTGTCCAATCCAATTTAATATAATTTAAGAAATTGTAGAACAAAAATTGTTTTTAAAATTTAAACTCATTATCAACCATCAATTTCTAGTAAAAAGGAATGTTTAAAAAAAAATACCAATTTTATATAGATTTTTAACTTGAAACTTTAAATAGAGAGATTTTTGTTTTGTTTTGTTTTTTTTTTTCAGTTCTTTTGGATCCCTTAATATGATTTCCTTTAAATAAAAACAATTTTTTATCGTTTATAATAAAAATTTGTATCAAAAAAGTATTATAGTACCTTATACATAAATTTAATGTTTTATAAGGCTTAACTCTATTCAAAAATATACAAGAAGATGAAAAAAAAAAAAAAAAACAAAAAATTATATATTTTTGATATTATTTTCATTTTTTTTTTTTTTTTTATTCGCTTTTCTAAGAAAACATTAAGTTTATATCTTTGTAGAAAATGGAATATTGTAGTATGCTAAAACGTAAAAAAAAAAAAAAAAAAAAATAAATTCAAAATAATAATTTTTATAGATCATTTCGCATACAAAGTTTATGTTCAAAAACATAAAAAATTTGTACTTAAAAAAATCTTCTCCTTCTCCTGCATCCTTTATTTATTTATTTTTTTTATTTTTTTTTATTTTTTAATATCAAATGCATAGAAATTTTGTTATGTTTTCTTATATTAAACATAAAAATAAGAATTTTCTTTTTCATATTTTTTTTTTTATTTTGAAAAAGCAATTTTTTTTTTTTTTTTAAAGAAACTGAACACGAATAATATGAATCATAAAAATAAAAATCCATCAACAGATGCGTATTTCATTTTTTTTTTTTTGTTTTTTCATTTGCTTCATTTTAAATAGATATCATTATAAAAGATGAATATAAAAATAAAGTTTTTTATGGCAAGGATTTTGATCCTTTTCTATAACATTGTAAGCATGATAAGAAAATAATAATAATAATAATAATAATGATATGAAAACGAAAATAAGCGCGTAAATTAAAAAAATTATAGAAAATATTATATTGTCTTATTTACTAATTGCATTATATAAAATTCTGTGGGATGAAGTTAAATAAATTTATAAATTTTCATTTATATTAATAACTTTGCCAATAAAGTATTACTTATTATATAATATATATTTTTTTTACAGTAATCTTGGCGTTTAAAACGAAGCAGACGGGATAGTGGGACAAGCCATTGGTGGAGTTCAAGTTAAATATCAGTATTGATATTGATTTTCGATTTTGAGCCAATAAATTAATTCAATAATTTATTTTTGGATTTCACATCACATTTTTTTTTTTATTTTCACACTAGTCATCTGACCTTCCTCAACTCAAAATAAATTAACAACTTTATATTATTTCGCCGCGTCACATATTAAAACCACAAGATTATTTGGGAATTCAGTGGCTTTTAATAACTAGTGATTTATCCATATTAATATAATCCTAAAGATATTTTTGTAAATTTAACAAAAAAAAACATTATATCAGCTTATAAACAATATAGCTTGAATAGAGTTCCACAAAGCTGCGACCATTAACCTCACTTAAAAAAAAAACAACAACCTGAATTAATTTCATCAATATATTATAAATGATGTCAATATTATTTTCGCCGATTATTATTAATTTTATACTTCTTCTTAAATTCATTATAATTTTTATAGCAAGTATTATAAAAATAATGAACATTACAAGATTTTTGATGCCTTAGGCTTATGATAAATATGAAATGTGAAATGTGGCCACCCTTAACCTAAAATTTGAAATAATGAAAATTTTTAAACGTTTTTGCAAGATTTTTCGCATTTGCCAAAATTGATTTCATTTACTATAATAGTGTAAATTTATAATTGATATTTTTATAGTTGAAAAATTAATTATTGAATAATCCTTTTATAATTAAGTGAATTTTGGTTAAGAATTATATTAACTTAAGATGAATTTTTTGGGGTGCATTTTACAATCATAATACCATAAGTTTCATGTTGTAATCAAGAAACAGTAAAAAACATTTTTCAATTTTAAATCCAAATCTTTCATAGATATATTTTTCGTGGAAATTACTTATTAATGCAGACGATACGAATTTGATATAAATGCTTATATAAAATAGATTTAAACATTAATGGTATATAGTTTCGTCATTATAATACCAAGAAACCGACTACATCATTTTGCATTTTCCATCTTTATTACAAATTAAAAAAAAAATAAATAAAATTGAACTTTTATACGACCATTCAATCAGTGACCTACTTTATGACATAATATTTTTAAAAATTTTCTTAATGATGATTGATTAGTTAATTTTCTTCTATACGATCATTAACTTAAAAGATTTTTGATCATTTTTATTTTCGAAAATTTTATTCTCGAGAGAAATATATTGCAAAGGTGGAGCTTCTTATCAAAATTAGGCGGAGCTGATATGATGATCATATATGAGATTGCCAAAAAAAAAAAAAAAAAATGTGAAATAGATTTTTATATATTAATTTAAAGGATTCTTTTTTTGGTTATAACCCACATTTCCACCAGGTTTTATTTTTAATAAAATAATTTTTTTTTTTTACGTAATACCTATTTCGCTGATGGGGTTCACAAAGAAAAAAAAATAAAACAAACGTCAGAGGGTTCGAAAACATTAGTTCGATAAATTTTTGTGTTTTTAAGATTTTCATGATTTTTTAATTATTAATGTACTATGCACAACAGGTATTTAAATGGTTCATTGGTTACTATTTTATAAATTAAAATAATGATAGAAGTTATTTGAAATAGTACTAAGAATTTATGTAATAATTTTCTGCCGCAACATTTTGCTGAAAATTATGAAAATTTCCATCATAAACAAGTACAATTCGTATTTTTTTAATAACAAGGAAAACTTTATGCTACTAGATTTATAAAATATTTAATATGGCATCCCGACTCTTCCAATTCCTGGAAAAACAACTATCAAAAAAAAAGTTCCAGAATAATATTCCCAAAAAAAAATTTCCTAGAAAATTGATTGCCAGGAATCATCATAAAAAGACAGTTCCCAGAAATAGAAATCCTAGTTAGGCAATTCCCAGAATTGATAGAACGAAGATAATTCTGCAATAATCAGGTACTTTCAGCAAAGATAATCTAATAGTTATTTGCATATACTTAATATAACACTTAATTCTTAAGTTTGGTTGAGTCAGATCATCTTACAATTTGGGTTTTTCTTATACAAATAAAACACTAATGCAACGAAGTCATATTGCAACTGATAATCGCACGATATAACTTAAAAACGATAGATAGAAATATATATAACTTCCATAGCAAAGTACACAGTGTAATATGGACTTTATGTTTTTCTTTGCAAAATAAATAAAGTATATTTATAAAATATTATGTTTTTGTTCATTAACCAGATTAATTACTTAATTAATAATTTAATTAATTTATTATAATTGATTAGTTATTAGTATGAAAATAGGAAAAAAAAATTCTGGGAATTTCTTTTCTTGGAAAAGCACAATAATATCAATTGCGAACTTTTTTTCTCTACATACTGTTGGGTCTAATACGGAAACCTAAATTGATCTTTCTTTCCAATAAATATACTATTCAGTTTATTTTTGACTTTACTAAAATGCCAATTGATAAATAAAATAATTAATTTTATTTAAAATTTTAATCGATTTAACAACATTTCTACCATAACAATACTTCTTTCCTTAATTTGAGATGGATTTTTTTTTTTTTAAAAGAATTTTTGGTCTCATGTGAAATTAAAAAAAACTGTGTGTATGTAGTTAAGTGCGTATACGCTTTTCCATAAATAAAATATTGAAAAAAAGTAAAATAAAAAAAAATAAAAAAAAAAATATATATAAAATTATAATATGAAAAAATGTTTAAAAAAAATTAATACACATATCTATATATTTATATATAATATTAAAAAAAAATAAAAAAAAACTTTTTTAAATAAAAATTCGTTATTTTTTTTCACGAATCCTGCGCATATTCTCATCATAATAATATTATTATTTTTTTTTTATATATGTAACACTAATGTAAATTGCTTCCTCATCCTTTTATTATTTTCTATGTTAAAATATATATATAATTTTTTTTTGTTATCCTGTTACTATACTTTTATTATTATTATTATCATTATTTTTTTAATATTATTTCTGCTACTTTATAGTCATATTGTGATTTACCATGCTCTTAAACTATTTGAAACGTCGTCGCTGCCGCTGTCGCTTGTCAGCTAATTTTATTTGAGTCGAAAATCTGTTAATATAATTTTAATTAATTTTTAATATGTACATGTACGCAAATCAATTTATAATTATGGTATTTTAAATTAGCTTAAGTATCATTATTTACTGCGAAAAAGTTAGGCGATTTCATAAATATGCATTTTTGACAGTTCATTTTACCAGAATATGAAAGATATTAAATAATTATTCAAAATTTGATATAAAAGAAGTATTCAAAGAGAATAGTGAACATTATGATTTTTCTTTAGTTTAGGAGACCATCTAAAATTTCTTGAATCTTGAATCTTGAATTTCTGAACATAACGACTATTGGGTACGCAAATAAATTTTGTCAGCTCAGTATTCAATATCTTTTTTGTATAATTATTATGTTAAGTTTAATTTCACAATTAGATATTCACGAATTATTTATATATAAGTATATAGTTTTATATATACATACATATAAATGTTATTTCCTTAAAACATATTCAAGAAAATTTGTTTCAAATCAGCATTAAACTAAAAGAAAACATTCCCTTTCCCTATGAGTAACAGTTTTTTTTTTTTTTTTTTTTCAAAAAGTTTTATTTTGAAAAATGAAAAGAACAGAAAAAAAGCATCCTTTTTTTGGCGGTATTAAGGACACGAGGGTGTATGGACCACGCGGGGAGAAAAATTATAATGTTTAAAAAATAAAATATACTAAAAAAAATAAAAATAAAAAAAATAAAAAAACTGAAATAAAAGTAAAAAGGGCGCACAATTTTTTTTTATATATATTATTTTTTATATATTATTTTTGAATGTTACAAAAAGGAAAAGACGGGTAGGACGACAAAGAACGACGAAATTATGTGCCAAAGTAAAAGAAGAATAATGGTGGAATTTTATTATTTTCCATTTTTTAATGGCACACTAAAATCAAGGATGCGAAGCTTGAAGTTTTTCTTATTTTTTGGATATTGTATTATAAATTTTTTATAAATAGTTAAAAAAAAAAAAATAAAAAAAAAATATCGCGAGATAGCGAAATCTATATTCAGGAAAAAAAATTTTTTCTAAGAAAAAGAACATTATACAAATTTTCCGTATGATATAACGATAGTAAATTTTTGTTTTTAGCAAATATAGTGTGTATAGTGTAGGCATAGTGTAGTATGAGACTCTAAAATGCAAATAAACTTGCAACTTGAAACTTTAATGAATATAATTTTCAATCAATTAAAGATTCGATTGATTAAAGCCGCTCTTTCTTTTTTCTTTAAACTTTGGTTAACTTAAAGCTTAATCTGACAAAAATGTTTCAAATGACACCATTCTATAACATATAGAACACCATTCTATAACATCGTATGGGTATGGCTATAAATTAAACATAACAAGCTTCTTATGAGCTTTTCAACATATAGATCACTGATGCCCAAGCCTATGCTCGCGAGCAAAATTTTTTTTTTTTATACTCAAATGCATAGGAATAAAAAAAATGTGTAATCATTTTCAATGAAAAAAAAAAAATCGTATACTCGCATATAAAATCGTATACTCATTTCATTATTTCGTATGCTCACTTTGATTCACAAAAAAAAAAAAAAAATTTTTTTTCTTTTTATTTCTAGTTTTTTTAAATACACTGTTAAAAATATAAACTTTATATTTCTTACTCTTTTAGACTGGAGGGTCTTTTAAACAATTTTATTTTAATTTTTTTAAATCCCGAAGGAATCACTTTTTATATAAAATATTGTTAGAGTACGATTTAAATCAATTGACCGTTGAGTTTTTATGAAAGGGTCAAATTTTAATAAATTTTTAAATCAAGCTTTTTTCTTCAATCATTTCTCCTTAATTTTATATCTCTATCCCTTTCTGGCTTATACAAATTTCTGTATTAAGTAAAACAAAAAACTGACAGAAAAATCTTTTGTTTTAAATGGAAAAGGAAAGCTTTTAAAAAAAATTTGTCAGCTGATGTGAATCGTAATATATATGCTTAAGAAGCATTTTTGAAATTAAATTGCGTTTGCTAAATCTTCTAATTATTTAAAATTAAAATTAAATCAATAAAAAAAATTCAAAATTAAAAGAAATAACCAAACCAATTATTATTTTAGGATTGAATTAAAACTGATTAATAAAACGTAATTTTATTCAAAAAACATACAACACACAATTTAGTTTTCTTAATATTGTCTTTAGAAATAATTTTTTTACAGTGAATGTTTTTTAAATAAAAATTGGGTTGGTGTGATATGAAAAAAACCTTAGTATTTTCTATATGCTCTAAATTAGTTCTAATTTGGGCTTCGCTGATATAGATACTAGAAGTGGAATTAATTTGATATATAAAAAAAATTGAGAGAGAGAGATTAATTTATTTTTGACTTTTTGTCATTTTTTATTAATTTTATTTTCTTTTTTTACATTTTGACTTGGATTTGTCAAAAAAAAGTTGGTAACTACAAACATAATTTCAAAGAGTAAGTATAATAGTAACTAGAAAAGGAACTATTTTTTTTTTTTATAAATTTAGTACTTTAACCCTGACAAAGTGAATAATATGAAACTAGAATATTTATGATCCAGAATATAATTTTTATATATAAAAAATCCAGTTTATTTCCCTATTTTTCTATTAAAATTTATAATGCGATCGGCAATCGAAATTATTGATAATATGTAGAATTTAAATTGGAATGCGAAGAAGTTATAAAGTCGCAGATTCCCAGTCGAAATTTACTCGATTTTTAGCACACCAAAAAAAATTTTCCTTAAACCGAGAAATCATGATTGGCAGACGTAGTGATTCCAAAAAATTTTCCTCTTTATTTTGTAGTTAAGTTTTTTTTTTGTTTCGTAATATTAAAAAAAAAAAAAAATGAATTTGTAGTTGTTAGATTTTTATATATTTTTCGCAAAAAAAAAGCAAAAAAAAAAAAAAACGAATATAATTTTTATTTTAATAATAAATTTTAGAAAAAGAGATAAATTTTGTAATTTTTATGTAAAAGAAGATTAGAGATGTAGAGTAGAGCGTATAGAAGTCGAAAAAAAAAAAAAATAAAATGAATAGGGAATGAGGTAGATTACAATAAATTTTCTTTTCGTTTATTTTTTGTATTTTTTTTTTTTTTTATTATATAAATCTTATGTGTATTAAAGTTTTCCTTCTTTAAGATGTAATAAATCAAAATATGTATTTTTGTGTATATATTATTTTTATGTACGTAAATGTAGATACTTTATTTCTTATTATTTTTTTTATTTTTTTAAATTAAATTATCTTTTTTATGCTTAAAATTTTATAACTTTTAATGATTAAAAATTCTTAGCGGAAAATAGGCGAAAAGTGATAAAATTTTTTTTTTAGGGACTAGAATTATAATTTATATTTGATTTAAATGGAAAAATTTTATGTATATATTCTAAGTATAGTTATATAATACTGAATAAGAACTTTTTTAAATTGCGTAATATTGTAAGTTCATTTTGGTGATTAAAAATTATTCTCTTGACTAGTTTTCTGTTAAAATTTTTTAATTAGCTTTCAAATTTACATTGAGTAGGTGGTACAGTGTCTTCAGACTGATAAAATTAAAGATCAGGTATGGCAAAAAATAAGAAAATTAAATCACTGTTCAATGTTTAATATATAAAATGTAAAACAGCCTTACCAGAAATCTCCAATATTGATAAAATATTTTGCTACCTACTTCTTTCTTTTCAGACAAATTACTTTGAGTGAAACATCAATACGATTTGCCTTTTTAACAATTATTTTAATTTTAATTTTTTTTTTAAGGATTAAAACTAAACGTTGCATATTTATTTCAGTGAAGCTTCTGGAATTTTTAGTATGATATTTTGAAATTGGAAAGTCCAACGATAGAATACTGTTTTGAAAATTTGAAATTTGTTCATTCAACGACATATCTTTGTTTTTGGTAGACAAATTTATTCTATAACGTGCAAACATTATGCTCAACTTTCATTCAATTCTCAGTCTACATAAACTTTGTCCTGTATATTAGACATTTAAAGAAATGATTGATAAAACAATCTTCAAATACTGCAGTTCCATATCTCTCTTGAAGGTCGAGCATCTTTTTGGGATATTCCACTTTCTTGTAATATTTATGTTAAGAAATATGTTTTTACAGACGTTCAATTTTTTCAAATAGATATCTTAAATCTTTTTTTTCTCTTGATACATTTAAGCGAAGATTATTCTCTCCTCTGTACTCATTAAGGATATTAACCTTATTTTTTTTTTTTTTTATCATAAGTCCAGGTGAATAACATTTTTCATATTTAGAGATATTGTAATTCCCATATTATTGGCATTGAAAAAAAAATAACAAGTTCCTGTCAAAAAAAAAAAATATTTTACACTTTTTTGGTGTCTGTTTAATTATTTTTTTTTCATTTTGTGAAACTTAATCTTATCATCTGCTCGATGTTAGTAACTTCGCGAACATTATAATTAAAAATAAAAAAAAAAAAATAAAAAAACATTATTACTTCGATACATTATTTTTTTTAATATACTACTGAGAAACTCCATAGATACAAATTAATGTTACACACATAAAAGATAGAAGATATTACGTTACAAAATGTTTTACTAATTTCTTCTATGTTTAAATTTTTTTTTTTTTTTTATAATAATAATAAAAGGATACAATTACTGCTTTTCAAACATCTCAAAACTTTTAAAAATATAAATTAGCTTCAAACATTAAAATTCAAATAACAATGTTGAGCAGATTCATAGAATAGTTTTTCAAACAAAATAAAGGATCAACTAACATTGGCGGGGAAAATTTTTCATTTTCAGTTTGGCCAGGTCCTGAATAGTTCTTCCCTGATATTTTATTCGTTGCGGACAAATGTTTGGAAATATAATTTTATTCTATTAAAAATTAGATATTGGCATTGACTATAGGAATCTAATAGGCAACCAGATTGTATAATCGCTATTCCATGCAAGGACCACTTCAAATTATGATAAAAATTATTTAATATGAAAAAAATGACAATTCATGGTTTTGAAAAGGAGCTAAACATAAATTTCTTACAATTTTCTTACAATTACATTCTTGCTTATTTCTGAAATTTCGCATTAAAACATTACGTTCATTTGCAAGAAAATTTCCAAACACCAATTTAATGGGTGAGGTGTCCATTACTGAACCCTAATAAAAAAAAAATACTGTTCACAAAAGTGGCAAAGAAATTCATATAAAAATTAAGACAACAAAGTAATTAAATTGTTTTATTTTTATATATATTTTTTAATTTCCAAAAAAAAAAAAAAAGAATTAAAAAAAAAAAAAAAATAAAAATTGTTTTTATATTAATTTTTATGACAAAGTAGCATTTTTAGTTAGCCATGTTGAAGGAAATCCAATAAAATAGTAGCTATCGTATATATATATATATATAGCTTGCTATATAGCGAAAAATTTATATAGAAAACATAGAAAAAAATTTACATTAAGTTTTTATTCTTTTTGATGATGAAAAATCATTTTGATTATAATCGAAAAATTATAATGCTCAATAAATCTTTCTTTATGGATTTTCATCAAAATAAAAATCAAAGTAAAAATGTTTAATGTTGTAAAAAGAAAAAATAGAGAGTAAAAATATATGTAGATATATAAAAAAAAATAAAAAAAAAAAAATAAAACAAAGTTTAATGTGAACTTTTTTATGCCGACAAGGAACTTTTTTTTTTTTTTTTTACAACTTGTCAGTGTAGGAAATGACTATGAGCAATCAGCATTTAAAATTAAAATCATGATTTTTATGTTTATTGTTTATGTATATACACCATCATTCATAAATATATGATGTATATATATTGAAGAAGCATTTATTTGCGAGATAATAACAAGATAATTTTCTAAAAAAAAACAACTTCTAGTAACTGTGCAAAAAAAATTTTTAAATAAATTGCATAGCAAGTTAAATTTTAACAGAAAAAAAAATTAGAATTAAATTTTTTTTTAATTCAATTTATTAGGTATTCAAAACTAAATCTTATTTCATTAAGAGTTTCACAAGATTGCGTTTCTACTTTGTAATTTATTTTGATATTTGGAAAGACTCCTGGTTTTGTTAGTTGTTTGATATAATTAAACCTAAGGTCAAATTCGAACAACATTTTTTAAACGACATAAATAGTATTTCGTTTAAAAAAATTCTTAGAATTTGGCCCCTATTACAAACTAATCTAATTTTGGGGTAAAAATGCCCTTAAGCGGAATTAATTAATTCCATAAGCGGAATTAATTAATTTCAAATAAATAGTAGATGAAAAATAAAAAAAAAAAATTAGCAAAAAAAAAATCATTTTCATTTTTTGAGAAAAGGACGCAATTAATTTAAATTTTGTTATCCTTAATAACACATTCGTCATTATTGTAATAATAAATAGCATTTAAAGATACTTATATATTATTTTATATGCATATTTCATAATAATATTTATTATGGTTTTTTTTTTATTTTATTTTATATGAATATGCTAATATGCACAAAAGATCTCTAGACCCTTTGGCTTAGGAAAATCCTAAATTATATTATTTTCTATATCTATAAAAATTTCTTTTAAATTCATAATAAATTCTGGAACCTTTTCAACCCATCATTTACAAAAAATGAATTTTTATTTTTATTATCATTTTTTTTTTTTTTTTTGTCAACAAACCAAATCCTGTTAAAACCCCATATGGTCTAGATTTCAATATGATGGAAAATAAAAAATAAAATAATCATTCTTTATGGAAAAAAAAAAACAAGAACAACATTCGTCTTGATCCTCTGCAGATATAACCAAAATATTTTCTGTCAAAAAACAGTAGCAGTGTGAAAATAAAAAAAATAAAATTAAAGTAACATATGATGAAAAATTTTGGTAATAAAGTTTCGAAGAATTATTTTTACTTAATTTTTACTTTCTTTCATTAATTAACTTGAAATTCAACCTCACTCGGTGTCATATGAAATATTATTTTTTTCCATATATTTTATTCGATAGTAATTAGTAAAAAATAGTAAGTAATTAATTCACAAAATATTGTCTAAGTTAACGCAATCCCACTTAATTTGATTTTTTCAAAGGCGATTATTTCAGACAACCTTTAAAAAAGTACGTGATTTCTTTTTAGTTTAACCTTTTTTTTTATGTAGTCCTTTCTTTAAAAAAAAAAAAAAAAAACTGTCAGACGGAATCTATAACTACTTTACACATATGAAAATAATTTGCACAAAATAATAGCTACATACATTATATAAAAAAATATGTGTGTTCTTCTTATAAAAAAGTCCTTTTTTTTTTTTTTTTTCTGTACATACATTCAAGAATATATTAAGGAGACAATTTTATTAAAAAAAATAAAAAAATAATAACGCTAGTACTAGTAGCATAGCCATAAAGAACACGATTTTTATGTGATAAGATTTTATCCTTCTTAGTTTTTTTTTTTACGGCTAAACATCTTCATTTTGAGATTAATGAGATATGACTTTTTCTATATATATGTATGTACATAAATGATGTGATATTTTATAATTTTATATTGAAATAATATTGTGAACGATAGTTATTGGAAAAGTGAATTTAAGTTGAATGTATTAATGTCTTGGGAGTTGTCAATATATATTGTCCTTAATTTTCACCTAAAGTATATTTATATCTTCGTAAAATGCTTTATTACAATTAAGTTTAAAGAAAGTGAAAAAGAGGACAAAAAATTAAATTCGTTAATCATTTTAAAATTCACTATTGTTTCTAGGGATCGAAAAATATTATTTAGCCGCGCTCGAGATTACGGTTTTGTTTAGTTTCCAGAAATATTAATTTAATTTTTGCATTTTCAAAACATTTGGGAACTCAAGATTGGATACAGTTCCTAAAATGTAGTGCATTATTCAATACAATTTTTTTTCAGACCTTTTGTCAACTGATTTTTCTATAAGATCTACTTCGCCAAGTAAAAATCCTCCGCGATCTACTTTTAAAAGTAGGAGTAAGAGGAGAAGACAATATGTAGGGATCCAAATTCTAAGTGTTCGTCTGTTAAATTAGTTCGGTATTTCGACTTTATTATTTTCATTTGTAAAAGTGCTGATTCGCAAAAATATGTCGAATATGAAATATGAAATATTCGGATATTTATCTTCTGTAAATATTTCCAGAATTTATCTTCGGAAGTTCTTGCTTTAATATAAATATAATTTTCTAAAGTAAGAATTTCTGCTTCAAGTGTAGTGTTATCCATATCACAAATAGTTGAAAGGTTTTCTGCAATTGTTTCTGCTATCAAATAGAAAACTCATAAATAAAACTACATTATCAAGTTTTTTAAAATCTTCGAAACGGTTACCAAATTCTTCAATAACGTTCTTAATTTCTTTGATATATTTATTTTCATCATAATTAGTAGAAACAGAACTTTCTAATTGCGCCAACATTTTTGGAAAATTAGCTAAATTGTTTTGATTCTTGAAATTAAAAATGGCAATTTGAAAAGAAATAAATATCTAAAATATGAATATTTATTTGCGATCGTCGTTAAATCATTACGCGATCGACCGGTAGATCGCGATCGACGTTATTGACACCACTGTTTTATAGTTTCAAATTGACTCTCGAAAACGTAAAACTTTCAATTCAACAGAATTAAGTTAAAATTTTGACTCGAGAGTTCTTGTAATTATTTCTAGCACCTTTTCATAAAAAAAAATCTGATAATTTGGTTTGTAGAGACTTACAACGTTGAAAGTTAAAGCAAAATTATTGCCAATTATATATCTAAAGTTATATATAGAATTTTCGAAATAATTAAATTTATTCAACTTTAAACTAAAATTATTTAATATTTTATGGATGAAAAACTCTTTCACATGATTATATTTATCACAAATTTTTATTTATTTTTTTTTTTATTTATTTAATTCTTAAAAAAGAAAAAAAAATTTCCTGCTTCTTTTTCCTTACGTCATTATTATGTAAATTTTTAGTGGATATTCTGTTGAACTTTCTGTTCTGAAAACCTTTTTTTTTTATGTAAAATTTTCTTCTTTTTTGCTTTTTTTTTATTATAATAAAACTTGGTTACAAATCGTCCGACCTCGACAAGGATTTTCATTTTATTTTTTTATTTTTTTTTTCTTCATATACTTATATGGAAGGATAACAAATAAGTAAAATTTGGTGAGAAATTTTCTTTTATTTTCTTTCTAAATGTGTGAAATATATACTTTGCAAATATAATTTTTTTTTTTGTGTATAAAAAAGAAAGTCTGTGCAGGAAAATCCAAGTGAAAGTTCAAAGTCATTTTTCCTTCTTGAATGAAAAATAAAAAAAAATAAAAATAAAAAATAAAATGTGTACAGAAATGGTTTTTAAGGAAAAATCACCTGTTGCACAATAATTTTCTTTATAAATTTTCATGAAATATCTTTTCACCTCTTTTTTTTGATGGTTATATTTAATTTTCTTAGTAACAAATTTCCCGAAAAGAAAAAAAAAATAAATGAATATAACGAAAATTAATGTCGCATTTAATTAAGGAAAATGATTGAAATAATTTTGTTTTTTTTTTTTTTTTGTGTTCAGAGAAAAATTTTACACTTCATGAATTTTGATTTTGGGAATCGTATAGATAATAATTTAAGATTAAATTACATATTGAATGATTTTTAGTGCGGGGGTATATTACACAAAATTTGTTAGATTTTTAGTATATTTAATGAAAATTAAAGAAAGTTTTCCTGTCGGCAATTTGTTTTGCAAAATAAAATTCAAATTTATCTTTCTTATGATATTTAAGTATATTTCGGGAAAGGAAGATGAAGGTAAGATTACTATAAACTATAAACTAAATTACAATCCGACGCTAAAAAATAATCAAAAACATATTCTGCATTTGTTCGAAGAAAGAATAATCGATCGATAAGTTAACTTAAATAGAATTGGAATTGGATTGTTTAAGGAATCATATAAATAAACTATACTATTGAGTCATAAAGTCAAAAAAAAGGAACATAAAGTCAGTTATTGATCTTAAGTCTCATTTGGAATAAACTTGCGATTATCGCATACGACCAATTTGTAATTTGTATAAATTTCTTTATTGATTTTAAGTCCATTTCGATTTTGACTTCATGCCCGTTTCCCAAAGTGTCGTAACGTCAATTGAGTTTATGACTCAATTTTTAAGACATTAACTCAATTGACAGTATGACAGCCCACCATCTATCTTTAACTTTTCTAGCTTTTCACTTCAATTACTATGTAACTCTTGAACTTTTTTGATAAAATACATCTCCGATTATTTTTTAATAATTAAAGGAAAATAATAAACAAAAACCAAATTCTTATAACAGAAAAACTACATTTCAATTATGTATTTAATTTATCATTTTCTTGCAATTTGTTACCGTATAATATTCTATCTTCGAACACCAACACTCACTTGGTTCAAGCGAGCAATTGAAAAGTTCTAAGATTAAACAAAAGCGTTTAATCCAATTTTCCATATTGATTTTCCTAAGCCATTATTATATCTTTAAGATTGACAAGAATTAAGAATAATTTAAATTCTTTAAAGGTTTTGATTAATTCATTAAACACCGATTTCTTTTTAAATATCGCATTTCCTTCCATTTAGTTTTTTTTTTCTATATAAATTTATTTTTCAAAACAAAAATAAGAATAAATAAAATTAAAAAAAATATATATATAAAACGTAGAAAAAATAATATTATGTATTAAGGTGAGACGATGACATGCCATCAAGAAAAAAAAAAGTAAAAAAATAAAGTAAAATAAGGATAATGGTTTGTTTTGGCTTTTCAGATGGATGAAACTGTGTACATGAGTACATAGAATTTGTGTAGAATTTTTCCTGGTGGAAAACTTTATATACTTTCTGGTACTTCAAAAGAAAAATTCTCTGCTCATATAAAACCAAAACAAAAGTGTATTTTTTGATGTGGCTATGTATATTTTCGTGCATATTTCCATTTCTATATGCAAGGATATTTTTTTTCTTGTTATGGTGGGTAGATTGGCTAAGTAGTTTTCCTTTCACTTTTTTGCATTCTTTTCCGTAGAAAAAAAAAATATACACATTTAAAAATAAAAAAAAAAAAGTGAAAGAACTGTAGAAAGTTATGCTGTTTTTTTTTTTTTTTTAATTTTTATTTTATATAAAAAGTAAAAGTGAAGATCTTTTTCTAGGTTAAATTTCTTATTTTTAAATAACCTCTTTAATATAAGATTTTGAATATATATATAATTTCCTTTAAAAAGAAGTATTCTTTATTTCAATTTTAAAGTTTCCTCACTAACAAAATTGACATGTTCAAAAAAAATCTTAATATTTTAATAAATAAATTATATCTCATTAACTATACATAAATGGTCCGATTAAAAGTAAAAAATACCTCGTTCGGTCATTCGTTAGGTTACTCTCAATTGATCACAATAATTCAATAATTTTCTTTTCTCGGGCAAAAGAGTTATCAATAGATTTTCCAATTACTTTCGAAATGTGTAATGAATAGAGTACGGGAATATCTGAAAATAATATTTTCAAATAGCAACAAACACATTAAATTGTAAAATTAATCAAAATTATAATTTAATGCAGGTTAAATATGATATCAAAAGAACCGTGGTCTATAACAAATAAGGCGCCAAATACTTATCCGTATAGTCAAAAAACTGAGTATTCATACATAATACCACTTATATTCCACTTTATGCATATCCATGAACTTTGATTTTCCTACATTGATTTTATTTTTGCAAACAACAATTTAAAATCAGGAAACACAAATTAATATTCCTATAATTTTGGTTTTAAGGAAGCTTTTTAAAAATTGTTTTTTTTGTGGTTCTTAGTCACATTAGTAATTTAATGAAAATTACACATGCTCGTTTGTATTTTCTACTAAAAATATTTTTTGGTTTGTTTGATATTTATTGCGTCCGGTTGGAAAATCTTCTAAAAAACATTGAGTGGAATGAAGCTTTAAATTATTTACTAAAGTGAAATTAATGAAAAAAAGAAGAAATTTTAAATTGTCAAAAATATTTCCAAATTGCTAAGCATCCAATATTTTCAAGATAAAAAATAATAATTTCACATTTAGAACTTATTCACTAATTATTTTCACACATTAATAAGAGCTTATTAGTGTCCCATGACGTATCAGGCCTTATGCAGATAAACGTCCAAAATTGTATAGTTTTATTCAGAACATATTAATAAAGTTAACCCAAAAATTTCCTTTATTGTTACCTATAATGTACATTTTAAATAAAAAGAAAATCGCCAGAATTAATATAAATTTGAATTTAAATGAAAAAAAAAAAATAATGTTTTCGTGCCGAAAATTATTTTAAATTAAAATAAAAATAACTTTTGAACAGAGATTATATATTTTTCCATCTTTTCTTGTTTTTATTTTTTTTATTTTTTCAGAGAAAATAATAATGATTGTTAATTTTTGTTGTTATTTTTATTTTGGTTTATTTTTGTTTTGATTTTCCTTGACGGTTTTGTTACCGTTGTTGTCCTTTCAATGTGGAAAACGTCTTGGATGAAATGTATGTTATTTTATTTTTTTTCATAAGTAAAGGAAAAAAAAAAAATTTGCAATAATTTTTTTTTTTTTTTGCTTTCGGTCTGGGATTCTTTTTTTTTTTTTTTTGTGTCTTTAAGGGTGCCAAAATGATTATGGCAATGATGATGACGATAATAATAATAAGAATAACAACAACAAATATCAGTAAGAAAATTTAAACAGTAGACAGGGGTTGAAAAAGTGTATTTTATATTTGTTTACATACAAATATATATAAATATATATAAATGTACATGTTGTATATGCATGGATTTATAAATTTGTTTTTTTTTATATATATTTTTTGGAAAATATTTTGTATATATTTTTATTTTTTTTATTTATAATATATATATATATATATATATATATATATATATATATATATATATATATTTTATATTTTGTAAACGGGACAAAACCGACAAAGGTTACAAGGTCATGTCGTAATGGTTAAGGTTATTAAAAAAAAAAAACTTTTCTTAACTTGTTTGTTCTTTGAAGATTTCTTGTTATATTTATTGATATATACTTATACTTATATTGTACATAAGGCATTTTCTTTGGGTCAAAAGGTGATAATATAAGTAGAATTAAATATAATATTATATAATTTATGCTGTAATTGATGTATGTATGTTTGTATATTATACCTATACATAATTTTTAAAAAATATGATTGAAAAAGGAACCTGTTGGGTTTCTTTTTTCCATTGAATCATTTTTTTTTTATGATAATGAAGGAATGTAAATTAGGAAAAATTATTTAATACATATTTTAAAATACATAAGTATAATATATGTATGTATAAATTTTAAAGTAATAAACATAAAGTTGTATAATAGTTAAGAATTAGAATTTTAACATAAAATTTTAAAATATAACTTACTAAGTATTTATGTATTTGAATGAGTATACATATAATAAGTTAAATCAATGAATATTATTAGGTATAATGTAGGTAGGTATATTAGAAAATAATCTATATAACAATTATTTTTAGAAATGTTGATGGATTTTGACGTAGGTATATATTACTTTAAATGTACAAATAAAATTAAAATAATTCGTTTTATAATATGAGAATTTTATGGAACGTGGGCTAAGATTGATGTATAGTACAGATGAGACATCAAGCAACATAAAATGAGACGCACAAACTATCAATATGATAAACTCAACATGATTTCTCCCAAATAACGTATAATATACTCCAATATCTCGATTTTCATTGTTAGTTGTTAAAATTAATTTTTGATTGATTGAACCTGGCAGTTGGGAAAGCTTGATAATGTCGCGGCTTAGCATTTAGTGGTATATGTTTAAAGAAACATTCAAATTGATTTCCATTCTATTTGCGTTTTTTTTTTTTGAAAAATATAAATTCATTTTAGCGACGGCATAACTAATAAAATTGATTTTTTTTTAAATATTCATTAATTTCAGATAAACCTACATCGTTGAGTCAAAACAAGCTCGATTACAAGAAAATAATAAAATAAACTTACTTTTAAATGCGCAAAAATTGGCTTACCTGAAAAAGAAAAACATTATTTATATATTTTAATTTATTTATTATTTTATATTAAAAGATAAATTTATAATCGATTTTAAAAGTTAATAATATAGTGTTTTATTAAATAAAGTAAATTTATTTAAAAAATGCAAAATATTGGAAAAATTAATCCATTAAGCCAGTTTGAAAGAAATATCAAAAATGATTGAAGATCAAAAATTATTTACACAAAAATTACGTTTTTGAACTGATTCCGTGATTTTATTGGAGTCCTGCAAATTTTGGTAGTTATACTATAAAGTTGAAAAAGATGATGAAAAGGCAGGGTTCTACTGTATCACTGGAGAAGCTTCTTTCTTTATTTTTTTTTAAAAAATGGATGAACGGATAGATTAAAGTTTCTTTTTTAATTTTATTTTCATGAACGAAAAGCTTTTAATGTTTATTGGTTTGATCAGGACAATAATACAAAAAATATATTACTATTAAGTTAAAGAATTATTCTAAAAAAAAATGTACTGTAAAGTACACTACTTTGGTACAAAACGAAACACATAAAAGTTTATTTTAAGTATAGTTTATCAAATTTTTTTTTTTATTCATCCCGTGAAAAACTTAAACATAACTTTTTCTATAAAACCTTAAACCTAAAAAAAAAAAATAATAAAATAAAGATAAATAAAATTGATTTTGTTTTAATTTTCATAAAAAAAAAGATTAATTTTCTATCTTTCCAATTTTATAAGAATGAACTCATTATAAGAAATTTTCGTTCTTAAATAAAAAAAAAGAAAATTTTTTTTATATTTATTTGAAACTTCTTATAATGAAATATTATTATTATTTATATTATATGTATTTATATATATATTTATTTTTTTTTTAAGATAAACTTTTAAATAATTCTAAAAAAGGGCGGTATATAAAAAAAAAATTTTATATATATTATTTTTAATATGTATTTGTAAAATTTAATGTAATAAAATATAAAAATGAAACTTTTTTGTTAGAAAACTATACCCTCTAAAATAAGGGATGATAATTTTCTTTTACTTCTTAATTTTTTTTTGTACTTTCTTCTTTTTTTTTTACGATTCCTATTTTATATATAATTTTTTTAGAATTTATAAGATTTAATTTATGATAAACGGCAATTAAATAAATTTCTCTTTGGGAAATTATTTAAAATTTCTTTTTGGTAATTTTAAGTTATTGAAAATAAGGTTTAAAAAAATATTTGCTTAATTTGAACATTGAAAATGAAATATTTTTTTTTCGTTTATTAGAAATTAAAATATTAAAGTGAAAATTAAAAATTTATTGATACAGAATTTGTCTGAGGTAGTTAAAAAATATGTTTGATCGTTTCTTTTCTTGGTCCTTCTATTTTCTTTGTCATTATTATATTATAATTTTATGTTGAAACATATTTTACTTGGCAGCACTATTAACATGTTGCGAATATAATCCACTTCGAATTTTAAATTTTATTAGAAAATCAAAAACTTTAGTAATTAATACAATTTCTATTACATGTTATGTTGATATGCAGTAAATATAAAAATCATATTATGAAAACTTTCGATTTCTAAATATTGCAACAAAAATCAAAAAATACTAAAAACAATATTTTAAAATCGATAAAAATTAATTCCCTCATTTTCGCCATTGAAATTATTATTATAATTACAATTAAAATTCTTTTCAGGAAAACTCATCAATAGTTTTCTTTCACTCTATTTGACTTTATTAATTAACATTTTTGACATCATATTGATTTAGCCAACAATCAATATGTTCATTTCTGATCTAATAAGCTTCTTTGTATTGGGAAATTATCTTGATTTCCTAGAAGAATACTTATTGAAGGCTATATTTATATATGTACAGCCACCAACTTGTTTTTTTTAAAAAAATACTTTTAATTGTAAAAAATCGCTGATTAAAAGATATTGTGCTTTATTTTACAAATATCAGCGAAGCATGAAGCTTTTCATTGAATAATTAAATAACAATAATTAAATATTAATATGAATGTGAAAAATCTTATAATTGCCGTTTGTTTCGAATTTTCATTCTGTAATTTCATCATCAAAAAATCTTTCCATAATTCTAAGTTTTTATTACATTTATTTTATATATATATATATATATATTTATACATTTTTTTTTTATCATGCCAGTAATATAAAGTTTAAAAAATTTATTTTTTTTTTTCTTAGAAAAATAGATTGGTGGATGGAGGGAAAAATTTTTGAAGAAAAAAAATCCATAACTCATTTTCAGGGGGGCTAAGTAAATAAAATTTACGAAAAAAAAATTGTATATATATATACAAAAAAAAAATTATAAGTTTTTTTTTTTAGAGATTCTTTTTAATATTTTGAAATATTGTAAATATAAAAGAAAAAAAAAAAAAACTATAAGAAAAGTAGAAAAAACATTTTCTCTATATCAAATTTCTAAAAAAAGCGTAAAAATAATATGAAAAATACTGCAGTATCTTTTTTTTTTTATTTTATTATTTCTTTTAATATACGTAGATAAAACGATATATTTTACAAAATAGATTCTTTAACATAAAGAAAAATAAAAAATGAAAAAAAGATTCATATTTATAGTTGAATATAGGTATCGTATAAAAAAAATTTTATGTTTTCAGATAGTTAAAAAAAAAAAAATAACCAAAAAGATGATTTTTTTTTGTTAGAAATTCCAGAATTTTACAATCTTTTGACAGTGATGTTAAACACATGTTAGAATTATTTTCTACTATCAATTTTATTATTATTTTAAGGAGATTTCGTTACACAAGTAAGTAAGTGAGTTGGAATGCGATGGAATGATCTCGCCAAATGATTCCTCCTTTATCGAAAAAACGATTTTGATTAAAAATTGCGATGGATATTTTATTTTAATGTCATATATTATATAATGAAATTTCACAGCCATATTTTCAAGTGAGTAAGTAACAGTTTAATTTAATCAACAAAAAAATCGATTTTTGGGATAATTATCCTCTCATTTATGTTTTAAATTATCCTTGTGATTTTTTTCGAACTAAGACTTGGTTTAAAATATCAATAAGCCCAGAAAAATTTGTAACAAGAACATTATTTAGGAGATAATTATCAACAAAAGCAACATCATGATATAATTATGATGTGATCATCAGCTTTAAGTAATTCAACATTAGTAAGTCGATTAGAATAAAATTTTATTCGAACCGAGCGAAGAAGTAAAAAGGCAAATTGATTTTTATACAGGTTGACTCGATTAACTAAAGTTGTTTTTCTAATTTAATTTTTTTAAATAATATAAAACAAAACACATTTCGCCTTTATTATATGAAATTCAATTTAGATAGAATTTTAGTTATAAATTAATACTGCATACTTTTAGTATTAATTTAAATAAAAATAAAATCCTATCTATATTTGTTGTAATGCTTTGTTTATTACGTTTAGGTTTATAGGCTAGGAAGTTACTGAACTGATTCCGCTAACAATATGATATGATTAAGGCTTACGAAGACCGCTCATCTGATCGTAATATTAACAAAAGAAAATTTCTTCAAATATTTAAGTTTCATATTCAATAATTTATTAAAAGAACTATTCACAATACAGAACTATTAGCAATACAGCTTGAATAGTTTTTTTTCCTCTAAAAAGAAATTATATCAAAAGTTAAGTACACTCAAAAAAAAAAGGTTAGAAAATTTGCTATAAAGTTATGACTAAAACTGCAATATTAGTTTCTCAAAATCTTGCATTTATTATTAAATACTTAAAAACCCGCCCAAAAATACACAGCAAACAGATTGTAGCAAAATTTGCTACTCGATTATTATAATTTTTAATATAATATGTTTTCTGTATAATATGAAATTCTAAAATGTTTATGACAAATATTGCTATAATCACATAAAAAAGAAAAACTATTAGCTATTTTTCCTTGCTAACGTCATCGACTACTTCGATGAGAACTATGTACATTCATATAACAAAAAATATATACAGAAAATATACCTGTCGCAGCAATCTGTAAATAAAATTGGTTTCTTATTATACAAAGATAGTATTATCTATCATTTGATTTATTAAATATTATTTTGATTTTACTTAATTGAAAAAAAAAAAAACTATTTTGTTCAAAGAATAAAAATATTTTCATGTTTTGAGCCCCTGAAAACTGGTTATTTATCATGTTTTATTATATATTTTTTTTCTTCATCATATAATAAAAGAAAAAATATGAAAACAAAAATTTTTCTAAAAAAGAAACAAAAAAAAATGAAAAAAATTGAAAAACTGAAAATTTATATTATACACTTAGAGGGTTTTAGAAATATATTTTTTTTTTTTTTTTATAGTAAAATATTTTACAAGATATAAAAAAAAAAGTAATAATAATGGTACGGATGCTTTTTTGGGGATAGTTCGCAGGGGTGTGCGGCATAAAAGTTTTCCTTTTTTTTTCTTCTTTAGAAAAAAAAAAAAGGGATTTTTGAGAAAAAATAAAAAAAAAAAATTATTTTATAATGCGCGAATATTGATTATTCAATCAATAAAAAAATTTTTCAACAGCAAAGGAAAAAATTGGGGTTGCTTTTTATAATTCTATTTATTATTTTTTTTATAGAAATTTTTTTCTTTTTTTTTTTTAATATTAAAAAGTAGTGGTGTACAATTTTTGTAAGTTGAGCCAAAAAATATTAAGAAGAAGAAGAAGAAGAAAAAGTAGATGGATGTAAAATAAAATAAAAAAAAAATTGTGGAGGCTGTAAAAATATTTTATTATTATATTTTTTTTTTTTATGCTCAAAGGAAAAAAAAAAAAAACAAGAAGTTGAATAGATGTGTTTTATATAGTTTCGTTATGTTTTATGATGTTTTTCATTATTGTGATTTTTATGTTCTGAAAGAGAAAAAAAAAAAAAAACACATAAATGAAGGGAAAAAATAATTTCAATATAACTTACTTCTTCTTCAGGGTAAGAAAAAAATTTCCAATTCTAAATTTTTTTGTTCTTTATATACTTAAAAAAAAAAAAAATGAAAATAAATATATTGATAAATTTTTTTTAGGTAAAAATAATATAAAATTTGATCCATTATTCTCATTAAAAACTTTTACAACATGTATATAGTATTCCGTATAATAATATTCAGCGCACTTATATACCTTTGGTTATAGAATAATTTTCTAATTTTTTTACTATTAAATATTTCTGTAATGTATAATTACTAAGAATCGAAAATTATTAAAGAGCCGAAAGAATGTTATACAAAAAATTTCTGAAAGCAACTCTAATTAAGTATTTCTTATAGAAATTACAAAAATATTAAAATATACAAAATTTAATAAAAAGAATATTGTCGTAACTTAAAAAAACTAATAACTTCGACTTTTTCCTATATGTTTAAACCTCTTTTGAACCCTGTTGTAACTTCCATAGTTTACTGTTTTGTTAGCTATTTAGTCAGCAGCTGTTTTTGTGTTAGTAGGTATATTAGAAGCAGGACCTTTGTTGGAATTATTTCAAAAACTACAGTTTTGGAAGTTTCGACGTTAGTCTTCCCTGGTTGTGATATATGGGATTGAAGATAAATTTTTATTCTATGCTTTTATTATAATTATTATTTATAATTATACTTTATGATGACTTAATTTTACCTATATTTTGAATATAACCAATTTGCTTGTTCTGTGATTTAAATCGGCAACATAGTTGTAATTCTCATTTCGGATTAATATGATGTTATATGTAATTAATAGTGTACGATTATATATAGAAGTATACTATACATTGTACACATTTTGGAAGATACTGGCAAAAGCACGCTCGCTGATACTTAAAGGAATGCTAAAAACAACTTCAAATAGTCGCAGATAATGGTAATATTCATTATTTTGAAGATAATCGAAACTAAAAACTTGATGTGATATTAACTTAATTACTTTTTGTTTTCGAATTTTTAGATTATTACGAAGGAAAATTTGAAAATATTGATTTTTTTTCGCTGATTCACATTTATTATGTGTAAAGATTTTATATATATTTTTTTTCGACAAAATATTTTGGTTAAAGAAAAACGATATTTATTTTCTTCAGTACTAGTGGTTTTTTTTTTTTTTTGTATTTTAAAGTTTAATTAATTTTCCCTCCTCTAATAATAATATGTTGTTAGCAAAAAAAACCAATTCTTATTTCTAATTCAAAGTAAATGTAAAAATATATATATATATATTATATATACATACTTATATATTAGGGAGAATGTAAATTTCATCTTTTATTTTGACTAGATACATAAAACTAAGCTACTAATACTATTCCATTAAATTTTATAACAAAATTTTATATTTTTTTTTTCAAAAGAAAACTGTTAAAAAAAAGTTTTTAATTTTCTTCAATGTAATAGTTTTCTTTTTTTTTTCGTCTTCTTATTTTCTTCTTCTTGTAATAAAAAGACGTTACAAATACATCTCTAACTAGAACTTTTTCTTAAGCTGATTTGTTTTTTTTAAAAAAGCAATATAATTTAAAAAAAAAAGATACTTTTTTCATTAAAAATGAAAATTGGAGAACATTCGCGTCTCCGTTCAAAAAAAAAAATATAAAAATTATATATATTTTTTTTTTTTTTTGGGAAAGGGAATGTTTATGTTTATGCTTTTTATTATATAGCTATAGTACTTTACTATTTTGAAACTTAGAATTAGAATTTTTAAAAGAAAAAAAAATATCTAAAAAAAATTTTTATTGTGGAAATGATTTTTGGGTGTATATTTTCTTCATATATGGTGAGTGAAAATTTTATCGTGTTGATTTTAATAAACAATGAAATTTTCTTAGGGTTTTTTTTTTGTTAGGGAGCTTTTTTTTTCTTATTTTAATAATAATAAAATTTTTTCTTCATAGAAAATAATTTCAGGGATTTTTTATAGTTGAAAAATATGCCTGTTCTATAAGTTGTTGTAAAAATGAAGAAATATATGATGGTTATAAGAAATAAATATGCGTTTAATAAATATACGTTTCATATAAAATTATTATTAATTTGAAATAAATACCAATTATTTTATATACATTTTTAAGGCCTGCCGTATTAGTTTTTGTTATTCTGTTTGTATATAGATTTTCTAACCATTATTTTAAAATCACACATGTACCGACCATTAAAAAAAAAAACTTTGAAATAGAATATTAGAAATATAAATTTTCTAAGATATTTTTCTTTGGAAAATAAAATTTTCCTATTTTCAATATTCAATGAAATTGTATTGAAAAAATTAAATAATGAAATTTTCTAAGCTAAATTTTGATATTGTAAGTATAGTTATATATATAACGATAACTCTATACCACCCAATACGATTCCAAAGGGAGGAGGTGTATTAATCGCTATCATAAACACTTTTAATGTATCCCAAATTTCTATCCCCAACACAGACCACTTGGAAACTATTTGTGTAATGTGCAGCTACATTCCACCTAACACAAATACTGGTATTTATGACAATGTCCTTAAGGCAATAGATTTCATTTCCAACATCCTCGAATCTTTAGATGAATTTATCATTGCTGGTGATTTTAATCTTTCTAGTATTGATTGGAAACACAATGACGATGAATTCTTTCTGATCGCCGTAAATCTTTCAGGTAAATCTTTTTGTTCTTTTCTTGACGCGCTTAGCTTTAACGGACTTCAACAAATATCTGCTGTAAGAAATTCACTCTCAAGACAACTTGACTTAGTTTTGACAGATTGGCACAATTTTGTATCCACTGACTGTTTGGATAGTCTTGTTAACGTTGATCAGTACCATCTGCCTCTATCTTTTTCCTATTATTAAAGTATACCTACATTGTTGTTCGATAGTCGGCTTATTTCCTAGAATGATTCAACAATTTGTTTTTGTGAATTCTAATTGTTTTTTATCTTTATAAATATATATATATATCCGAACTAACTAAAATTAACAATTCAAATTCTTTTTTATCAATATGAAGTTTAAAGAAAAAATTCTATATCACATGGTGTGTTTTTTTTTTTTGTGAAAATATAATATTTAGTATATTATTATTTTTCTTAAAGTATTTTTTCTTCTAAGAATATTTCTTTATAAAAAATAATTTTTGAAGATAATTTTTACTATATATTTATATGTATATATATATATATATATTTTTGTTAGGGAAAAGTAAAAAGTAAAAAATAAAAAAAAGAAGAGAATAGCGAAGGTTTCGTTTTGTAATTTTTTATTTTGTTAAAGAGAATAGGTAAAAAAAAATATATATTACGCTTTTTTTTTTTTCGTATAGTTTTTTATATATTTTACAATTTTTTATGATGCGCGATTTTTTCCTTAAAGTTGGGAAAAACTAGAGCTTTTTTTTTTTTTTCTTTTCGTTTCGGGCAAAAAGAAAAAGGTTTTTTTTTTTCGTTGTTGTTAAAATGTAGATGTAAGTATATAGTAAGTAGGTATAAAGTGTAATTTTGTTTTTATATTATTTTTTTTTTTTTTATTTTAATAGTGTGCAAACGATATTTGATATAGATTTTTTATTTTTCTAAAAAAGCATAATATGAAAAAAAAATGTAAAGTAAAATTAAGAAAGAATGGTACATTAAAGATAACTTAGTTTTATGTTTTTTAGAAAAAAAAAAAAATAATAAAAAATATATTTAGGTTTTTTTTTTCTAAAGAAGAAAATGATGAAAACAAAATTATGAATGTAGAAGTGCGCGTGTTTAGACCAAAAAAAAAAAAAAAATTATATAAATATAAATATACGAAAATTTTCCAAGTAAATAAAATAATAGCGAAAAAAAATAATAATAAATAGTGGAAGGATATTATTTTTTTTTTCTTCAAAGTTTTTTTTTTTTTTTAATTTAATGAAAAAAATTTTTTTTTTCACATTCAAAAAAATAAAGAAAATAAAATTTAAATGAAAAATGAAAAAAGAAAAAATTATGTATTTAATAGAAACTTTATCATATTCTGTTGATTTTAACTGAAAATTTTATTTATTACCATAAAAATATCATAAAGACATAATATTAGTTAGTTCTAATGTTAATTTAGCAATTTATTTATATGCTTTCTTAAACTAGATATTCGTAATAGGATAAGTTTAGAAAAACGACTTACTGTGTGGGAATATTATATGCTAACTTATAAGAACGATGTCATAAGGGTGATGGTGTACTAAAAATCTTTCAATTGATCATAGTTCACGAAAGTCACCACTGTCAATGAGTTTCGCGAACTATTTGAATTGATAAATTTGAAAGATTTAAATGCTATATTTAAATTGCAAACCAAACAAATTTTAATATATTTAATTCAGTCTAATAATTTCCTTATGTACTTTTATCTAGAATCACTATTCTTGTTATTAAAAACCGAAACAGTTCATAAATGAACGGCAATAGTTATTTCTTCGAACATTAAAAATTGAATTAAACTATACCAAAGAAAATGTGACAAATAATTAGTTCCAAATTTTAATATAGTTTTTGACAGTATTTTTAAAAATGAATGTAAATTTTTACCAAAATCTGTGCAATACTATGAAATGTAGTTAATAGACATCAGCTGTTAATTTAGTAAAAAAGTTATCTGTGTACATACACTATACATTTGTTCATCTGTGTTCATCTGTGTACATTATACATTCGTCTTTGATTATATACCTAATGCAAAATATTTAGCTTGTTCGTTTAAAATTAATTATGCAAAATAATTTCTAAACTTGAACATTGTTCTGTAACGAAGGAAATTTGTACTTGATGAAAATACTAAGTCTTAAAAGCTCCCATATGTAATAAATTTTGTAGCCTCGAATGAAACACAATATCCAAGTTCAATCAAACTGCGATCATAAAACATTTAGAATCTGAATCAAAAAAATTTATAAAATTTAATTTCAATTTACCAAAATTAATTTTTTTTTTTTTTATATCAACACAGAATAAAACTAAAGTTTTGCAAGAAAAATGAAAAATGAAAATAAAAAAAAAAAGAAAATTTAATCTTAAATGAAAAATATATTTCAAGATCAAGAAAAAGGGACAGTGAAAATACAAAAAAAAAAAAAAAATAAAGAAACTCAGAAAAAAACTTGAAAGGAAAAAAAAAAAATATATAAAGTTGAACAAAAGTAAATATGTATGTATGTATAACGATTTTTCTCATTATATTTGTTTGTAATATTGTTAAATTCCTTTTTGTATAAGGATATTTTCTTATTTTTCTCTTCAACATTTTTTATTTTTAGCATATTTGCAAAAAGTGTGTAAAGGATTTTCATTATTTGATGTAAATGGTCTTTAAAAAGGATATATCTTTATTTTATTTTATTTTATTATTATTTTTTTCTTAAGAATTTTTTATTTTTGTTTGATATCACAGTATTCGTATGCCTTATGATTAAAAATATAATTATTTAGGTTTTTTGTCGTTGCAAGTCTTTTTTTTTTTTGAAAAACTAGAACTACTTAGTAAACTCAGTCAAATAGACAAAATAATGCGATAAATCAGAAATATTATTAAGTTATGATGTTAAATAGAGTTAAATATAATTATCGATCAATATTTCAAGATTTGCGGACGCTTAGAATGTTTCAACTATCATATTATTTCGAAACTGCAATTTGTAGAAATAACTTCTTAATTAATAAATAAAAAAACATATTGGGATATAAAAATTAAAATCTATAATTTGTAATGAATTAACATTGAAATTATTTATACAAATTTGAAAATTCTAAATATGATTTTGTGGTTAAGTTTTTTCTCTTTTGTAGAGTTGTTGTTTTCAAAAAGGGTTTAAATGCGACGACCAGTGATTTCGGTATATTATAGTGATTTGTTCTCGTTATTTTTTTTTTCTCTAAATTTTTTTTTTTTTTTTTTGTTTGGGTTGACAAAAAATCACTTTAAGGGATACATTTTTTTTTCTTCAATCCTAAGTTTTTTTTTTTATTTCCTTAAAATGTGAGGGGGGTACAAATATGTTAAAGATATCAGTGCAATGACTGACACTTGTGGATTCCAATATAATTTTCTTTTCTTTTGACTGGGGTAAAGAGTTTTTTTTTTATTCTTAAAAAAAAAATTTTTTTTTACAAGAAAAAGGGACACAAATAATAGCTAATGTAGCAAATTAAGGAAGGTAATTTTTTATATAACTGTATAGTATTCAAAGAAAGGGAAAATATATTTAACAGGTCAAAGAAAAATAATAAAAAGGATTTTGAGAAAACCTTTCATTTCGTGAATTAAAATTTGAAATTTGAAATTATTTATAATATTTGTCTAAAAAAAAAATGTTTTTTTTTTTTCTTCTTGGAAAATAAATTGATATTATATTTTTTAAATTAGAAGGAATGACATGTAAGATATTAAAAGATCTGTAGGTATTTGGAGGGAAAATTGAAAATACATCTGGGATAGATATTTTTTAAGTAAAAAATATTATTATTGTTTTAATGTCCAACGAATTACTTCAAATAATCGAATAGAATTATTCATGTTTTGTAGCCCCTTTCGTCAATATGCGAGCTAAAGCTTAAGTGTCCTGGTTTTTTTGCAAGATTTATATTAATGCTAAAATATATATAAAAAATAAATTTATTGAGATTAAACAAATTCTTTATTAAGTTTTCAATTTATAAACTTAGTAAACTATTTAATTATAAAAAAAATAGAAAAGTAATATTTTACCTTGTTTGTTTTTTTGCATGATTGCAGCAAGTGAAAAGCTATTTCAATTAAAAATTAAAATAATCATAAACATTGTTACATAAAATTTTTAATTTTTTTTTATTTTGCTACTTTTTATCATCAAATTCAAATTTTTTTTTTATTAAAAATCCATTAAATTTTTACCCTTAAAAACATCATATTTATGTAACAGCAACAGAAAAAAAAAACACATAAATTTTTTCATCTCTTTAACTTGATTTTTCTTCTTTTTTTTTTTTGGACTGTCATCGTCTGTGAAAATGGAAAATGTGAGATTTTATAAGGTTCAATTGTTTGAAGAAAAAAAAAATAAACTATTCAAACTAATTAGGGTTTTTAAAATATTTATTCCATAAATGTATTATTAAATAATTTATTTATTGATTTTTTTTAACATATTGCCAATAATGTCAGCCAATTTAATTTTGGATACTCAATAACTTTGGATCGAGTTCACAACAAAATGTCTTAACGTCAAGTTACTTTATGACCTTTTCTTGAAACATAAAGTCAATTGACGTTGTCAATTGCTGTTGAAATCATGGCACCCCTTCAACCTGACAGCAAGAAAACTTACTGATAAAGATAATAACTTTTAAATTCAAAATTAGTCTTAAATTTCACGAATATAACTGATATCGTTGTATCCATCTTAATAATCTGAATATTAACATATACTTCTTTTATTAATTATATATATCAGGTATGTATAATATTTAAGTTAATCAAAATATTAAAAATTAAAAATTTCATAAAGTCCTGAAATTGTTCAGTTTCAGAAATTTTTTCTTTTTTTTTTTTTCCCTATAAAGTTTATGTGCCTTTTTTCATACCTAAAAGTTATGATGATCATAAAAAACATGCAAATGTAATAAAAAAAAAAAATAGAATAGAATTATATTAAAAAAAAAAAAAAAATAAGTTTTTTATGATCAACAAAATTCATTAAATTATATAAATAATTTTTTTTTTCTATGTTGTTCTTCTATACATATAGCGCGAAAATGATAAAAAAAAATTTATATATATAATTTCAAATTCATATTGTTTTATGTAATGAAACTAAATGAAATTCAAAATTTTTACCATCACTCAATATAATATTTTTCCACTAGAAAAAATTCATATTTATGTATATATTATATTTTTGAACAAATAATATGAATTTTCTATGATGTGAGCAGCTATTTCCTATACTCAACAGGATTTTTTTTTGTGTATATATTTATTTTTTTAGTTGGTTTATTTTTATTAAAAAAAAAATAAAATAAATAAATAAAAATAAAAACTTTTTTTTTTTTTCTGCATTATTATTTAATAATTTTGTATATGTATATTGTATATTTTATTAATATTAAATAATTTTGTTATAAGTCTGATTTAGTACATTCATATTCATTTGAGAGAAATTAATAATTTCAAATAGTGAAATAGTCAATACTGAACAGATCTTCCGTAAAGAATAATGCTGATATATTTTTACTAATATTAATTGTTATCTATTTTTCGAGTGATAAGAATGACATTTATGCTTTTGTTTACTTAGTTGACTGCTTAACCATCGTAAGTCTCATATAGGATTCAAAATAATGATATACAAGAATATTAAATAACTAACTTGTAAATAATTTAATATAATAAAAGTGTATTATAATTATATCAAAAAAGATTTTGTAATAAGATTATTCTGATAACATAATACTAGACACAGTATATTCGTTCATGCAATACATTGTATATAGAGCTGCAAATGTACTGATAATATAATCATTGTAAACATGAAAAAATAGTTAGTGAATATTACAGAATATTTTTTTGCAAATAATCATCATAAATTGTTATGCATTTTCATTTTATTTAAATTTTTTTTTCAATAAAATATATAATTCTGTAATAACTCTTAATCTTATTTTATTTTTGTAACAGAGGCATTAGGCCGGTGTAATTATATTTCTTAATTTCATAAATATGTTTCTGTTTTGTGTCAAGACATTCGTTTCTTCTAGATTGAGATAATTAAAAAATCATGTTTGCTCAATTTTAACTTGGATTGGATGTAATATGTATATTCTACTTTTTTTTGTCAAATTTTAAATTCATCCTGACGATTTTGGAAGCTTCTTAATACCTTAGAAAATTTTCAAACCAAAAATTATCTATATACGAATATTCCAAATGATTATATACTACTTTTAACTTTTAAATACCGAAAAATAGAATTCTTATTTCTCTGCATTGTTAACTATGCTTATCACCAGATAGTTCTTCCTCAACACTTATTTTTACCTATTATACAGAAGAATGTCTCTTTCCTTGTATCCAAATTAAGAATTACGGCCGAACTCAAAGTTCTTATTGAAATTATAAAAAGTTAAATAAAGTCTCTCATAAAATCGCCCTATTAATGCAATTTTATTTTTCTGACAAATCACTTATTTTTCTGTCATGTTGAAAAAAACATTGGTGTAAATCAGCTTTTAATAAAAAACACATAAGTAGAATAAAAACCAAAACTTTAATTGAACAAAAAAAAAAAACCCAAAGGATAAAAATTGTTTCTATTTATTTTTTTTGTAATGTTAGAGGTTTCATATGAAATTTCGAAGCCAAGTAGGTGGTATATGAAGTGCAGGTATATGAAAAGTGAAAAAAATTATAAAATTACAAAAAAAAGGTTTACTAATATGAAAGAAAAACAAATTTTAGCAGCTTTGTATTATTTTTATTTTTTTGGTTATGATATAAAATTGATATTGAAAGGTCTTAAAATATATGTGCAATTAAATCATCGACACTCGCACTGTGCATGTACATATTTTAGATTATATAAAAATAAAAAATAGAGAAATTATTTTGAAGCTTTTTTTTAATTGCATTTCGATTCTACTTTGGATTTGCCTGGAACTGAAAACATTATTTTGATTGAACTAAATGAATAAAATCTATAAAAGAGCTTGTTTCAATTGAATTTTGCTAATAATTTATGATACGTACATTGAATATTTTTTTTTATTTTACAATTTTATTCAGATATGTTAATTAAAAGTTTTTAATTTAACTTTTTTCATATGAGCATTTCATTGACTTTTAGGCCCTTGCGGGATTGTTTAAGCGTTTTTGATGCGAAAATAAAAGTTACTATTCATACTATACACACTATCAAAGATTAAGATCAACCAAACATTAAGCAGAGAAAATATTGTAGTTCTATTTTTACTAAAGTTGTGTGCCAGGATTGTTGTTATAATATGTATATAGATAGAAACTTATAAACAAATATTAAGACATACTAAATAAGATTTTTACAAAGAAGAGCGACCCAAGGCATCATCAATTAAAATTTTTTCTGATAACTACACATTTTTGTTTTTATTTAATAATTATTGTTTGTGTCACACAGTGTATATTAAAGTTATTTAAATAATAATTTATCTTATCATGGAAAATTTTTTAATTTAAATTTTTGTAATCCAGAGACTAAAATCGATGCCCGTATCTTTAATTAAAATTTTTAAATAGAGGGTTTTAATGATTAGTTATTATTATATATTTTTTTTAGAGTTTTATCTTTCCAGATAATTTTTTATACCATTTTTTTTTTGTTTAAAAAACTGTCACTCATAAAATTTTATTCAGAATCCTGCTATTTTTTTTTTTTAATATCATAACCTCTAAGCAATTAGTTTTTGTTAAAAATTTTTACTGTTTAAAAAGGGTAGTTGTTTATTTTCCCCAAATTACGTTGATTTTTTCTAATTTATTTTGAACCCTTTTTCTGTTCTCTGCAGTATTTTAATACAACAAAAATAAAAAACACTGGACATAGAGATTTTATTTTGGGGTCATTTTTATAAATTTATTTTTTCTACAATTTATGTTTTTAACATAAACCATATTATAAGTATTATTTATTAAATAAGTTTATTTCTGATGTCATTTATACGTACTGACCAAGACAAAATAGAAAACAATGGAGGAATCTAGGCTTGTTGGGTAAATAGGAAAAACTAATATATGTCATATTCAGTTTTAAGAAGAAAAATTATTAATTAATTAGTAAGATTTTAATAGAAATATTTAATGCATACTTCCTAGACACAGGAAGTTAAATCTCAATATTATTATCGATACTAAAAGTGGTAATAAATAACTATTTCAACATTGAACATATGAGCTTAGGAGGAATTTACCTGTTTTCAATCACAACTAAAAAACTGGACGATATAATATATTATTGTAATTTTTCCATCCATCCGTCCGTCAATCTTTATCAGTCCATTTGTTAAATATTGTCTGTCCACTATACCACTAGAATGATCAAACAATGAATCTACTGGATCGGTTTCGACTGTTTGAATGCCGAGATATGCTAAGCCTACGATCATGGCTTGAGATTGAAAAGATGTTTCGACAAAAATAATATATGTTTAGATTTTTATTAAAGAAACTTAAGAAAAAATACATTAAATTTAAATTGTATCTGAGACTAAGGGCTACAGACAGTCTTTTCATTACAAAAATTTGCCAATAATCATAACGCACTGGGGGAAAATAATTTTAGGACAAAAAATGGAATGTCACACATAACAAAGAAACAGTAAAATTTTATTTTAGTAGATAATATTATCATATTTTGTTTACCTGATTTTTTTTTTTGCAACTGAAAAATAATATTCACATGTGAAAAGGGATCCATCCCTTAAGCTTTGAATATAAATATGAATAAATGAATAGAAAAAAGTATGTGTATATAAAAAAAAAAATTTATATATAAAATTATAGCTTATTCTATATTAATATAAAAGAAGGAAAATTAACACAAGTTTCAAATTTACAAAACTGTAATGATCAGTGAACAAAAAAATTGGATTAATTTTATTTAAAAAATTTTTTTATGAATTTCAATTTTTTAGACGGCTCAAATAGCATAAATAGAAACGTTTAGAGAGATATAATAAAATATTCCCCATGTCGTCATATCAAGTGATGGAAAATTGGAAAAAAATTAAATAAAGAAAAATGTAGTTATTTCCGAGAAATTACAAATTGACCAAAGTGATACATAGAAATGAATTTAATTTTTTCTGTCTTACGAATGGATGACAAAATTTCAGGAAGGTGTGAAACTACGACAATTTTGTTAATCAATATTAAAAAACAAAAATTAAAATTATGTTCCGATATGTAATAAATTATGTTAAACAAGGTTTTAAAATTTATTTTTAATTTTTTTTTTGTAATTTTGATAATTAAATTTCAGTGCATGCTTTTGACTCGATTTCATTTTTTACACCCAAAAATTCCATCATTCATTTTTTTTGTTTTTGTGAATTAAATTTTTCGGGCGCCATAAAAATTTCAATCAATTTGTAAAAATTTTTTTATAATTTATAAATTTGAATTATTTTTTTTTTTCACTTCATTTCTTTAAAAGAGATTAATTTATTTTAAATTGTACTTATCAGCATGTAATTTAAATATAATCATTTTTATTAAAGTGGCTTGATTATATTTGAAAGTAACAGAATAAGAATATTGTAAAATAATATTACTACCGCATATTAAATGCAATATTATTTAATAAAAATTATTGATTTTTTTTTTTCATATCAGAATTTTAATAATGCATTTAGTAGATATTACACCTTGGTTGACAAAATATTATTAAATAATATCTAGGATTTAATCTGAAGACTTTTTTCTAGTATATTGGACAAAATTTATTCTATGATATGAAAGGCAATGTTGAGTTCGTCAGCCCAATAGCAACTGATAAGTTTAGATATTTAATAACACATTTTCCTGTGCAACGTTTAAATTATATTAGACCTTTTCTATATTAGGAAAATAATTAAAATAAAATTAATATGTAAATCTCTATTAAAACTGCAGAAGTGAGAAGTGTGGTTTTTATTATTTTTGAAAGGTATAATTCTTTTAGTTAAAAAGCGTGCAATTGTGATTTTTATATAAATATAACTTGTGAAAACTTAATCACAATAAAAAGGTCAGTGGACAGGTTCATTGAAAGATATTATATTTTTAGACAAAAAAAGGATCCCTTAAGAAAAATCCTAGAAATTGGTAATTTTATTTGCTGGGCATAGCCAAAAGCATTGGAAGATAGAGAAATAATTCAATATTTAATATAATTACATATCTCTATACACCTATTTGTTGTTTTTTTTTTGATAATTTTATTTTTTATTATTTTCCAATATAATTTGTTTTTTTTTTATTTTTCAGTAAAATTTATAAAAGTCAATGACCATATATGCATGTTTTTTGTTGAGCAAAACAAAAATAATTTTATTTGAAATTGAATATTTTTTTTTCTAGAAAATTATTTATAATTTTACCTTAAGAGTAAGATACAAAAAAAAAAAAAAAAAAGATTCCCATAATTCTTTTTTCTTTCTTTTTTCGAAACTTTTATATGACAGATGCAGAACATACGTAAATGAAACTTCTTATGTTTTAGAGAATAATATATTAAGATGTGAAACGTAATTTGAATTTATTTTTTTTGTTAATTTGAATATTGAAGTAAATGACAAATTGAGTTAACTATTGCGTAGGTTATTAAAAATTTTTAGTACTAGAATAATGCTCAAAATAAATTATTTGTTGGCTTTGCTACGAGGTGTAATATGAATCTTTGTTGGTAAACAATTTTAAGTATAGTTTGGTGCAAATAATTTAGCATAATGTAAGTTAAGGTTTAATCTTAGTTAAATATTGTTTCAAAAACTGAAAATGCCTTTGTCCAATTCCTTTTTAATTTCTGATTTTAAAAATGACACTATTATTTCTATGATCATAATGGCATAAAAAGACATAGATAATGAATGCTCGCGTTATTTCGTTTAACATTCAATATATTCAAATCTATATTAAAGTGCAAAAAAAGAATTTTCAAAGCTGCAATTAAGTTTTTTTTTTAATTTATAGTTTTGTTTTTGTAGCTAAATCTTTTCTACCGAAACCGAATGTAATCTTTATTAATTTATATTTATATTTTTGTAGACAATAAATTTGATAAATTTGTGTTATTTTTGTCAGTAGAATTTATTTATTTTTAGTTTATTGACATCATTTTGATTAAAATATACTTTTTTTTTTTTTAGCCATATCTTATCTTGAAGTGTAACGAAATGTTTGGCTTTACATATTTTGAAATTATATTTTAGGTTTAAGCGATTTATATATAAATTGCAAATTTGAATAAAGAAGTATAGATATTATTCAATTTTATTAAATGATTGCATAATTGTTGCCACATTTGTAATGGAGAGAAAAAGTTGTGAAATAATCATAGAGAACTTGTATACTGAAAACATAATTTAAATATAATTAAACTTAATTACATTTTATTTTTGTATCTTTGTCAGAGCTTAGGTACTAAAATCTTCAATCTTCAATAAAATTCAAAAATTAATATTTTTCAAGGAAATTTAAGTAATTTTAAAATTAGAAAAAACTACAAGAAATTTCCAAAGTTTTGTTCATAAAATAAATCAATAAGTTTTTTATAACCTTAATTTAGTTCGAAAAAATGTTTAGTCTTCTGAAGAAGTGTCAAACATAGAAGAACACTTTCTTTAAATAAATCAAATCAAATAATACAAATTATTTCATAGAGCTCTTATTTTAAATTTAACTAAATTTCTGAATGAAATTATATTCGAAATAATTAAAATTGAAAAAGTCTATGAGTAATTTGTAAACAAGGGTCGTTAATGAGTTAAACATAAAAGAAAATCTATACAGACGTGAAGTGTTTCTAAAAATTTAAAAAAATTTATACCTACATAGCTTTTCAGATATTTTTTAGGGTTAACAAATTATTTGAATGTCATTGCAATTGCAAATAATCAAAAAGAAGGAAATAAACTTAACTTAAAACAAAAATAAAAAAATAAATTAAAAAAAACATTAGCTATTTATGAAATAAATATTTAATTTGATATATGTGGAATTTGTTTTTGCATTGAGGTTAAAATTTCCTAAATTGCTGAAATTTTATTTCAAGGTCAACACAGTGCTGTATAGAAAATATTGCGCAAAATTTTTAAATCAAAAAAATAATACAAAAATACAATGATCTCTTCTATTGTGGATAAATACCATGAGTATAAAAAATATAACAAATTTTTTTTTTTGTTATTTATAACATAGAAAAGAAAATGGTTTTAATACAACAACCATTTAATAAATTTCAAATTATCGAAAAAAAAAATGTAAATTTTTTTGATCGTATTTAAAAACTAAGTTCCAGTCTCATACGTTCATATAATATTACGTGGTGGTTGTGAATGGGTTAAGTTCTTTTTGTTAATAATGGTCCAAATTAATTTATTTTTTCTTTAACATAAATATTTTAAATAAATTTGAATTTAACTTAAAAGCGAAATAATTCACTTAAGTTTTTCAGGCCGTCCACAAAATTTAATGATTTTTGTTAATTGGGCAATTGAATTTTTGTTTAATTATAAAAATTTAGCTGCAAATCTTATCAAGAGCTACTGATAACATTACTTTAGCAAGATAATATTAAACCAGAAAAATTAGGTCCTACAAACATAGAAAATTATTTTAAAAATTAGATAAACGATTGTCATTTGCAACAATTCAATGTTAATTCGAGAACGTGAGCGATTTTGATTATATAAAATCTATTAGTGTGGCTGTATTTTATTAGTGTTGTTTATCAAAAAAAAAGTATTTTTTTTTAATGAATATTGAAATTAGGATTTGGTTTCCTTTTGAGAAAAAAAAAAAATTGAACAATTCTATAGTGGTAAATGTTATCTTGATATATCTCCACTAAGTGAATCGACTAATGAGCCAATAGATATTATTATTATTATTATTATTATTTTAATTCGTAAAATTCCAGACATTCAATATTGTGTCTGTAATATTATTTGTATATTATACTCGTATATATATGAATTTTTTTTTTTGTTGGCCATAGAGAGTAAAACAAAAATCAACAATAACGATAAAAGTGAATGAACTATTCAACAGCAGCAGACTTAGGCTAAACATAATATTTTGAGTACTAAATTATACAAAACGAATTAAAAAAAAACAAAAAAACTTCTTAATTCAATGCATTGGATTTGGTATAGATCTATGAAGATTTAGAGACAAACAATAGTTTTATTCGCTTGGTTGACAACAATTTTTTTCATTTATTTAGTATAAATATACTTCTTTGAGGCTGCATCGTCTCAAAACATAGATTACATGTTCTATGATCACGATTTTTTTATCAAACATAATTTTTATACGTATTTATTAGGAGCAACTAGAATCCGAAGCAACGTTCTAGAAATAATTACAGCTAACTTTATTCTTCTATTTAGTAGAATGTTGTTCTTGGAGTCTGATCACAGGTCTGACACACATATAAAATTAAAACGAAATTGTTAAAAAGTATTTAAAAATATTAAAGAATTATTTGTAGATTCAGAAGTATTAAATTTTACTTTAAGCAAGATTATAATAGAAATACTTGAATAAAAAATCGAACTAAATCGACCAAGTTTAATCTCTGAATTTAACATTGAAAATGCACCTTAATGTAAATAATTTCCACATTAGTCAAAACTATAATTTTATTTTTTGTTGCTCGAAATTGAAAATTCCTTACATTTTATATAACTCCTTCACTAATTTTATATAATAAACCAAATTGAGATTATAATATTCTTTAACGAATTTATTTTCATTTGAAAATTAAATTTAAATTTGCGCACTTTTAAGAAAATCCAAAAAAATTGTAATAAATTTTTTAATTAAAAATTCATCACAAATTTTAAAATATTAACTCCACTCAAAATTTAATTTTAACTAAAAAACAGGAAAAAATAAAAAATAAATTTGTAAAATTTATATTAAAATCAGGTATTACATAACAACAATTATAAACTCTTCATAAATTATTCAAAAACCTAAAAATATTTTAATGAACATTTATTTTATGTTCTGACAATTAACATATTCAACAAGTTATAAATATACAGCTTGTGAATTATGTTTATTGTCCTATTTGAAGATTGTGCAACTCTCTGGCATATTTATATAGTTTACTGAATAAATTGAAATGATTTTGTGGTCTAAATCACAGCATTGTTTTCAATAATAATTGCTATCTCTATTTTAAATTTTATACTTTTTATGCGCTGTATAAGGGATGAATATTTATGTTTATTTTTATTAATATTTATTATACTACTGCCAGGATAGATATTAGATATATAGACAAACTATTATTTTCATATAACAAAAATTTATATGCATAGATATTGTGTATATGGAAAATTATATATAAACACACAATAAAACCACACAAAATATTCAGTAAAATAGAGACGCATTTTAATAAAATATTTACATACAAAATAAAAAGTGTTATATTTATAAAAGTACTTTGTCTAAACGAGATATTATAATATGTAAAGTGAATATGGAGAAAACAATAACATAGGTTTCTATTAATATTGACATTGATTTTTAACCATAAAATGGAAAGCAATTATCACTCATTGAGAAGTTTTTTTTGCTTTGTTTTTTATATAAAGATTTAATTAAAACATTACATTTGTATATATTATTATTTATAAAATAGATATTGAAAATATGTGGTAATAATATTCTGTTTTATATTAAAATAAATAAAAAAAAAGAGGGTGTCATAAGTATTTAACATGCTTTCTTGTAGAGATCGTTTTTTTGTATTAGTTTCTAAATCTTTTTTTTTTTATAGTTGGACTTTGATTTTTTGGGACCTCTTCAATTTTGTACAATTATTATAACCATAAAATATACATAAGGCCTTCAACCGAAAAGAATTTTAACTACTGAATTTCAAATTCGTATTATGTATTTTGTAGTTGTCCCAAAGCGTGTATTTTAAAAATATCATTACTGTCAAATTTAAGCTAGAAATTAGAAATTCAATTAGACATTCAAATTCTTTTCTGATGAAGTCCTATAGAATTTTTTTTTTTAAAGTTTCTGACTGTAGTTCAAAGTAAAACTCTGCGTTCTCTTAGAACTAATATGTATATAATAAAATAATTAATCTAAGTAGAAATTTTAATGTTAATGCACTTTTCATGCTTTATTGATGGGCCATGCACATTAAAAACTAAAAATAATTTAGCAAAATATTATCTTGCAAATAAAAAAAATTTTAGCTATATATATAAAATAATAATAATAAAAAAAAAAAAATAAAAAAAAGTAGGAAGAAGGTCATCGACATTGCCAAAATATTTCGCTGCGATAAAATTGTAAAAAAAAGAATTATGTTCTTTAGAGTTCTTTCAAATATAAAAAAAATAAATAAAATTACGTTGGAGAAATAAAATTTTGGCAAAAAAAAAAAAAAACAAAAATGTGCGGTTTTTTTTTTCTTCTCAAAGACATCAGAGAAAAAGCCTCAAAAAATTGCACACAAACAAATAATTTGAAATCGTGAACATACACCAACATTGCATACATTTGTTTAATTTTTCATACATTTGTTAAATCTTCTGATCTAAACAGACTAGTATTCGAATGCGAATTAAAAGAAAGAAAAACAGCAATACAAATATATAAATATGTCTTAAAAATGTGAATTTACTCTAAGTACATTTTATTTAGAGTAGTTGAGAGACACAATTTAGAACGCTACTTGTAAAGCCAATAATAATGTCTCTTGCGCAAAACAGTCATCCTAGGTTGACGACTGCCCTAGATTACAAGTATTGCTAACAGTATCGCAGCCGTCACGGATTAGTGGAATTGCCCTCATCCTATGGCATGTTCGGTCAAGGGTTCTATTCCCACCTCGAACTGGAATTTATAATTTATTCAAATAAGCACGGCTCGTAACATATGAATAACTTCAAACTATGTATACTGCGTTTTAATAAAGACAATCGCAAATGAATTGTATTCAAACTCCTGCCAAATTGATCTTCAAGCCACTAAAATATATGTTGCAAAACAAATTAATTCATTTCTTGTTGCGAGAAATTACATTTTGTATTAAAAATTTATCTGCTAAATTTTTAATGTAATAGATATAAATCCAATACTCTCAAAATATCAGCATTATCGGCATGAATGAAGTTTGAAGACTTCAAGGTACCTTATTGATCTTCAGATAAAGCCAAAAATTAATTTGAAATTAATCTGAAAATGTATTATTTTACAAAATTTTATATATTAACTATTGTATTAATTTAATTATCCAAAAAGATTCAAATCGTATAGAGGTATATGTAACAACAATTACAAAATATTAATCCAAATTTTTATTAAACTACCTTAAACCTTAAACTACTAAGCTTAAAGAATGAGAATGAAAACAAAAAATTGATAAATAAATAAGAAAAGAGAAGCAAAAACTTTTATAAAAAAATTTCCATTAAATTGGTTATAAATAGGGTTTTAAACATTATTTCTGTATATATGTCGATCATTATAAGTATACAGAAATATAAACGTCAACAGACTTGAAACATTATGTAATGTAGAAAATAATTTCTTTCTAAATTAAATTAAGATTAAATTTTCATAACAATTTTGATTTAAATTAATTCTAAGTAATTTTTTTCAATTTTAATTGACTCTAAGTAACAAAACTTCTATTTTTAGGGACATGAAATTGGTTAGATATTCTCGCTTTCATTTCAGCAACATCATGACATTTAAAGATCATTTTTATTGCTCACATTCTTTTCTCAAATTTTTGCTTTCAAAAATTATTTTATTATTTAAAGAAAAAAAAAAACCAGAAGAACAAACTTTTGCTTTAACTGAAACAAAGTTGTGGAAATTGATGCCCATATAAATTAGGAAAAAAAAAACAAATAACACGCGCAGAAAATGCAGAAAATTTCAGAATAGAAAATGTAATCAAAAATTTTGACAAAAAAAAAAAAATTAAAATGTGTGCGCTTGTTTATGTGGCTTTCAAGAAACAAATTTCGTCTTTGGTTTCCCTTCTTTTAAAAAATTATTGCTGATTATTATTTTTTGGGTTGCGTTTTTTTTTTTTTTTTTTGCTTTAGAATTAGTTTTATGTTATTCTATAAATCTAGAAAAACCGGATGCAAGGTTCAATGCCTTTCGGTTTTTTTTTTTATGTATTTTGGAAATATTTTTGCTTATAATTTCATTTATATGTGAATGCATTAGTTTTTTATTATTATGCTTTTTAGGCTTTTCTTTGGTATAGGAAACGAATGACGTTAGTTTATTATTAAATTTCAGGTTTATATTAAAATGAATTTTTTTTTTATTAATTTTAAACAAGAAATTTGAATTGAATAGAAAATGTAAAAAAAATTATTAAATAAAAACTTTTAAATTCCCTTTTTTAGAATTTATTTAGAAAAGTTATTTAAATAAGAATACGTTCATGATATGGTTGTGTGTGAAATTTTTTGAGATTGGTTTCATATCTTCATATAGTAAGTGGTTGAGCTAAGAGATTCTTAGAAACGAAAAAACCTAAAAAGTATCTCAATTAACAACTTACCTTTTAAAAAAAAGATGAAAATATATTTTAATAAACATATATAAAGCTTAATCTTAATTTTCTAGAATTGTATCAAAGTATCAAAGTGATCAAAGTGATGGTTTTCTCATATATTGATCAGTTGACAAGATACCCGCCCAAAAACACAATCACAATTTTCGAAGAAATTCATTACATGTAATGTCGTAAATTTCTAAATTTTTAAAGCAAAAATAACCAAGAATGAGCATTATAGAACTTTTTGTGTCTATCCTATTATATATATATATATCCTTCAAATAATGAAATGAAATGCAGTAAATATTTTTTTTCTCATGCATTTTGAAATTCAATATGTATATGTACAACATTCGTATAACGTTTGTTTACAAAAAAAAAATAAAAGTAATAAAAAAAAAAACTTAAGGTTATGTTTTTCAGAAGACATGTGTGGCATCATAATTGAAATTTGTTCAAATTAATTTTAAGAAATTTAAATCCTTCATTTCATAATACATCTACATATAGGACTTGTAATTTGAAACCATTTTGAATGCAATATGTACAGTTCGTATATATTATAATGCAAACTGCATGATTGATAAACTTCGAAGTTTTTTTTTATATGAAGATACATATCGAATGTTAAATCATGAATTTTATAAGCATAAATGATCAAATTGATTATTAAATACTAAAATATAATCATAGAATAACATTTATGTATGTGCACATAATAAAGATATAAAACTCATTTGAAATTAAGTAAATGAAAAAAATCAATAAAAAATTTGAATGACAGCCTTTAAACTTGTCTAAATTTTCACAATTATAATATATTATGTAAAATTAAAAGTAGAATTTATTAATCCCGTCGGTATAAAATTTCTGAAAAGTTAAAATAAAAGTTTAACATCATCATAAATTTTTTTTCATCTACTTTGAAAGAAATATTTGTTTTTTTTTTTTTGAGAAAAAAAGAAGCTTGGTTTGAGTTTATGTGAAGTCTTAGAAAAAATTTAAAAAAATGGGATTAAAAGTATTATTTATACAAATTATATTAGAAAGTATTAAAAATTTTCTTTTATACTTACTTTGTGTGTTGGAATACAATTGATTTTCAATATATTTTATATATCATTACGATGAAATTAAAATATATAAATTTTATTTTTAACGTTATTAAACACTCACATTAAAAAAACCATTATTTTCTTTACTAACTACAGTTTGGGTTTGATGAGAAAATTATAATTTGATTATGATAAATTAATTTGAGCTTTCTTCGAAAATTTTTGAATTTTCTTCAATTTAATTATTTATACATTTTGTTTTTGCGTGTGTCAAAGATATACAAGTCAAAGAGATATATTGTTACTTTTAAATTGATTTCAACGATATTTTGGATTTCAATAAAAGTGTTTAATTATGAGAAACTTATATTAAAGGGGTGATGTATGAAAAGGAAGCACATTGGAAACATGATCAATTAGAGTTTAATTAGTTTATTCGCTTCAAAGTTGTTATATATGGAATTTTTTTTTAGGAAATATCTTCATATCATTAGAGAAATATGAAAATAAAAACTCTATTCTGCTGCAGCATAAATTTATAATAATGTTTCATAGTGACTTTTATTACATTTAGCACATAATAATAATCCATAAAATAAGTGATAAGTGAATCTGATTGTTATAAAAAAAGAAAATATAATATTAAAAAGTGAATAAAAACACTTTGTTATAATTTGCAGTTGTCATCTTTTTTTTTTGTATTACTGAAAAATTGAACAAATGAAAGAAAAAAGCTAAAATAAAAAAAAATAAAAATAATATATAAATAAAAATGTGTAATATTAATAATTCGTAAAATTTTCATTTTTTTTTTTTTTTAGGAACGGACAACGACCCTTAGTTTTTTGAACAAATAATATCGCAAAATTCTTATTTGAATTTATTTATTTTTTTTTTTTAATAAAAAATGAATGCAGTATTTAATGTTTATTATATATTTTTTGGGCGGTTGTTGTACTTTTGACTAAAAATACGCTAGAATGAAATTATTATTATTATTAATATTGTAAAATTGTAAATGTTATAATTTACAATAATAATAAGCTTCAATTAAAGCGTAGAACAATAAGTACTCACTATCGTATATTTTTTTTTTAATAAAAATTTACTTTATACTTTGATGTTTAAAAATTTAATCTGAACCAACTGGATAAACTTATTGAACGCATCTTAAAGGGGTTCAAAACAATTTTAGGACAAAAGAACAATAATAATGAGATGCGACAATACTTTTAATCAGAACAATTTTCAAATTCCGTGTTACTTGCGATGAACTATAATGAACTGTTTGAAAACATTATGCAAAAAAAATATATTCAAACTAAAATATTAATGGCAAAAAGGAAAGGAATCCTTAAAACTTTTGGTCAATGTCAGGTTTATTGAACTATCAAAAAAAATAAAAAAATTAACTGACCACCAAGACATCATGAAAAACAAAAAAAAAATTGTCAAAAAATTTCAAGTTTTATGCAAAAAATGCTTCCTTAAATTGAATTTGCATTGAAAATGTTATTAATAAAACATCTGTTCTTCAACTTTTTTTTTGTTTTTAAGTTGAATTCTCGTTCATCTAAAGATGTACATAATATACAAATATTATGCCATTGCTCTTTAAGTAAACAAATACTTTTGCGTGTTTCTCACCTCTTTAATAAATTGTTTTTACAAATTTTGACTTATTGTACGAATTTTTATTTTGTCAGAGGTACATAAGGTATCAGAAAAGAGAATATCAAGTTGTTGTATACCTTCGAGGAATAGTGATCTTACAATTTAGATGAGCATTATGTGTAATTGCCTTAATATTGATTTCAAACTTTTGGAGAATAATGATCTTACAATTCAGATGAGCCTTGAGTAATTGACTTAATTGCTCTAAATAGGAAAAATTTAATCTATTTTTATATTTCAGTCATTCCCTTGTTCAAGATGAGTAATCTTACTGTTGTAAAAATTTATGACAATTATTAGCGAAATTATGATTAGGATCATTAAGATGGTTCTGATTACGATTTCAAAATTCATCTAAAAAAAGGTATACTACATTCTAGGACAACGACAACAATTGTATGTAATATATAATAAAGAGACATTGTGTGGTACTATGACAGATAGGAGATAAATTGTGATCATAAGGAGAGTAATAAAAATCATAATGTTACTTGTATATACATAAAAGGTTTTGGACTATAACGCAACGTTTTTATTACCCCAAACTAAAAATATTTTCGGGGTTACCAATATATCTTCACAAACTTTTTTCTTCACAGTATTTTTTCAACATTGTGTAACCTACAAATCTTCTAGAATCTAGACTACTTGTTCTTAATTTTTATTTGCTCCTTGAGATGTCTTTGTCATCTTCTTGACTTACTCTATTTGCCCAGAAATTAAAGAAAAACAAGTTTTTTTCTAATATAGAATTCAAGTGGCAATAATTTTCATTAGTCTACACAAAAGTACAACAATATTGAATTAACTTACCATCACTAAGCTTAAACATATAAAAAATTTTCATTTTATACTTACCTTATGTGAATTAAAAAAAATTTTTATACAATTCATGAGTAAATGCTTAGCATTGTTTTCATCTTGTTTTAATTTATTTAAGTTTATATTCTTTTTCGGAAATTCAAGTTGAAATCAAAAATGAAAAAAAAAAACCAGGGCAATAAGAAAAGAACTTTAAAACAGAAAAAAAAAATTAATAACAATTATAATAATGGTTCATTTGTGTTTTCCTTGACACTGAAGTAAAATACTTAAAGATCTTAAATTTGAAAATATTTTTCTTCTTCGATGATATAATTTCAATTTTCTCAAGAGAATCTTTTTATTTTATTCTTTTTTTTTATTAATTTTGGTATCAATCCAATTAAAAAGGAAACCATATGTGAGGTTTTTTTTTTTAAACCATTTAAGTTAGCCGTAGGGTTTTATTTTATCGATTATTGATAACTTATTGACTTATACATCATTCCTTATTATTATTATTATTTTTTTTCATTATTATTGACAGTTTTAAAAATTTATTTAATTTATTCGAATCACGCATTAATTATGTTGCATAATTTTATTGATTTATTTATCTCGAATCTAAAGTTATATAAATAATATTGTAATTATTTTATATCATTGTTAATTCATCATTAATTAGGTTGTGTACATACATTATTTTAATTTGTAAATAAGGACATCAAACAGTCAATCTGATTGCAGAGAATTTTAGCATTACAAAAATTCTACCGCATGTTGTAGTATTTATTAGACAATCCCACTAAAGCAAATTATTATTATTATTATTTTTATTATTATTATACATTTTGACATATAATTTTTTTTACATTTTGCATTAATTTAAATTATTTTGTTTTCCTTCTTTTCTCAACAGAGCAGAGCTGACAGAGCAAATCTCAGAGATGGTATTGCTTCAACTGAGAGCTAATGGTGCTGTTTGGCTTTACAAGGACAAAGTATAGTTTTATTCGAAGACCAAAAATTAAAAGAATACAAATTTCTTGAAACCACTTTGCAGCTAAAATGTTTGTTATACTTAGAAAAATTAAAAAATATATTTATGACATGTAATGAGACAAAAAAAAGAACCAAAACGGGGTTATTAAAACATAAGACTTAAGGAAAATTTCTTAAACCGTTATTTTATAAAATGAAAAAATGTTAAAAAAATAATAATAATAATAAAAATATATGTATATTTACAAGAAAAATATAAAATTTGATATATCTTCTATTCCTGGATGTCTACATCCTTTAATATATCAAATATCCTATGTTTATCACACTATAAATATATAAATTTATATGATTTTTGTTTTTTTTTGCAAAAACTTTCGTGATATGAAACAAAAAAAAATGTTAAATGTTGTTAAGAAAACAGTTTTTATTTTTTATTTATTTTTTTTTTTTATTAAAAAACACCAGAGGCGATGAGTAGGAATGATGTTGTTTTTTTTTTTTCTTTATATGTGTACAATGTAGAGTAAAGAAGCCCTAGAGAGACAAAACCATCATAAGCCATCATCAAAAGTTTCAATTTACAATTTTTTTTTTGTTTTATTTCTAGAAAAACAAAAAAAAAAAAACATAAAACATAAAACTGATCATATTATTTTAAAATTTTAGATATTTAGTTTGCATATTTTATTCGATATAATACACATATAGAACTTTTTCACCTTCTTAAACTGTGACAAAAAAATATATATATATAAACACAAGAAACTTTAGTGCGAGAAGTGAATATAAGAAAAAAAAGGAAGCGTGAATTGTATGTGAAAATATCGAGAAAAAAAAATTATAAGTTTTGGTTAATATTTTTTATTAAAAAAAAAATAAGAATGAAAATATTTCAAAATATTGTTTTTCACAAATTCTAATTATCTTTATGTGAATAGTTGATAGTGAAAGATAAAATTTCATTTTTTTCACTTACAAATTATGTTGATTATAGTCTTTTACTAGAATTTTCCAATATAAGTTTTATTAAAAGTATTACGAATATAATTGTACCCAATTTATTTTGATTACTGGAACTATGTATTAATACGTAGACAAATGAAGATTAAAAAAGGAATATTTCGTCTTTAGATGTATTAAAATATTTTCTGAAATAGTTCAATAACTAGTTTCAATGAAAGTTGTTAAATATGATAAGCAAATCATATTATTATCGAAATAGTCAATAGTGTCAAATGGGAATTAAAAATTATAAATAGCTTTTAATATAGGCCTAAATTTTCGAACCACTTTATAAAGTTCCAAAAGTTATTTATGAAAATGTTCGAAAATCAAATGAATTTTTATTACAAAAAAAAAATTATTATTTTAAATCGATATTTGTGGTTCTATCAATAAAAGGTATAATTTTCAAAAGTAAAATTGATACTCACCTCGCAATTTTAAATAAATTACATTTTACACAATGTAACTGCATTCAAATAAATTCAAGTATTATTACATAATGCCAAGTTCATACAAAAAAAAAAGAAGAAAATTTGGAAAATTTATTAACAAATTTTAAAATTAATCATACATAATGGAGCTACGTACATACACACCTCCACATATATTTTATATATCTTAATAAATTTTTAATTAAGTAAACTATATTTTTCATTCTATACTCTCATCAAATTTCTATTCACACGTCACAATTAACATTAATAAATAAAAAATGATTATTACCGGCAATTTAACAGCTTTTAATTTTCCAACATATTATCGTATGCAATACTATGTATATATATAAAAGTGAATAAGACATAAATTTAAAGGAAATACCAAACATATTTCATGTTATTATTAAGTTTGTTATGCACACTTTTTCACACTTCTGTTGCTATGATCTCCCATAATAGGGATTTTCTAAAAAAAAAAAAAAAAAAAGCACATAAATATGTAGGTGTCATGTATATTGGTATCTTTGCACTTAAAACATTATTTTATATTCTCTAAACAACTATGCAACCACCATCTAGCAAATTCATTCATCTAGTGATTTGTGTATGCAAAAAGAAAAAAGAAAAGCGGATAAATATGAATGAATGAAAAACCATATGCGGAATTTCCAACATAAATTTGTCTACATTTCCATATTGCATTACATATATTCTTAGTGAACATTTTAAATAACGACATAAAAATTTATGTTATGCAATTTTAGTTAAATTTTTTTTCATATATAATTTTATATAATTTCAATTGATTTTTGTTCAGACGAGAGTGTTTTAATTTCTTAATATAAGCACAAATTAAATAAAATTATAGTAAGAAGAAAAGTATTTTATACAAAGAGTTAGTGGTTAAATTGAAATTATTTCCAGATAAAAAGTTAAGATAAATTGAATGGCGAATATTATTTATTTACTATATTGCCTATAGAAGGCTTAAATATATGTTTTTTTTAAATCTTTTTTTTTCAATATAGAAACTCGTACTCTAAAAGTATTTCACTTCAGGGTAAAGGCTTTTTTATATATATATAAATACGCCTAAATTGTTACGATTCTTTATTTTTTTTATATAGATTTCTCATTGAATTGTACAGGCAATCAAACAAAAAAGACGCAACATTTTGCGGTAGTGCCTCTTTCACACAACATATATGTATTTGTTTAATTTTTTTATTTTTATTTTTTTTGCAATATATGGTTAACAAAAAGTACATAAATTGCATAAAAATGTAGCAAAAGAATAATTGTCGGCACAAAAAAAAATAAAAACAAAACAGTTTGTGGGAAAAAAAAAGAAAGAAAATCTTTTTTAAAAACTACCTACATGTGAATGATTTAGACGGAAAAAAAAAATCTCGTTATCGTATGAGAATAGAAAAAAAAGGACAATAAAAATGCACCATGATTCTATGATGCATAAGAGTTCTACATTAAGGTTCATAACAATATTTTTATATTCAGTTGGGCTTTTTGGCTTTCTGCTGTTTTTGCTTAGTGGCGCCAAATACAATTTTATTAAAAAAAAAAAATAAAAATACTAAAAAAGAATGTTTTTATGAACTTTTGATTGGCAAAAGTAAAAAAAAAAAAAATAGTAATAAAAACTTTATGTAGTTTTTACTTTATACTTCAGTTTCATATTATATGGGATATTTAATTTATTTTGATTTTGATTCACATAAATAATGAAATGTTTTTTTTTTCGATTCAATGGCCATTGTCCACGATTTTCAATTTTCAAATTTTCTTATGCACACACCTGAAGTATGTTTTTGGCAGAATTAAAGAGTATTTTATTAATTTAAGTTTTCACATCCTAAATTAGATGTGACTAAGTTTATAAAATTTAATAAAATATAAAATTGAGTAATAAATTAAGTAATCTAAGTAGATAATTTTTTTTATCAAAATGGGAAAACTGTGAACGTTTTCAATTGTAATCCTATACCGTCCTGAATACCTTGTTTGTTAAATTTTTAATTAAATTACGTTTATACATCTACATTTTGATTCCTTAGCGTTTCTGGAGCGGAAAAATCATAACATAAATCGCATCACAATAAGAACATAATTATCGATATAATTATTCCAAGCCTAGATAAAGAAAAAAAATTTAAACATGTTTGAGTCGGCCGTCATGCCGAATTGGTATTGCCATTATCTTACGGCGTGTTCGGTCGTGGGTTCGATTCCCACCTCGGACTTAACTTTGCCTTAATTTTTTGATTTGTCCACTTGAATTAAGTGTTTGTGTTGTTTTTAATCATAGTTCATTTAAGTTTTCATTTAGGCTAAATTTTCTTAATACCAAATTTTTTTTGTATTTATGGTGTTTGAAGCATTCCAACATTAATACAATATTTTTCTAGTTTTTATGATATTCGAAAAAAAAAAAAAAGATTTTCTTTTTGTTAGCTTTTTAACAGCCTGTTAGAATATCCTAATAGTTTGTTTTTATTATTTTGCATTTTTTTTTTTCTTCTTTAGATTTGGTTTGTTTGTTTTTATGATACATGTTTTGTGCAATTTTAACACTATTAGGATAATAAAAACGTTAGTTGGTTTATTCTATTTTTTTTTTCTTTTTATTATTTTCATTTTTTTTTTTTTTTTATTATTTTTGAGATAGATTGTACGGAAAATTGTTAGCAAATCAAGGAAATTGCCACAATGGACTTCAGAATTGCATATATATAAAATGATAAAATTGAAAAAAGGAAAATAGAACTTTTTTTTTTGAAAAAAGAATTAGAGCTATTTTGTTTCCCAGATGGTTGGTATTTGTCGTGCATTTTTTCTTGTTTTTGCATATTTGTTGATTCTATATATGCAACATATATGATGGTATAAATCTACATATCTACATATTATGTATATTGGGTTTGAGTTGTGAAAATTGAAAAATTCATTGAAAATGTATAGCTTCGTCGCGATATTTGTTTTTTTTATTCTTCAACATAGAATAAAAAAATAAAAGTTAGATTATGCTTTTTTTTTTTTATTTTATGTTCAAAGTGCATGCTTGTTATAAAGATTAATTTATTGGAAATGGTATGAGGAAAAAAAAAATATTTTCTTTTTTTTTCTATTTTATTGTTTTTTTTTTTTTGTTGATAGAAGATTTTTGAAAGCAACAAGTTGATGATATGTTAAATTGGAATGATGATGAATTCGTTGATTTTTTTTTTCCATATTGCAATAGAAAATAAAATGATTTGTGTTTTTAACAAATTTTTATATGTACATATATATGTGTATATTTTAAACGGTTGATAGATTAATTGCCTGATTGAAATATTAATTGAAGTAAGAGAGAAATTATGTTGTATAGTATAATATGTATAATGTTCCAGGTAAGATAATAATATGATTTCATTGAAAAGGAGTATTTGAATTTGAACAAATTAAACTCAATTTTATGTAAAACATGAAAGAAATCAGAATAAAATAATTAAATATTAGATAGAATTGACAACTGTAGATATTTTTGGGTATATTATATTAATAATGTTAAAAGGTTGGTATTAGATATATTGCTTTAGAATTTACTAAAAAAAAGGTCTATAAAACGAAGAAGGAATAAATTTTTAAAGTTTTGTTTTCAAATGTTAATTCAACAATGCTGTGTTATTTTTGAAAGGAATTATGTCCATAATATTGTACATAAAGTTGTTATAGCTTAGAATTTATAAAATTCCATTTGTCGAAAATGGAAAAGGAATGCAGAATATGATTTTCGGATTTAAATACATGATAACCCCCCCTGTATTCTATTTTTTAATTAAAACTGGTGCTCAAAGGTAAAATTCGGGAAAAGCATATGAAAATAATTGGATTTTTCTTTTCGCAACGAAAATGGGTTATAAGTCAGTTGGTATAGTAAGTTTTGGGCCACGATCAATTTGACTTCTAGGATAGTGCATTTTTCCAATTTCAACATCAATTTTCTAATCGATATATTATAGATGTTTCCAAATGAAATATTTTTCAAATGAAAAATCTGGGTATATAAATATCAAATTATTCATTTAATTTACATAATGAAAAAAGAAAATTCATATATTTCATAAAAAAACCTTTAAGTACAAAAAGTCCTTCAAATATTTTTTTTTTGTACATAATTTTTTTATTTTTGTTCATATCCATAAGCTTAAAAAAATTCTATTTAAAAAAAAATTTTACATTCAATTTTAGATATATTTTGTGTAGAACTAAAAAAAAAAATTTAATTTAAAAAATCTCTCTGGAAAAATCGTTTATGCAAACTTTATTGCACTTTATCCATTTATGTTGTACATATATGTTTTTTTTTAGCTTTTTTATTCTTGCCTAACCATTATATAGTTTTTGTTACATTGTTTTTTTTTGTATAAAAAATTTATTTAGTGATAGAATAAAAATAAACCACTTTTTATTGTGTGATTTGACTCTTCAAAATGTTGAAATAATAATATTCATAGTTTTTGAATAGAAAAAAAAAAAAGAATATATTTTTTTAATAAAATTTTTATTTGATTTGGTCTAGTCAATTGTAAAATTTAATAATTCATAGAATAAGGTTTAGATAAAAATTAACTAATTTTTTATTTTTTTTTTGTTTTTTATTTCTTCAAGCCAAAGTGTTTAGGGTTCATTTTTTGTCACTAATACTAATCAAATAAATTATTTTCTAAGAACTGAAAGTGGTATTAAACGAGTATGGAAAAAAGCTGATATATGTAAGTATAATGGGAAATTTCATTTTCATAGTGGTATTGCAATTTCGCTTTTCATACAGTTTTTTTAATTGATGATGTGTACTCAATTTAATGTGATTTTATATGAAAACGATGAAAATTTTTTATTAGAAAAGAGCAAAGATCAATAACACAAGACAACGTTTATGTTTCAGGTTCTACAAAACAACATATTAAATATTAAAAACTTTAAAATAATTCAATTCAATTCATATTTTGTATTTCCAAGATATTTCAATTTACAAATTTTTTTTTTATTTTTCACTTATATAATAATTGACTTACAGAGCTAAGTTTTGATTTATTTAAAATCACAAAAAAAAATTGTATACATTTTTTGTAAAATTATTTAGTAGGGACCTTAAATCCTTTTGTCAAAATTGTGGTTATAATAGATTGGTTTAAATAGAGTTCAATCTATTTAAAGTTCGAATCATATTGTTACTTTTTTGTACACTTATTCCATGAATTTTTTTTCTCCAATTTTTATATTTAGGTACTTAGATAATATTTATTTCACAAATTTTCTTTAGCATAATTTTAAATCTAAAAGATAATTGTAAAGTTTTCAGTACATATTGTAATTGATGCATCAGTGGAATAGTTTTGTTCTCAAATTTCATAATTATAAGGGTTAATTAATCCTCATACAAAATTAATTTAGAATTGTCCTTATTATACCTGAGGAATATTTTATAGTTAAATGCATTAATTGTTATATACATAATTAGTTGTAATTTAAATGATACCTTACAAACTATTTAGAAAAATCATTAAATCTATTACCTCAAATTTTTTTGCAGGTTCAATTGTTCTCTATTTATATATAATAACACGATAATCCTTTCTAATCCTCATTTAACAACCAAATGTATATAGACAATAAATAAGTACGAGCGCAGAATAGAGAATTATTTAATACTATTTTATAAAATTTTATAATTAAAAGATATCCTCTGAGAGACATTAAAAAATATGATTTATTAAAAGTTCATTTAGTTTTTAGCTTTTTTTTTGTTATGAATGAGTTGGAAATAATTGGGAAGATTAAAGTTTTCAAAAAAAAAAACAAAAAATTAAAATATAGTAGTGTGCAAAATTGTTAAAGCTTAGAAAGCTGTTCTCATAACAGATATCCGTACTTAAGGCATCACGAACAAAAATAACTTAATTAACAAACTTCTGAATTTAAAAGATATTTTATTTGTAAAATTATGCAATTTTTGAATATAAAAACATTATTGGAATTTGTTTTTAAATATTATTAAATATTTATTAATGCTCTTTTTTTTTTACAACAAATACTGGAAAAGAGAAAAATTGAGCCAGTATTTTCTAAATTTAATTATGATTGCAAAAGTAATATTCAGTTTCTTAATTGCAAAAATATTTTTAAGAAAATGCTAAAAAATATCTATTTTGAAATATCGAAGAAAAATATAATATTAGTAATTTCGTCCTTCAAAATTTTTTATCTCCTTAAACTGTACAATTTGAAAAAAAAAAAAAAAAAAAACAATTAAAAGGATGAAGGGATACTCTGGCCAAGTCTGTATTGGAATATAGACCAAGTGCAAAATTTTGAAAATGAGTTAATGATACTAAATAATGTGACCTAAACTCAGTCACAACAAAAAAAAAACTATTAGCTTCCTAAGCTTTCTTTGGATTATAAAACTTATAATGATATTTTGCATTTGATTTTATAAATTAAATCGTTTGTATTTCTAAATAATGAATTTTTCACGAGATGGCCTCAATTAGTCAATTTCTAAATAATGATAATAAATAAATAATAAATAAATAATTATTCAATTATACAAATTATTAATTTGAAAACAACATTTTTTTATAATCTTATATGTGGTAGAAATAAATAATATAGGACTGACGAAGTAGAACTGACATAGAACTGACATTGAACTGACATAGAAAGATATGATACTTATATAATTCTTCTTCACACTACTGTAGGTCTGTAGATATCTTTTTGACCAAAATATGACACTTTACATTTATTCAACACTGATCCATCGTTAACATCTTTCGGCAGATTATTGTCCATTTTTTTCTTTTATCAATTCGGTATATTTGTTATTCTTCAAGGAGACAAAAATTAAAAATCAAAATAAAGCAATTATTTTTACACACTTACCTTAACGCGAACAATTTTGGCGGCTTTTTTTTTTAACTTCAAGGTTTTCAATTAAAAATTCACTTTAAACTTTGTTTGGTTTTTTCTTTAAAATATTTTCAATAATATTTTTATTTTTTTTTTTTTAACTAATTTTTTTTTTTATCTAATTTTTTAATTATCTAAAAATTTTTGAATAACATTTTTTTTTTTTTTACATTTTCAAATAAAAAGAAAATTTTAATTTTTGTTTGAAATTCTTATAAATTTTCAAAATACCTTTTTAATGTTTTTTTTCGGATTTTTTAAATTAAAAATTTTTCTGCAAATATTTTTTCTTTTTTTCGTTTTCTTACATTTATTTCTTTATATTTAATATTTTTAAAACTTAGCTTTAGAGAGTTTAAAAAAAAACTAAATAAAAAAATTTTTCACATGAAAACTGATTTCTTTTCTTTTTTTTTAACTTTTCCTACTAACCAAAAAATAAAAATGATTTTTCTACCGTTAATTGCTTTTAACCGTTATTAGGATTTAATTACTTTGAAGATCGAAATGAAAATGCACAAAAATAGAGTCGAAAAAGCTTCAGTCAAAAATAATTTCAAAAGAAAAAAAAAGGAAAAGAATATAAAAAAAAATATATAAAAAAAAAATGTTATAATGTGATCCAAAACATACAAAAAAAAAAAAGTCCACTATCCTATCGATAAAAAATGTATGGTTTTTTTTTCGGAAAAAAAAAATAAAAAAAGTTTATTTTTATTCGCAATTTTTTTTTAATATTTTTTTTTTTTTTTGGTTTTTTGTTGTTGTATTATCGGTTTGTCTTGTTGAAATTTTTTTCTCTGTACATAGGTATAAACAAAAAATAATAATAATAATAATAAAAATAAAAAATAATAATAAATAAAAAAAAAAATAAATAGAATAAAAATTTTGTTTTGTTTTTTTTATTATTTTTTATTTTTTTGGTAAATAAAATATTATAACATACTTTGTATCCTTTGAAAATACATATATGTATACGTATATCATAACAATCAATAATTGAATTATGATATTTACAGAATAGTTTTCTATATAATAATATTGTATAAAGTTGAATTTTTGAACAAAATTCCTTAATTCGATAATTAGAATTTTTGTTTTTTAATTCTATTTTAAGGTTTATTTTGAGTACAATTTTCAATTCTAAAAAAAACCAAAACATAATACATACCTTATTTGTTTCTCTGTTATCTTAACATTTTCTTATCTTAACATTCTGTTAACTTAACATTTATTTTCTTCTTAACTTTAAGATATTCTTCTTCTTCGATTATGATTGATTACTATTCGTAGGCCTATAATATAGAAGATTTTACTCATAAACTGTAATAACTATTATATTTTTTATATATATTATAAACCTCAATGTTTTTCTATATTATAATACTAATTTTCTGTATTGCAAGGAAATAAACATAAACATAAAAAAAAAACATAAAAAAAAAATATAAAAAATTTCTACTCATATAAGCAACAACTACAATCATTATTATAATGATGAAATATAACCAAAATTGCTCATAGAAAGTGTATATATATAAATAGGCCTGTGTATTGATGGTTGTTAAATAAATATACATTAAGTTAGCCTCTTGGTCAAAAAAAAAATGAAAAAAATCATTGCAAAAAAATGAAATGAACGTTTAAAAAAGTATGAAAATTTTTATTTTTTTTTTAAATGAGAATTCTCTTTTGCACTTAATGAAAATAGCATTGATTCAATGCGTTGAACAAAATTCAGCTAAGGATATAATATTGCTATTATATGTGTTAATATTAAATGGCAAAATTATAATTAGCATGAAATGGGAAGATGTTATGAATATAGACTTTAAAAAGGTCTGCTAGAAATTTACAGGCGCTAGATATGCTGTACTGATAGTGGAAGCTCGACAAGGTTATTTGCTTTTGAATATTACTCATAACCTATTTGGAGAAAATATTGATTCAAGGTCCCCATTCTAATCATTTACATTTTAATAACTCAAGTAGATTTTTGAGCAAAATGTGAACTTAATTTGAACTTAAATAATACATTCTAAACAATTTCAACAAAATGCTTTATTTCAAAAACTCCTTTTATAATAACTTTATATAAACCAGAATAAATAAAATAAAAAGCTTTAAAAATTGTTATCATTAAGGATATTCACAAATATATCTTTTCCTCAATTTCAGGTATATAACTTTTCCTTGACTTCATTCTTCACATTAAATAGAAAATTGTTAATTTTTCTGCACAAAATTTTCTTACAGTGCATTTAAGGACATTTGAAAAAAAATAAATAAAAAAAATGAACCTGAATTTGACTTTTTTTTTTTATGTTTTGCATTTATGTGTATATTTTATGTTTATATTTTTATATTTAAAAATAAAAAAAAATAAAATAAAATAAAAAATTAAAAAAAATTTAAAAAAAAAAATTGGAAAAAAAAAGATTTGGCAAAAAAGAGGAAGAACAAATAGACAACCGATATAAAATTTGACACCGCAGCTGCAGTGTGAGGGAATCGACAACATGTTTAGTGCGATAAACAGCAAAAAATATAAAAATCATTATTAAAAAAAAAAAAAAAAAACAACGACGGACGGCACATATAGAATATGCGTATATCAATAATGCATTTTTATTTTTTATTTTTTATTTTATTTTTTTTTTAATAAAAACGTAAACTATAAACATATCTATATATACAAATATGTTTATAAATATCTATATAGATTATTATGGGCTCTTTTAGCCTTATTGTATGCGTGCAAAAAAAATAATAATAATATTTTTTTTTTTCCTTTTTAATTGTATGTGAAATTCTTTTTCTAAAAAGAAATAAAAAAGCAAAATTTTTTTTTGAAAAAATGCATGTTTGATGTTGTACATAATAAAAAAATTAAAAAAAATATTTTCACAGGACGAAAAGAACTAGGTACAAAAAGTTTTTGTTTATTCTTTTATATACACAGATACTTCTGTGATATGATTATAAAAATTATAAATATTGGGATTAAGGGATTTTTTTGAATAAGTTTTGTTTTTAATAAATTTTAATTAATCTAATTTTTGCTTTTTTTTTTTCGAATATCTAATCTCTTCAAATTGATTAAATTAAAGTATACTTATGTATGTACTTAAAATAACGTTTGATAGTTTGCTTTTAATTAATTAAAAAAAATTCACTTCTAAAACAATTTCAGTTTTATATTGAATGTAAAACAAAAAAAAAATTAACCCTTGATTTCACTCCCAGCCATGGTGCAATATGCCAAAGTGCGAGAGTCTTATATGCAAATATGTTGGTTAAAGGTATTTAAGGCTGTTAGAAACACAATTTACATTGTTTAGCGCACATTATAATACTTAATCTAATACTTATTTGATTACTTTACAGGGAAACAGACTTTTGTTTCCATGAAAAAGTTACTTCGAAATCCGGAGTTGTAACCATATTGTAACCATTCTCAGATTTTATACATATTACACATAATATTAATCTTCATTATTTTGAATGTGTAACGAATTTTCAACTAATTCCAATAAAAGACAATGTCATTGCACAAAACATAGGTGACTTTATTCAATTCAAATATACACAAATATAAGTTATATATTTATGAGGCTTTAAAAAACATACATCATTTGCATTTTTATAATAATCGTAATATTTCGGAAATAAAAGGAATAGGTGTGATTATAGGAATTATTAACCCATTTAACATATTTTTATTTAAATAATATATTCATTCTTATGTTAATATACTTGTATTTAATAAAATTTTACAACAATAATATTGTTTCCCCAAATTGAACTAATGTGACTTCGTAAGCTGTAATTCTATATTATCTGAGGCTTCATATTCAACATTTTCTTAGTAACTTTTTCATTTTAACATTTTCTTAGCAAATTAACTAATGCAGATACTTAAGGCTTCTTAGAAGAAAATATTTGTACATCAATTAATTTTTTATATAGTAACATTCATAATTTATTAACTTCCTCATGCTATGCTAAAAGATATTGTATTAACTAAATGTGATAAACAAATATAGTCTGTTATCATCTTTACAAGTCAAAAGTATATTCTATTAATTAAATGGATTAATTGGGTTATACGGGTAATTGAATTTTATATTTGATTCTGACTATTATGGTTATTTTATTTTTTTAAATCTACCTTTTATGTATATTTAATTTAAAATAAAAAAAATAAAAAATAAAAAAATAAAAATTTCTATTTATTTCATTTTGTTCTATTTTTATTTCATTCACTGAAATTATTGTTGTAATAAAAATATACACGTTAGAAGAATCTCATTCCAGGAAAATTTTTATAAATATTTTTTTGTTTTTTTAACATTTTGTTGTAATGTTGCTGCATTCAAAAGTAAAATTATGGTGTCTGTAGCGAAAATTATATATATTATTTGAAAAAATAATTTTCCATGAATCAATATACCGTGAATATAATATGTTAAATAGAAAAAACAATTTTTTTTTTTTGTATTTGAGATATTAATAAATTATCTTAAAGGACTTACATATATTATTCATATATTTAGTAAAATATTTAAGCCCTATATTTTTGATAATTATATGTATATGATTAAATAAAAGCATTTACTTGAAGTAATTAAGTTGAGGAACAAGCAACAACTAAAATATGATTCGACCATCCTTTATTGCTGCCATTAAAATTTTAAAATCTAAATATACTTCAAGTAAATTTTAATTAGTAGAGTAGTAGTTCTTAATAGTTAAAAATTTTTAAATCGTATATAGAAAAGCATATATACGATAATAGCTTGGATGTAAGATGTAATCTTTCACCCTTTTGATATCGTAAAACTTTCGAAATTTCTATGCACACATGGTATAAGATTAGTGTTAAAAGCATAATTTTTTATGGTGTACTATTTTGAGTTATTTTTCATGCAGCTCCATTGACTTTTACAATTAAATAAGTTTTACTTAATTTATAATTTTTTTTTTTTTATTTATATATTATTTTCGGCATTCTCTTTTGATTGAAACCTTTCAGATACATGCCTGCTGTACATACATATAAGCAGTCACGTAAGTTTTTTTTAATTCCCCAATATACAAAAAAATTTTGATACTACACATGTGTAATAAACTTAACGAAACTTTTTTTTCCATCATTATATTATGTATTTACATACATAATATTGCCAAATTTTGAAATAAATTGCCAAAAATAAAAAAAAATAACTTTTTTTCTTTGCTTGATCCATATGTATTGGTAAGCAAGATTCCCCTTGGATGTCTAGCAACGTGTGTAGGTTAACAAATTGTTAGGAAAATTTTGTAATTCAATCAAGTTTAAGAAGAAAGGGGGCAAGAAAGGTTCTCTACAATATTTTGTTAGCTAAAAACTGGAAATATGCATTTTTTTTTTTGCTATAAGGCTAGAGGGGTTACTCTATCAGTATTTTACTTTAAGATTTTACAAGGTGACTAGGATTAAGTTAAATTTTGGTGCATTGTATTGAATATGTGAGAATTGTAATATTATACTAAGTAATGATTCTACTCAGTTCGATTCAAGCACGACAAGTTATTTTGTTGTTTTGTTTTAATTAAACTATGAAAATGTAGATTTGTTGGCTGAAGAATTGGTTGCTATTTAACAAATTAAATTTAAGAAGTCTCAAATTCATTTCGGTTGACGATATTGTAGATTGAAACGTAATTCATTTATAGTTCTCGATAGACATTATACAAGTAAATATGTGTGTTTAAAACAAGTAAATATGTGTTTAAAACAAGTAAAGACTTAAATTTTAACTTTTAGTTCGGAAAAGTTCTTCATAATTTTTTTTGTGTCCAAAAAAAGATATTGGAAAATAATTTTAATACAAAATTCAATTTTAGAACATTAGAACTCATGCAAAAAAGCACCTTGTTAGTTCTAGAAAAAAAAAGTATGTTTGTTCTTAGTATTTTATTTTTCTCAAATATTAAATTAAATTTTTATTATGATCAAATCAACTAAGTATTTCTGAGATTAAGCCGCGCAAAAATTTACGGGGTTGTGTTAATGTTTTTTTTTTTGCATTTTTTATATGCACATTGAAATTCTATGTATTATATAGTATATAAATATGGACTATGCTTTTAAGGTCTATAAAATTACATTATTGTGGTTCAAAGACCGTTCTTCAAAATATTAGTTTTTTGTGTTTTTTATTATTATTTTTTTTTTAGTTTTTTTTTTTTTTTTTAGTTTTTTAAAACTGACTCGTTCTTGTTATATTCTTCATACTTGGATAATTTCTTCAGAATCTTTATTAATAACCTGAATTTGTTTGTTTGTCAAATAAAAATTTATAGCTGACATTTAATTAAAGTCATGAGTTATATGTTAATTATTGAATAGTAGTGACGTATTTTCTGAAGATTAAAAAGGAATTTCACAAATAAATTTAAAAGAAAAAAAAAATATTGCACATATTACTCATAAATTAAACAAAGTTGAAAAGTTAGAAGAATATGTACTTTGAAAAAGAATGAACCAAGAATGACGATTTCAGATCATAGTCAAATTCTGAAATTCATGATATGTTTAGTTTACAAGATCAATTTGAATATAACACCATTGGACGATCGAGTATAGATCAATCGAATAAATATTTAGGCAACTTTAATGGTATGTTTGAATCATGATGTGTTTAGTTTATCTGCATATAACACTATGCTCCAAGATCAAGTTTAGATTTAAATATATTCATTAGAGTGATTGTTTCGTGATGGAGGACATACTCTGCGATTTAATCGTGATGGAGCAACATCTCTGCAACAGAAAGTTTAATTATCCGCTAAAGCTATATTGAAATACCGCTTTGTCGTAATTTCAAGCTCAATTTACCATTTTACCAAAAATTTAATTCTAGAAAGAATCATTTGTTATTATTTTTTGTTAATGCGCAAATAAAAAAAAAAACAAAAACAAAAACAAAAAGCCAAAATTTTTTAGCTCTGCATTTTTGCTGACAAAAACTGGAAAAGGGTTATTGACTGCAAATCCTCGCGCGTTCTTCTATTCGAATCATAACAAATGCAATGAATTTTAAAAAAAAACATTTTTTTTTTCAAAAATACATACTAAATATGTATGTTTTATATTAAAAAAATAAAAAAAATAAAAATAAAATTCTTTGTAGATTCTTATAAGAATATGAGTGTATTTGTTGCAAAAATATCCAAAAAATAGAATGAAAAGATCATTGCACTTATTTTTTTTAAGTATAGATAATAACATAAAAATAACTAATGATTTTTAGATGTGTACTATACATAGTATGTTATACATTATGTACAAAATTTTAAATACATAAAATATGTGAAACAAGCTCTAAATAGGTGTGGCTCCAGTTTAAATCACGTATTAGGTATTACATATAGTATAGATATAGAGTATTTTTTTTATAGATTCTATAATCTTTTTTATTTAAAAATTCGGTTTCGATAGTTAATTATACTTTAGGCTTTCACTATCTGTACAGAATTTGTTTTTAAATTTAACCAACAAAGGTTAAAATTAATGAGTATATCGTATATATATACGATAAAAGTAGCAATTTGTGGTTAATCTACGACAAATTTAACTAATTTAATAAGCCTATTTTCCTAGAAAATTTGATTCATGTTTCTAAAAGAATGACGTTCGTATCACTGTGGCTATAAATCATACAATGTGAAAGAAGGAAATTAAGAGAAAATACTTGTAAAAAGGTTTCGAATATCAAGGAAATTCAATTAACTGATAGCATAGATTAAGAATACACAAAGATGGTTTGTGTATTCTTCATTTATGCTGATAGTTAATAGCTTGTGGTTTGTTGTAAACCACAGCATTCCTGTATTTTGATAAAAAATATTAATAATAGGACAAAAATAATGGATTATTGTAATAAATATTACTTTTTTCGTAATAGAAATGACAAAGTCATTAAGTGTAAAAGCTACGTTTCCACATTTTTGAGGTATACAAATATGTAAATATTTTTTGTCGAAAGTTGGTTTTTTTTCATTTTGATTGATCAACTTCAAAAAATAAATAAAACTAAAGTGTTTCAGAAATTTTGTTTTTTTATAGTACAAGAATACAAGTATAAGTATAATATGAGCATATAGTATCAATATAGTGTAAGTATATGTAGGTATAGTATAAGACAGAGATTTATCCTTGAATGATAATATTGATTTATTAAAATTATTTAAAAATTATTTTAATTTTCCATTTTTCTATTTTATGGTTAATTTAAGCTAGGAATACATTTTTGTCCAAAATTGTTCAAAATATTACATAATTTTATGCCTAATCTATATCAGTTTGAAATTATAGGTATATGTAATATACTTATAACAAACTATCAAACATTTCATTAAAATTTGCTCCAAACTTGCAACTTTTTGTTTTAGAGTGATATAAAAATTTCGTAATTTTGAACTAAAAACAAAACTATTGAATAAAACCTTTTTAACTGCCCCAAAACATAAATTTAGCCATATCCTATGACCAAAAAAAAAAAATTTTAAAAATAAAAACATATCAAAATAAAATTTCAAAACATAAAGATTTCTCTTCTTTTATTATCCCCAAAAAAAACAAAAAATTTTGGCATTATTTGCCTTTAACTTAAAAAAAAAAAAGAATTTTAGGTTTTTTTTTTTTATTATTTTTAATTTTCAAATGTATCGAATTGCATCACGACCTACATAGAGAATGAATTGCACAAATTACAAAGTCAATGCAAGCCCAAGGAAACAAAAAACTTTGCCCACAAAAAAAAAACAAAAAAAAAAAAAAAATGAATAACTTAAAAAAACATATCTTTTATGCATTTTTTATTATCCAAGCTGAAGAAAAAAAAAATAAAAAATATAATAACATTAAAAAAAAACAAAATCTTTACTTTAGATATTTTTTCACCAAGCGTACATTTTTTGTTTTTTTTTTTTTTTTTGATAATTTTTTTAAGGATTAATGTCTACTTTTCTTTTTTGTTTTTTTTTTTGTTACGAAACTAAGCTTGCATCGCGTAAAAACGAGTATATTTGGGTATTTTTTTTTATATACATATAGTTTTTTTTTTTACAAATAAGATAAATGATTCCATCTATCTCTTTATTATTAGTTTACTTATATAGGTACGTTAAAAACTTGCAATAAAATAAGAAAAAAAAAAATAAGAAACATATTTCTTGGAAAAAGTTTTCTCAATTGGTGTTTCAACAATTCAGTTTTTATTTGCATTATCTTCATAATTTAATATTTCAATATTTAGTATAAGAGGCAATAGATATTCCTATTTTTGTTGTAAAATCCTTAAAAATTTGAAAATATAAAACTAAGCTAATATACTTTTTTCCTAGGAGAACATAGTTGGTGGTCTATTGAAGTTATAATGTAACTGCATCTTGCTTTAAGAGTTCCCAATTAGCGCTTTGTGCTGTTTGGCTTGGACGACATGGAGGTTAAAGAAAGCTATATTTATCCCCTGAGTTTGGTTAAGGATAGCGCAGTAAAGTACAGAGGATTATAATGATATTAATGTTTAATGTCAAAATTTGGCACTTTTTGAAGTTTATTTTTATTGTAATTAATAAATACAAATCTTGACTTTTTTAAAACTCTAAAATAAAAGTAATATTATAACTAAAAGAAACTCATCGCTAGGTACAGGAAGAAATTCAATTATTTAGCCTGCCAAGCTTATATTGGATGAAAAAATTAGTCATTTTTAGATCCAAAATTGTTTATAATATTATCTGTCAAGTTTTTTGCGCTTGTTTCAGGAAGTTGATTACGGATATTTAGAACATTTATATAAAGTACTGGATAGAAATAAATTTGTAAATCAGATAATGGAACTATCAGTTTGCCAATTTAAAATCCGTCACATTACTAACATTCTTAATAAATAGATCAATACAAAACATAAAACTGCAAATATTATACGTATGTAAAATATTGCCAATAATAGATCTATAATCTATAGTGTAATATTTTTCAAAGTTATAACAAATTTAAACTAAAATTTTTATTTTATTACAGCAATATTTTTTCAAACCAAAGCCATAATATTAAGCTCCTTTTGGTTAATACTAACCTTGTTTTTAATTTAAATCTTTTGATATTTTTATAATGTTAATGTTGATAGAGTGTGCAAAGATGCATTTTTTTTGCCAAAAAAAAAAAGTAATAAGAAAAATGACTTAAAATTTGTACAAAATATAAGTCGTAACATTAACAAAGCAGCCATACACATATTTTTCGTAATGAATACATACATAACAATCGTATGTGCATATGAAGTATCTACAAAAGAAAATATAATGCATCTGAGATTGGGCAATTTGATCATGCAAGGTTTCTACGCTGACAATGCATTTTTTTTTTGTGCAAAACCTTGTATGAAAAAAAAAGTTATTATACGAAAAAAAAAAAATTGATTTAATCGAAACATTAAGGGGTTGTTATAAAAGTTTTTTTTTTTTTTAATTTTTAATTATTAATGAATATATTTCCATAAAAATTATTACACCTTATTATTATATTATACAGAAAATTTAGGCCAAGGAAAATTCACGGAAGTAATTTTATTTTTATACGGATACAGCTACAACTTAGATTCAAAGCACAATAATTTCTTCTTTCTACACTATCCTGGTTTTTGAGAATAGTTCATTAGAATAACCAAATTATTTCCAGCCAAATATTAACTATAAACATCTCGTTTTCATCTGATTTCACGAATTTCAATATTAAGAAATTTTTGATTGATGGTCGATTGATTCAAAAGTTTAGTATATCGTTGCTGACAATACTAGAAACTGGCTTATTGAATTCGCCTAAAATTTATAATTAATTTTTTTAATAATAAAAATAAAATTTCTTTAACAATATTTCATTGATACAAGACAGAATAATTGTATAGAAATTGTATCCAAAAATGTAACATGAAAATTAAAATAAAAAAAAAAAAAATTCCAAAATATAGGTACATTATTTTTCGGTTTCTACGAAAAAATGGGGGGAACCTAAAGTAAAAACTTTTTTTTTTTTTTATAATATTAAAACATGCGCACGCAGTTAAGATATTTCTTTTTTTTTTAGATTTTTTTTTTTTAGAGAGTAGTTATATATTTTTGGTAATTGCAATCATGAAAAACTTGCACGATATAAATTGGGATGATTTGAAAATTTTATGTTTAATGCACCTAACATAACAATTGTTTTATAAATCAAATAGTGAAACCTTGTATTTATGATAGTATGTTATAGAAATTTATTCTATTTGACTTCCAAAGCCTGAAATCTGGTTTTGTTTTCAGATATGCATACATTTTTGTAAGCAATCCTGAGTAAATGCTAATTTTTGCTTATCCTTATCACGTTATGACAAATATGATAAGCTTGGATTTTTTAATGATTGATCTTTAGTGTTTTCATTAGGAACATAAATATATAATTATGCTTTGTGGACAGTGTATACAGATTTCTCCTTACTGCAGCCATAATCTCTGTATGCAAGATAAATCGAATTAATGGATGACTTCAACAAAATTAGCTATGCCATAACAAGGAAAATTGGTTTCAACCTTTATAATTTTCAATATATCTGGTCGTATGAGTATATAGCAATATTTGACATAAAAATTTCAGAAACTCATTTTGTATTAAGGAAATATTTCTTGTAGTTTATTTTTCATTAGAAAAATTGATTGAAACCAAAATTTTGATTATATTTTTAATAATTAATGCAAAATTTTATTTCTATTGCCAAATAATATATTAGTTTTTTATATAATAATTTTCCTTTATAATAATGGGGCCATTAAAACTTAGATTTAATATGAGCAATTCGAGTCGTTTGAATTTGAAGTTTGTGGTAATTAACTTTAAGACTGACGGAAATTCAAGCGGTTGTTTATAAATACATGCAATATAATGTATATATACTTATTAAAATATTGTAAGTTTAATATCAATATGCTTTAAAAAGAAATATCGAATTTTTACAAATAAAAAAAATTAAATTAATGAACCCAATCTAAGCTTTATCAAAAAAAAATTAAATAAAAATAAAAAAGTAATGTGTATGCCAAAATAATTTAATGTTACTTTTTTATGGATTGCATTATTTTTCTTATAGTTTTAGCCATGAAATTTAAGTTTAAAAAAAAAAACAAAAAAACAAAAAAAGAATCTTGAATATGTGCATTGAAGTTAATAAAAATATAGGTTTGGTCTTAGTTAAGGTTCCTCTATCTTAAAAAATAATATGCTGTGTAATATTTTTAGGCAGGTGAAAGGAAACTGGACAACAAAAAAAAAAAAATGGAGTTAATTTTTTTTTTTTTTTATTATTTTTGAACATATTTTGCTTTCTTTCTGGTTTGTACTAAAAAATATAATATATATAAAAATGTTATTATATCTTGTATGAATATTTTAAATTTTAAATTTTTTTTTTAGATAGGATATTTTTTGGTAATTTGAGTTTCACTGCGCAGACTGTACTTTTTAGAAATATTAGACGAATGTTACAACATTAAAAAAAAAATGTTTCAACAATGTTTTTTTTTCCATTTAATTACATATAAATAATGTACATGTATATATTCTGAAGTTATTTTTTATAGGTTCGTTTTTTCTCATCAATATCAAGTTTTTTTTTTTAATATACACAAGATGACGTCAATTTTTGATTCTTTGTATAAAAATAGTTTGTTTAAAAATTTATTATAGAAGAATTGGAAGATTTAATGACACTACGGTTCATTATAATACACTTAAACGTTAATACGTTTTTTGAAAATTATTATTACAAATAGATCAAAAACCTAAAAAAAAAAGAACTACTGCAGTCGAATTCTAACTTATATCATTTAAAAACTTCTTTTGAGTTTGGTAAGAAAGTTAATTTTTCCCGGAAAATTATCGTTTCAAATGTTTTAAAAAAAAATTAAGATCTGGTCCTAATTTGCCATTATATCGTCTGCTCAGAAATGAAACAACGTATGACATTTATACGTCATTATTTGACAATAGCACCATTCGATTCCTCGTACTCGATTTTATAAGTACAACTACTTTGCAATATTCTTAATGTTGATTAAAATGTGTTTTTTAGATGAAAATTGTACGCTACTTGATATTTTTTCATACGTTTTTTTTAATTTTCAAATCTTTAAATTCAAATTACTCGAAACTATACTTTTCATTATACGTTGTTTCATTTCTGAGCAGGCGATATATATTTACGAATTTTAAGCTTAAATTTAAAATTTTAAATGTAATAAAATTAATAATTAAATTATTAAATATAATTTTTTTGTTATTTATTAAAAAAAAATATTGCAAATCCAAAATTTCTAATAAAATCGGAAATATCTTTGCAAACATTTATACTTAATCAATTTATGAACGTTTTTATGATAATTTTATTAACAACCAAATATGCGAAATTCATCTTCCTCTTCTTTCTTGTTGTCATCTATTTTTTCTTTTCAATCAAAAAGATATCCTTTCCCCATATAAAACTGTTCATAAACGTTCTTCTATAGTTACAGATTTAGCTAGAGTTCTTTGAAAGCAACTAAGTAACTAAGTAATGAGAGAAAATTTCATCCTAAAATAATAATTTCTAGGCTTTTAAATATTAACTTAATTTTGAACTTTATTAAATAGTCACACAAAAAAACTTCATTCAAATTAACTAACACGAATTTTTTTATTTTTCTTATTCTAAAGAAGATTTTATTAATAAAATAAAAGTCTGAAGATTTCATAGATTTTTCTCGTATATGGAATAAACCTAATAACAGGAAAAATTTTATTTATGAAGTTTATACGGTTGGTTTTACAAATATGGTTATAAAATCAGAAAAAATAAGGATAAGTGCAAATTGGCTTTAAAAATAAATATAAAAATACAAGAAACAAATAAAATCTAAAATTCTATTCTATTTTTTTATGTGAGTAAAATTTTACTTATTTATTTAGAACGGGGAAAAACATTTTTTTTTTCTGATTCAAAAAGGGGTGAATTTTCTTTTTCTGTAATAACACTAAAAAAAATTCACACTGTTGATTTCATTATATTTTATGGTTGCATTTGAATGCAGTTGTTTTTCAATTAATAAACAGCAATTCAATAATAAACAGCAAATGAAATTAAAAAATGCCAATCAAAAACAATCCTTTTTAAAATGTTTTCATTACAATAAACCCAACTAGCAAATTAGCTGTATAAGAGAATTTGATCCTTTTAGTAGAAAGCTTATGTTTGTATATTCTAGTAACTATCTACAAGAATAATCTGCTAGTTGGGAACACTAAGCTTCAGTAGTACAAGTGTTTATTAAAAGCGGTCTAAAATTCAGATAAGGTACAAGGGCTAAAATTCCAGAGCTATATATTTTATTTAAATCTTAAGCATACATATCAGGATTTACACAGCCGGCCATCAGTTTCTTTCACGGATGGGCGTCTCTGGGTATTTGTTTTCGCTTTTACTTTATATTTGTCTTTTATTAGAGAATAATTATGTCCAAATTATAAAACAAAAAATATTTATACATAAACGTCATACATATAGAAATGACCTTCACCTTTCTGTCTTGTCTAATTCAATTTAAGAAGATGTTTTTTTTTCAGTGAATTTGTACATGAAATTATTACATAAATATAAAATATATGTCTATAATATACAAGTAATATTATGATAGCCACACACAATCAGTGCGTGAACAGAAAATCATTACAATTTTTTTTTTTTTCATTTTATTCCTCATCGAAAAAAGAAAAGATTTCGATAAGAAAAAAAAAACAGAGGAAAAATATTAAGAAAATGCCTGTTGAATATTTTCTTATTCATTTTTATTTTTTTTATTTTTTGTTTTATAAATATAAGATTGAATAATAAAAAAATAAATATTGATGAAAAACATATTGTTATTTACCAAAAAAATGATAAAAAAAAAGAAAATTTTCTAGAGATTAGGTTTTGCGTTACTTTTTTATGTTTTTTTTTCAGTATTGTGTCTTTAAGTTTCAGGGTAACTAAAATTGCCGTCTTGCCGGCTAGCAAATTTTTTCGACTTATTTCATAATAATTCGGGCCGACGCGACATCACATAAAGTTCTGTTAACCTTAATCATCGTTGACAAAATCTTGAATTTTCGTTTGGTAACAATTTGTTAACCATCAAAATACTATGTAGCTCTTAAGTACTTTAATCCCATGACAACAAAACTCTTTTGTATTGCGATTCAATTCAAGATAGTCTTTCGATAACTTAAAAAGTTTTCTTTACAACACAAAAGCTGGTGTCCTGAAAAATTTTCGTAGAAGGAAAACTTACATTATATGAAAGCAAATATTTTTATTATTCTATAGAGATCTTCAAACTATATTAAGCTGTAATAAAATTTACTACAATTTTTCCGATTTTCACAAACAACACTATTTACACAATATCTCAGAATCAGAAAATTCTTCGAAAAAAAAAAAATAAAAAAACCTACCTATATTAGTTAGTTTAGAAATAAGAAAAATATTCTATTTAAGCTTTTATTTTTTTTTCTAACAACAAAAAAAAAAATTTGTTTATTCAAGATGGTTTTTTATATCTCTGTAATGCTTTTTTACCTGTTTGACTGAAATAAAATTCTATTACGTAGGTATATATAGGTAGCAAAAAAAAATATAAAAAATTATATATATTTTCTTTTTTCTTGTTTTTGCGTAATTCAACTGGAATAAATGTCTCAATAATATATTTGTTTTCAAAATACGAAAAAAAAAGTAAAAAAAAAAAAACAAAAAAAGAAAATGATATTCACATCTGTAAAGAGATTTTAAAGTAATTTTTCCTGTAATGAATTTACAATAGATTTTACGAAAATGAAAAATAATGTGCTCGAAATGTGGTTTCAGAAGCTTAGTTTAGGGATTTTGTTAACAAAAATTTTGCAAAATAAAAAAAAAAAAAATAAAGGAATAACATAAAATAAATGAAAATCATATATATATATAAAAAATGAGTTAAAATAATGAAGAAGAATTTCAATAAAATATAATAAAATATTGTTTAAAAAGAAAATTTCTCTATTTTTCATGTATTATTTATATTTCTGTTGAATCCTTGACAGCAGACATTATGTACATTCGTCATAGCTTTCTAAGATTTCTCACCTCTCTCTCTCTTAATATTTTGAATTTGAGACAAGAGTTGGGTTTTTCCTACATTCAAACTTCATTTCGTACATTAGTTATCTACTTTGGACAATCTTAAAGAAAAGTACACATTAATGGTATATTCAAAGCCGAATATAAGACTTTTGGTTCAATAATATGACGTTGAATTTTTAAAAAGTGTTAGAACTTAAAATAGCTTTGATAGTGTTGAGATATTGAATAAGAATAACTTATACTTTTTCTTACTAATGACGCGTGTCTCAAAATACTCTTCCAATTCGTACAATACATAAACAAAGTAAACTTTAATTATAAATATTTCTTTATAACATACGAGTTATTTCTTGGACCTCGCTCTTAAACTATATCTACTTTGCATAGCTTTTGGCTTTTTTCCATACATACCGTGGAAAATACATACCTTTCTAGACATTAAATATTATTTTCTGCAGTGTTACATAGTCGAAAGAAAGAAATTTTGCTGCCTTATTTTCAATTTTAATTTCAATAATTAGAAATCTCGAAAAAAATTTTTTTTTGTTAAATACCTCTTTTCAAAAAAGAAAAATATAAAATAAGTTCTTAAAAAATACAAAAAAAAAATTGCATCTGCATGATTATTTTTTATAAAAACATTGTACTTTTTTTTTTCCTCCATCTTTTGTAACTTGCACAATTTATTACATAATCAGATGATTGCCTTCAAATAACTCATTATAAACAATTTATTTACTATAAAATTATAAAATTTGTTAATTGTACTGGTTTTATATTGGACAGCTAGAAGGTATCTGGTATATGTATATTTTATTATTATATATTTAAGATATAATTATCTTGTACAAAAAAAAATTAAATAAATTCTTGCAAGAAAAATTTTTGAATATTAGAAATTTTTTACATATTAAGATATAAATATACAATGTTCCAAATCAAAAATTCTTGAAGGAATTTAAAAGATTACATCATCTTTGTCTTGTTAGAGAATATAGGATATACCGTCATCGTAAACGAAATTACATATACAAAAAATAATATACAATTAGGATTATTAATTCACAATATAAATATAATAATAAATTAATTTCAATATTTATTTGTTTTTTTTTTTGTTATGATTGACATAAGTTCAATCACAATATTATGCATATTGATAATATTTTGATAACATCATTGACATCGTTACAGACGAAAGCTGCAGAGACATTTTTCATTTAGCATTATTTAAAGAATATAAGAAAATTTGAATTTATTAAGTATTTTAAAAGATTTTAAACTACTTTATGAAAATTTTTGAGAAATGTTGCTCCTAATTTGAACGAGTGATAGTACATTATATAGCTATATGTCTTTATTAATGTCTAGTGACATTTTTATTTTTTTTAATTTAACGGAGAACGGACAACAATTGAGATAACTTCTCTAACATTAAGAATAATAATTAATAATAAAGCTAATAAAATGAATCACTACAATTTGTTATATTTAATATACTGATGAGATCAGAGTGGACGAACGCGATTAAAACAAATCGAATTTTTAAGTTTTTAGGAAAAAATAACGAGGCCTTACTTGGCTTCCTTTTGATGACCTAATACATCTTAGTCGTTTTTTTTTTTTGTTGACCTAATAGTATTGGTATTTAATTTTAATTTTAATTATTAATTAATTATTAATTAAATTTTATATATTTTTAAAACATGAAATATTTTCTTAATTATTGTTCCTGAACCCTGCAGTGCTGCTGTATTAAGGAAAATTTAGGCAAAAAAATCATCCGACCATAAATAAATAATATACATATAAATGTATATAATTTTTTTTTTTTTAATTAAATATTCAACAAAATCAAATGGTCCATTTAGCAATTGTAAGCCAGCAGCTCTTCATATACAATTTTTTTTTTTGGTTTTTTTGTCTCGCAAATAATTATGATGATGTCGAAAAAAATGTGGATTTGCAAAATAAAAGTATGAATTTCGTTCAAAAAAAAAAATGTTTTTTTATATTTCTACATTTTTATTAAGTTTATTTTTATATGCTCTCATCTTCTCTAACCTAAAAATAAAACATATATTTATAAATTGCATATTATTTTTTTTAAATAAAAAATACTTTTCACATTATATTACGTTTTTTTTTTTTTTCGTGCATCTATACAGATTGCACCACTTTCACCTCATTGTACACACAAAATTTGGTGTTATTCTCTATGTGTACTATAGTTAGTTAGATAGTTATTATTATTTTTTGGGCTTTCATAATATTATGTACAAGTATATACAATAAACAGAGTTATACGTATATACGTATGTATATTATACCTACTTATATTTTTTTTTAAATAATTTTTTTCAAAACAAAGTTTTATTTTTATTAATGTCCCACTCTTACATATAATTATTATTATTATTATTATTTTATTACAAAAATTCGTATATATATTTTGCATGCATTTCTAGATAGATATATGTATATATAATCATATCATTTTTTTTTTGTCAATAAAAAACTAAAAAAAAAAAATTACAAAAAAAAAATCATAAAAAAAAAAAATTGATAAAAAATTAAAAAAAAAAATCTTATATGTTGAAAAAATTTGCATAAGTTTTTTCATAGCTCCTCTATATAATAGATAACTTTATTTCCACATAATTGCAATTGCATAGCTTAGCATATAAAAATAAGAAAATTTTTTGATGAATTTCTACATTCAATTCTTAGTATCAAATACCGATATTTTTAGCCCTTTCCCATTAAAAAATGAAAATCCATGCTTACAACTAATGAACTACCTACTCAACGTTTGATATTCTTTGAATGCTGAAAATGGGAATTCACGTTAACTTCCTCCATCGACTAAAGGTGCTAAGACTTCGAGGAAGTTGTTATATTTATATAGAGTGTACGACTAAATGGTACATTCGTTTAATGGTATTGAAGAAACATAAAAATTATGTTTAGCCCCTCGTTGTGATCAAAGTATCTGAAAATTATAGTTCTATCCTATAATTCTTCAGTCTTAAGCTCAATCATAAGTCGAAAAATTTTGACAACTGCTCAATAATTACCAATTCGAAGATTCGAAATTTAAAATGGATTTTTTATATTTTTTTTTTTATTTTTTAAAAATAATTAGTTAAAACTATAATTACCAAAGTGCTATAATTAATTAATTTTTGTTCGTGTTTAATTATTATAAAATGCCGCCTTAAAAAAATTAAATTGAATGATGTATACATAAATAACAAAAACACCATATCGTATTATATTTTATCGGTGCAAAAAGACGAAAAAAAAAAAGTTATTAAACATCTAACCAATTCCATTTAACACTGAAAAAAAAGGCAAAATAAAAATAAAATTCCAAATACAAGAGTGGTTTAATTTTTTTTTTTTTTTTTTGCTTTCTCGTACTCAATATTCTCGTTAATCATTATATCTACTTTTATACGCAGGATGGTACCTTTATTATTATTATTATTTGATAAAAAAATAATAATAATGTGCAAAAACAATTCAATATTAAATTTAAAAAAAATAAAAATAAAAAAAAAGCAAACAAAATAATTTTTTTCTAAAAAAAAGAAAATAAAAATTTTCCAAAATAATAAAAAAAAAAACTAAAACCAAATTATGCATTGATGTATATTTTGTTTTTATTTTGACAGGGTGTTTTAAATTTCAAATGAATATTTAATGCAGGTCCTGTCAAATTAAAATTCTATGAAAAATTTGATTAAAAATATAAACATTATCCTGTAAGAACTGATTTAATTATTTGTTAACAGGAATGAATTATTCTCAATATTCTGTCTTGCAATTATAGCAAAAACTGTTTGCATTTTATGCTTACACAATACTACGAATATTCTGAGTTATATATGAATCTCCAAATCCTATTGACCATTATAACGAAAGATCATTTGCTTCGGCCTTACATTAAAATATACCATTTCTCTTTTTTAACTAAACACTTGAATTTCTTCCATAGAGCAGACTTGTCTAGATTGGTTTTGTGGTTATCTAACAATATTTATATTCAATAACACCAATAAAAAAAACACTATGGAATCATATGACCCTATATATTTTGGTCCGAAAAAAAGAAAAAAGAAACTATATGTGTGTAATGAAATTTAATTTTTTTCGATGATGCACACATAAAATAAAAATGCATTTTACGATTAACGTCCTTTTTTTTCATATAATTTATATGATTTTTTTTTTTTTATGCTATGCATATTTTATATGATTTTATTTTATTTTTATTTAAATATGCCACAGAACCGGACAACGTATAAATTTATGATCTTCAATTTGTAAAAAATAAACAAAAAATAACTAATTTTATTGTAGAGCTCTAAATCTAACTTTAATATCACATATAAATAACAATGAAATTATTAAAATTTCCTTTATATTGTGCTTCATTACAAAACTTCAAAATATCGATTAGAAATTATAATAGTTTTATGTTTCGAAATTAAGAATATGAATTCAAGAATTTACGTACTGATCCCAGAACTCAACAAAGTGTTTGTCGAATTATTTGACACCCAGTTGATTTAGAAGATTTAGATCTATTTAAAGACACTCAAAATAATTCCCAAGTCAAAGAAATAATATTTTCGTGCATCCTATTCCTATAAACTTCACTTTCGTATAATTGTTTGTTCTCTCTAAATCTAAACCCTTTCAAGATTCATTAAAATTAAAAACACATTATTCAAATTATATGCATATTTATATTGTATTGTCTTTTATGTAATTAAAAGCTAATAAATTTTATTTTATATTCCTTTTTATTTTGGTTAAAAAATTTTATAATAAAATTATAATAATTTTTAATAACTTCCTTAAGGATCATTTAAATTTTATTCTAAATAATAAAATTAAGTGTCCCACAAAATCCTTTTCAACAAAACTATTAAACTTTTCTTCAAAAAAAAAAAAAAAAAAAAAAAACATATCATGTTTATTTTATTAATTATTATTATTATTCATATTATTATTTTATCTTTTTATTTAATATTTAAAAAAAAAACAGAAACATTTCACAAAAGTATTATTATTATCATCCTAGATTAACCCTTCTTAAAGTCCTTTTCAGGAATATAAGTATGTATGATAAAAAAAAAGGACTATTACACATGTTTTTCAAGTGTTAATAATCTAATTTATGTTAAAAACTACAAAAAACACAAGAAATAGATACTCTTACGAATTGAAAAAGGTTCGAATTAATTTAGAACTTCTTAAATCGAATTAAGAGCTTATCATAAAAATAAAAATTACCAAAAATGTTTCAAACTTTTAAGATAACCAACATAGATTATGCATTTTCAATTAAAAATTCAATAAAGGCAAAAAATAAATATCCCAAATTACCAAAGATACAAGCGCACACTGTTTAAAGCAATAAGAGGTCTTAATACGAACATATCAAATTTATAGCTGGTATTTTTATAATTTAATACCTGGTGCTTGAAAAATTCGATTATTTGAAGTTTACTGCGAAATGGCTTCAATTTAATCCTTATTGTCCTTTAATTATTTGAATTTCGTCGGTGGTATTTTTTTTTACGGAAAATGAGCATTAAAAAAGTTAGATAGTAAGCCAACCATCAATTATGAATTAGCTAACTGAATATTAAAAAAATATATACTTTTTACGTTCCAAGAAATTCTATGCAAATTAATTTCTTAGCCAAAACCACATTAAATTAAACCCTAACAAAATATTTTTTAATCTTTTTCACTTAAAAACTAATTTTTCTAACTCATTCCATACATAAAAAAAAAATTTCTCACTTAAATTTTTCCCACATCAAAAGTGTCCGAAATGCTAATAAAGTCATTGGGTCAAACCACACATATAATACCTTTTTCTTTCATCCTATGCTCATATTTCGTTAATGATTGTTTGTTTGTTTGTTGTTTTTATTATTACATAATACCAGTAAGAAGAAAATTTGAAAAATTTTAAAAACCCTTTGCTTTAAAACTTTTTTTTATTTTAATTTTTTATTTTTTTTTTTTCATTTTTGATTAAATACTACATAAATAAGTTTTCCACATTAAGGATATTCATTTCCTTAAAATTATTATACCTATTAAAATAAATAATACTGGGTATATAATGTACAAAAAAAAAAAAAAATACAAGATAATGAAATTATTTGTGAAGACTTTAATATGGATAGTGGTATGAAACCAATTAAGAGTCCCATAACACATTTGTGTCCTTTTCAAAAGTCAAATTCTAACCCTTTCTACACAAATTCTTATACTCAATTTAATAAAGTCAAAGAATAGAAAAATAGACTTAATATTATATATTTAAGAGATTCTCATACCTCAGAACATATGATTTATTAGAATGGGTCGGAAAGAATATAAAATTAATTTAATTTTATTTTTCCTTTTATATAAATTTATTTTTTGTTTATATTATTTGTTAAGATTATTATTATGATCATTTTTCTTGCCGAAAATTTTAATAATAATTACATCTTCGTAATTTTCTATCTTAAATGGTGTATCTTAACTCTTGTTTTTTTGCTTCAAAAGAAAAAGGTTAAAGTTTTAAGTTTCATTGCGTACAGTAAAAAATTACTCAATATTAAGAAAACTCTACTCTATATTAAGGATTAGTGAAATTTATTAGAATTAAGATTAATAATTATTATTTTAATTTATCTTTGGTTAAATATTTAATAACTTAAAAACTTTTCTGATACAATTTAGGTTTTTTGGGAATTTATCGAAAAGTTAGTGAAAACTTCTAAAACATTGGAATTTTACAGAAATCTTGTAACTATGTACTGGCAATCCAAATTATCTTTTCTTATGAAAAACTTATAAAAAACAATGTTACTTAAAGTTTGGCTTGAAAAATTCTTAAAAGAGAATTTTAAGATAAAAGATAAATGAAAAATTATTTGTCATTTTAGATATTTTATTGTAACTATAATTGATTTGGAAATTTAATTCAAATTGTACAGACTACTGTTTCATTAGAATCTGAAAAAGTATGAAGTTCTTTGAAAATAAATTTGTTTGGGAAAAAAATCATAGCAATTTTTCGAACCAACTACTTTTTCTCTATCAAATTCTAAACTCAATCCAACCCTTTATTTATATTAGGTATATATAATTTCTTTGTATATATTAATTTTTCTAATCAAACTAATTAAATATCCCAAACACTTAATTTATTCCAAAAAAAAGGAAATATTGTTCAGTGGTATATTCAAAACCCCATAATAAGCCAAAAAACCTATTCACGTGTAAAATCTAATACATATGTCCATCAACTATAAATCACTAAGAAAAATCCTTTTAAATATCCTCAAAGTTTTAATCGTGTTTACCCAAATATCCTTATAACTCTTTTTTCTTCTTTTTTTTTTTGAAATAGCTCATTTACATAATTTTTTTTTTTTTACAATCCAAGGAATTTCTCACCCCATAAAGGACATTATAAGCACACACCACATAAATATTTCGTTACCCAATAAATAACATCAAACTAACAGCTTTTTTATCCCATAACAAAAATTTAAAGTATTTTCCAAAAAAAAAAGAAAAAAAAACTAAATTGTTTTCGATATTAATAAAAACCTCACTCCTACATTTTTATCCTTATTTTTAGTTATTTTTTTTTTTTTTGTCAAGCATTTCTTATCACTAAAGAAACCTTTATTAATCCGCCGGCCGGCGGCAAAAACATATATGAATATAATAAGAGAAAAAAAATATAAATATATGTGAATAACAGATCAACATTATACATATTATATATATTTTCCGATTCTATGAAATTTATATGACCTAAATATTATTCATTTTGCACCCACTTTTGAGAAAATCATCCTTCAATTTTCTTGAATAACACATTTTAATACTTAGAAACCATATACATATAAATTTTTCTCTCTACTATTATGGGGAGAACATACACATTATATCTAACATATCCTTGAAGTAGACAAAAAGCAGATTCACTCATTTTTCTTTTCAATGTCCTTTAACAAAAAAAAAAAAACAATATGTACAAATGATAAAAAACATACATAATATTCTATATATGTTCTAGAACTGTTATGTATACATGACTTAATATATGTTAAAATTTAACATATTACACTTTTCCAATTTTATAATAAATAACTAATTCTTATAAGTAAATGTAAAAAAAAAAAATATATATATATATAAGGTATATTATACCTTCAAATGAATTAAAACATTATAATATTCAAATTCAATATATATGCAGATACCTATATGTTGTTATTTAGTTTCTTACATGCAAATTATATTTAGGTAATATTTTTGTGGGGGTCTGACGACGGCTTCCGTTCAGGGTCACTTTTTTGTACATCATAAATATCCAATTATATTTTTTAAATATATTTAAGACGAAATTGTTAAAATAGTTTTTCAAATTATTAATGATTGGACCCATTCATAAATTTAATTTCTTAAGAATCTCAAGCGTCGGCAACACTTTCATCAACTGGGCCAGATGCAGATTTTTAAATTTTTTTGTGGGATTAATTCTTTCATTTACTTAATTTACAATTCGTAATGCTACAACAATAGCAGCCCTTCAGAAAATTTGGCGATCAATATTTAGCAGAAAACAATATTTTTAATGCAACATTTATTGGATAATGCAAAAAGTTGTAGTAATAGAATTTTTTGAAAAGCTGAATTATATAAATATGAGGTTCTGAATGGAATTTTTGATAGTTTTAATTTTTTTTGCTGTAAAAAAGTTAAAAAATTATAAAAAGGCCAAGAAGAATAAATCAGGCCGAATAACAAGGCGGCAATAAAAATCTTGGAGGGCCAAAAAACAACACCGAAAAGGCCGTATCTGGCCCGCGGGCCGTATGTTGCCGACCCTTGTCCTAATTGATAATGAATTTAGCTTGTGAAGAAAGATTAACGACAATAATGATATCTTTTAAAAAAAATTAATTATTAGACCTAAAATCACAATTTAATATAGGTATACACAACATTTTTCAATCAAGGGAAACTATAATGATTCCAACAAAAAATATAAAAATATATATACTTATGTACATACTCATATATATTTCTCACATATCTTATACATAAAGATTTCTTGTGGGTGTCAAAAGAAAAAAAAAATATTATACATGATTTTCTTATGAAATTAGATATTAAGGATATTTATTGTGGGGTGCTTCAAATACAACAAGGAAAATTAAAATAAATAAAAATAGCCAAAAAAAAAAAATATAATTTTTTTTATAAATTTGAATTTTTTTTTGCTTGTCTATTACCCCCTTTTTTAATTTCAACAAGTTTTTTTTTTGTGGTGTTATAACATTTTTTATAAGAGAAAAATTAGATATAAATATCTGTATCTAAAATGCATATCCTTTTCTTTGGTTCACACTTTTCTTGGAAAAAATGAATATTTGGAAATAAAATCATTTATGTAAAATGGGTGTTTAAGAAATCAACTTTAGCCATGAATACAAAAAAAAAACATAATGAACCGAAGCATGTATATTAGCTGTATATTATTGTGTCAATGCTAGTGAACAACCTACAGAATTTTGAGTTCACTATAAAGCTTTAACTTCACTACACGTATTATTCGGTCCTCCTGGTGTAGTGGTATTGTGATTGATCTTGGACTGGAATTTGATTCAATACAAGTTTATGATTTTCATAATTACTTCAAAATTAAATAAAAATTAAAATAAAGGAAATAGGAAAAATAACACGGTTTCCGAATATATACTTTGTTAAAGCTTGATTTTTTTTTCAAGTCTAAATTAGGAACCAGAACTTCATGATGTAATCAAACAATTGTTATGACTTTTTCATTTTAATCAGATTGTAATAAAAATTTACCTATGTACCTACACCTAGCGAGAAATACACAAAAATATTACTTTTATACATATAATAAATAATAAAATTAGAATTGAACACTAAAGATACTTCCAAAACGCAAATAATTTTTTATTCACTTTTTTTTCATAAAATCCTCATTGCAAAACTTAATTCATTCCTTTTTCTTAAAAATAATCTATAAATATCAAAAAAAATAAAGTCTCGCCAAAAAGAAACTGTCCTTAAAATTGTTAAGTTACCATGATTATATTTATTTAAAGACTTAAGGTTATGTAAAAAGGGATGTCTGAGCTCATATAAGTATAAAATTATTTTGGAACAACAAGTAATATAATTTCTGATTATAACAAATTGGTGTGAAAGAATTTTTTTTCTACTAGAAATCAAGGAATAAAAAAAATATTATTTTTAGGGACGTTTTATTATCCGACAAAAAAAAAAAAGGTCAAAAATTTCTAAGGAAGTGTAATGAAATTAAGTAAATCGTTATTTTTACAACAGCAAATCAAGTAGATTTGTGTTTTTTAAATGAAATTAATGGGTGTTGTTTTCCGACAGGTTAATTAATTTTCCCTAAAAAATTGGGAAAATGAGAGGCTAGAAAAGAACCATTATTCTATAGATCAGAATTAAATATAATAATCGTACAATTGTAGGATGGATGATATGAGAAATTTCTCACAGATCTGTAGATTTATATACATACTTTTGAAAGATTGTCACAGCCTGAAAGAATTTGTAATTTTTTTTACATGTGTCCACTGTGTACATAAATTGAAATTAAGTATGTTATGTAATCACAACTTAAATAAGAGGTTGATCTGATTTTCTTACACCGACCTTGTCAATAGAAAATTGTATAATTTATTAAATATATACCTGGGAGACAAGGCACAATAACTTAATAATATAATCTTACAAACCACAATCAAAATAAATTTCAAAGTATAGTATTCAATTAAGAGTTTCTGCTCAAAACAAAAACAGGAACTCTTAGTTCCTAGTAAGGAAGTTAGAAGAGAAGGAAACTGAATTTTACGGCTTATAGTAAGATTATAAGACAAACGAATGTTCTTCTTTAGCTTTGCTAAGAAAATTACTATGTTCTAACAGATAATTATCTCTTAAATTAAATTAACAGCTATATAATTACAAATATTTTTTTAAAATTAAATTAAAATTTTTAGATATTCAGTTTCAAGGAGAATAGATGTGCTAAATTACAGAGAAAAGGGTTTGAATTAATTTTTGGTGAAAACTGACATATTTTTTGTGATCAATTTTCTATTAACATTCAGGGTAGTATCATATAACAATTTTCTCATATTGTGTATATGTTTGTGATTTAACCCGTACCAACAATTTAGTAATAATGACCTAGCAACATTTGTTCTATGAAACTTAAATGAAAAACAATTATCTCGTTTTTGTAATGATTTTTTTTTTCATTCTGCTTCTTCTTTTTTTTTTTGTCTTTAATTCTCATCTCTAAGGCTCATATGTATACATATCTATTTTTACATAGAAAAAAAAAATTCTTTATACAATATACTATTTTCAGTAAATATGTATTATATGATGCTTATTTTTTTTTTTTTATATATATTTTTATTAAAAAAATAAAATTCACTTGTTGAACTGGCATATAATACCTAAGGACCTTTCTTTTTCATTTCGCTTCATATACATATGTAGGTATATACTTATTCTTGTATAGAAGAAAAGACTTTAACATGAAACTTTAACCCATCTTTCCAAAAAAAAAAGTTCAAGAAAATGTTCTTGAAAGAAAAAAAAGAAGAAAAATGTCGAAAAAAAAACAACAACAGCATAAAATAGATTTTCGGGGGTGATTTTTCCACTTTCACTTTTCATATTGTATTTTTTTTTTCATGTTTTTTGAGAAAATTTCCTTTTTTTTTACTTGATACAAATACTTTTGCATTTCCATTGTGTTGTTTTTTTTTCCGTACATTTATTTCTCATTCTTGAACATATGCGGACCACATATGTTTGTCTTATAATCTTTCTATAAGCCGTAATGATATCCTTGAAAGAAATCGAAAGTTTACGTATACTTGGAAACCAATGAAAAGGCTTTTTCTTGTATGCGTAACTTTCCAGGGTATTTACATCATTTCATTATTATTTATATTATTTATTATACTTTATAAATAGGGCAAGATTAATATATTTTGACTGTAGACCTATTGGCAAATTTATATTAATTTTGTTTTGTCACTGAAATTTAATGTACTATGTTATAGTCACTAGAATTTGTTAGCATTGATATATAAATATATAGTGATGATCAATTCTCACTAATGTTGTTTCTATTAGTGTTTTTCAAAACTCATATTTCCTTTCGAAAGAGCACTTAAGCTGAGTAGTTTGTAGTTCGCTCTGAATGATTTAAATTTTGAATAAAAAATATTTTTTCTCACATTTGTCATTTTAAAACACAAAAATATTTAATTAAACATCACACGTTAAACTTTTTGTTTGAACATCTCCGAAATATGCGATTACTAAGCTTATATATATTTCATACTTTTTCATATAAATCTAAAAATATTGTCGATAATTGTTAAAGCACCGGATGTTCGGTGAAAACCAAGGTTTTTTTTCCCGTTTTTTTTTTTTTTTTTTTTTTTATACATACATAATGGAAAAATACATAAATAAGTAAAAGCACCTAATTATATTTATATAACTTTTATAATTTTCCTTTATTGAATTTATGTATATTTTATGTACCAAAAACAAAAAAAAAAACATATAACGTACATAAAGAAAAATCCCAAGAAAATGTACATTTATAATACATAATATATAATAATAAAATATATAATGTATATTAAATGTATATTATATATTGTGGATATGATATGAAAATCATCTTGACCTATCCTTTTTGAAATTTTTTGACTATTATCATATATATATATATATATATATATATATATATATATATATATATATATATATTTAATTTTTGTTTTATTTTATTTTTTGTTTGCTTAACATGTTGCATTTACCAGTAGATAAAATTTATGTATATAGAATAAGAAAAAAAAAAGAATAGGGATGTTTGTCAAACTGTTTGTCAATTACTCTGTACAAGGTCTACTAAGGAAAATTGAACTTATGCCTTACGCTGCTGAGAAAAATGGATTTAGATAATTGGGTGACTTGGGAAAAAAAAACGTCACCATTCAAAAGGATGGCGGCGGTCGGAAATATAAGATGACTACAAGAAAACAAAAATTCAATTTTCAATTAACGTCTATTTAATTTCCGGCCGTCGGAAAATTTAATTTATAAAAATCTTAAAATCATGAAAAAAATAATCTGATTACAATCAAAAAGATTAAACACAAATGTTTTATTCCATCCATCTGTTCCTTCGTCAGCCAATAAAAAGCTTATATAACTATACAAAACTAATACGTTAATTTGGGTTAATTTAATTGTCAAAATATGAGCAATCTTTTTCGCTTTTATGCTTTAAAAAAGATGAGATTGTGATAAAAATTCTAGGTACATTTTCTTTTTTTTTGTTTTCAAGTTTAAAGACAGGTAATTATTTTTCTTTTTTTAATTGCTAACTTTCCTATTTTTTAATTTTTCATTTTGGTGTTAAGGAAATTTTTTATTATATATTAGAAATTTGATTTCGCTAGTCCCTATGAATATGAATCTAAATATTAAATAAATTTGGTATATTAGGCTAGAAAAACTATAAGCATTAATTAAAAAAAAAAAAAAAAAAAAAGCAACAACACAAAACTTAATTCAAGTGAGACAAATTTAGAAATTAGCACAAATTCCAGTCCATGGTGGGAATCGAACCCACAATCGAACATGCCATAAAATAATGACAATACCACCATGCCATGACGGTCGATTTGATGCATAAACGGTCGTCTATTGATATTATCACGATCGTTTATTAAAAACTAAAATGTAATATTAGTTAATTATATATTAATTTGATAAAATTATAATTATTGATTATTTTTCATTAATATTTTTTTGCTCAATCAAAGACTAAAAATAAACTAAAAATACATCTGGCACCTCAAATTTTTGAACAAATTATAAAGTGATAGAAATAGCAATGCAAAAATAAGAAGGAAAATTCAAAAGAGCTTGATTAAACTATTCGCAGTCTTTCAAATAAATGATTCTGATTAATAGTCATATCGAAAGTATAGTGCTTTAATTTTATGGTACTTAAACTTTCCTACACTTATGAATGTCTAATATTCTACACTTATGAATGCTTATATTCATATTGCTAATACTCAGTTAATATTGATTGAAAATAGTAAATTTTTTCTTCTTTAAGTTTTATTCATCATTATTACTATTTATCTAAAGTCTTCGAAATTTGTCATAAAGATTAGGTATATTTTCTATTAAATCTACTAATTTAAATTTCTATCCATAGTTTAGATTTCTATCCAATTTAAATTTTCGGCGATATAATTTATGATAATAATATATGCTTTAAATAAAGTTTCGAAAGTAAGATTGTTTTAAAATTTTATGCAATTTTTTTTTTATTATTACAAAAGTAATCAATAACATTTTGTTACAAATAGCGATTTTGAGTATACTTAGTACTTTAAAAATTGAAAACAAATACAAATTGTCTGGTTACACAAAATTTTGTTTTTATAATATTTATTTATTTTTTTTGTTGCCATTATTATTAAAAACAGAGCGCTATGTAAATTCAATCTATATGTATAAAGCTTTTTTTTTTTCTTTATTAAAATTGATTAAAATAATGTAAAAAAAAACAAAATTATGACGAAGTCTAATAATTGTTTGTTGTTATCTTTTCCCGTTCAATAAACATTTGTTCAAATAAGTAATATGAAAAATATATAATTTTTTTCTTTTTTTTTTTTTTCTTTACATTTTTAACATTGAATTCGTTCATTGACTGATATTGTGTATGCAATTTTTTTATATTTTATTTCTTTATTTCTTTACATTAAATAATATCTTAATTTTTGCACATTAAAACAAATTTCCTATTAAAATAAACTAAAGCTTTCCGTTTTGTGCGCCCAGACGACCTTGTCTAGTTAAGTTCAAATGCCTTCCATACAAGTATATTAAATATTATATATATTTATTTATATATCTGTAAATGTATAAATTTTTTTTTATTATTATTATTATTAGTTAAATAATAAATAATAATAATAATACTAAAATGAAAAAAAAATAACAATAATAATAATGTGTATAAAAAGCCTAAGAATCTTGATTGCAAAAAAAAAAAAAACAGTACAAAAACCTCAAATGAATAAAAATTGAATAAAGCACACATAAAAAGATTAGCATAAAAATAGATTCTAAGTATAATAAGCTTAAATTTACCAATATAAGCTTACTATTAAAATTAAGTTTGTATATTTTTTGGCTAACACACATTTATGAAAGAAACATTTTCAGAGCGTGCAATATTTTTAGAAGAGAATTTTTTGTATAAATTTCATTTGATCGTAGTAAAAATATTATCATAAAAAATTACTTCATTATCGTTAAAGAATAACCTCCAATGAAATTTATTGGGGTTTAAATTAAGTTTTCATATTTAAATTAAGATTTATTTTTTATCATATGTGGAAGGGTGTCGTAATGTCAAATGATATATAAGTAAATTGGCTTTACGTCAGTGTCGAAGTGAGTAAAAGTACATAAAATATAAATAGTTCTTTTTCAAAAATTTTATTTTGATTTTCAGTCAGTTTCAGTTTAAGAATAATTAAAATCACATGAAGCGCATAGAGCCAATTGAATTTATGTCGCGTTAAAAGTTATCCGGTTGCTAATAATGTTTATTTTTTTTTTTTTTATTTTTAAAATTATAAAATTATTAAATTATAATTATAATGGTAATGGAAAAAATGTATTTAAATATATACAAATTGATCATATATAACAAATTAACTCTGGAGTTTGTGATAAACCGTCAAAACATAGCCTATTTTTTTATTATTTATTATTCTCACAATAAAAAGCTCATTCTTCTCACCTCTAATGCAATTAGACCCCATAACCTAAATTTAAGTGTTTATTAGTGAAAAAAAAAATAAAAGAGTCAAAATAATATAAAATGTTTTGTGTATTTGTTTTGATGATTCAATGAACTGATGGTTTGCCTTGTATTTGAAATATTTTCTAAGTTCAGGGCCATTTAAATGAAAGTATTATTATTATTTTATTTTATTTTTTTCTAGATAATTATTATTCTTTGTTTTTATATTTTTCAATATTAATATCTAACTATTATATCTTTAGATACACCAAAAAAAGTATTATTTCAATTGAATTTAGTTATTTCTGGATCATCGATTACGTTCTCAGAATCTTATCTTATTGATATTACATTAAATTTCCAATACCATATGTTGCCAAAATTGCACCTAAAATATGTAAAAAAAAAATACTTTATTGAATTTTTATTACGACACTGTCTCTATATTTTGGTGGTTATAAATAAACAAAACTTAACTTCGATTTTTATTTGTTCAGAAATTATTAGTGATAATAACTAGCAAATAAAGTTTTTTTTTTATTTTACCTTAATCATCCTCAAAATATGCAATATTTTATTTTGCTCGAGATCGCAGTGATTATTCTTTTAAATAATTTTTGAAACTTATCATACTACTGACTTTCATTCTGAAGGCGTTATGCTAGACCAAAGATCATATATACATATAAACCATCTAAGATATTTTCAAAATAAAAATTTACAAGCAAAATGCATGCTACAAAAACCGTATAGCACTATCAGTACTTAATTTTTTTTCCTTTGTTACTATTATTTTTGTGTGGACAAAAGTACTGACTACTGATATTGCTAGAAGGTTTCATAGTTTTCAGAAATTTCCTATTTTTACGGTGTTGTAATATCTACAAAGTAATAAGTTCTTTGTTCAGACTCATTAGATTTTGAAGTATTTTTATTATAAATTAATTAATTTATTTTACAAATTCTGAAGCAAATATAGGGAACAAAAGGTTTAAAATGCGATAAGAAAAACGAGTTCGTTCATTGAGACCAAACATTTCTTTCTTTCTTTCTTTTTTTAAACATTAAACATTAAAAAGATCATAATTAGAGTTAACCAAGCAGTCAACTATATCGAAATTATTTAATGCATAAAAATGCTACATAAAAAGAAAAAAAAAATTCAAATTTATTGCAAATTTAACAATTGCAGGAATCATTTTTGCTTAATGAATATTTGAAACGAAAGAATAACAAAAATGTTGGTAGTGTACTATATACTATATAGGGACAAATTTTAAAAGGAAATCAAATCATAGTTGTTTAACCATGTGAATTTGTGAATATTAAGCAAAAACTAGGAGTAAAAATTTAATTTTAACATTTTTTTGATTTTTCTATTATGGCAATTTTTTTTTTCTAGTTCCCACGAATTAAGAAAGCATTTGTTTGATCCTAATTTTTATGTTGCAATTTTTAATAGAATTAAAATATTTTTTAATTTCAGTGAATAACAAAATTTTTCGACAAATCGTTTTACAAATCCAACCTAATATAGAGTTCAGGGCGGAAAAAAAAGTAAAAATAGAAATGCAACTTACACCAAGAAATTTGAATGCATACAGATTTTACTACACAATACTATCAATTTAAGCATAAAAATTTCAAATATTTTTGATTTAAAATTTATCAATTTTTCGTATAATTTTAATTACGTAATTTACCTTGTTTAGACATAAAGCATATAAAATTGCAAAACTTTTATGCCCATAAAATTTATAGTAGAGAAAAAGGCTTCACTCAAATTTTTTATATAGAGTTAAAATAAAATAATAATAATAATAATAATTTTCCTGTGAGAAAAATAAAAAAAACATTTTGTGTACAAAACTTTTTTTTTTATGGATTTAAGTTTCAATGTGGATAATTTGGTACAAAGGGAAAAAGATGCAAAAAAAAGTTTTTACTTTTTTTTCAATTGAAAAAAATAATAAAAAAAAAAAAATAAATAAATAAAAAATCTTCAAACACGTTTCAAGTACTATTTAATCGACATGGTATTTAACATAGATTTTTTTTCTTTTTTTTTTAAGAATTTTTATGCATTTATTTTTTTCCTTCTGCACATTACGGTCTACAAAATTATTCTGTTTCAAAGAGGTTATTTCATTTCTGTTGGATGCACTTGAGTGAATCACAATTGCCAAAAAATATAATGTATAACTACATAATCCACTAAATTGGAACAAAAGCTTAACCAAAACAAAACCAAAATAACGAAAAATAAAAAAATAAAATTTAAAATTCGAACTAAATATTAATTCGTTACATAGGACTTCTAATTTTAAATTTAGATTATGAATTATTTGAATCAACTTACTTGCGCATATTTAGTTATTGAGACAAAATTTTGCCGAAGAATAAATTCTAATACCTATATACTTGAGATATAAGATCTTGTTGACTTAATGTTCAATTTATGTCTATTTTTTAATTAAAGAAACATAATGTATAAGTGTAGTACTTTAAGAACAATTTTTTTTATTGACATTCATTTTATTGCTAGTCATAACCTAAATTCTGTTGCTAATTATCTACTAAAGAAAAAAATATTACATGTTTTTTGCATTAACTTTTCTACCTAATAAAAAAAATGTTGATCACATTTTTTCATTGAACATTATGATCGACATTTAATAATAATCAGATCATCACATTTTCCATGATTTTGTTTCACTTAAATGATATAAAATCTACATTTATAAAAGAATAAAATAGTAGTATTATTTGTGTATGTAATGTTCTTTGTAAAATAATGACATTGAAATAGAAAATTAACCAAAAAATTAAAAAAGAAATTCAGATTTAGCATTGCAAATAATGCAAAGTTGCTTTTTTTAGGAAAAACCCAAAAATTATCCAATTGAAAAAATCACAAAATCATTTGATTTTTTTTTTCGTTTTCTTTTTTTTTAATATGATTTTTTACATAAAATTATGTACTTTACATTTATAAAAATATTATACTAAAAATTTAGCACAAACCATATAATGTTTAAATATATTTTAGTTGATTGGTGAACATCTAACAGAAACAAGTTGAAAGTTATCTAGTCTCGGAATTTATCTTTTCAAATTTTTAGCTAATCTGTGATTATGAATGTTACAAGAATCATAAACTATTAAAATGTAAATATCCTTCAATATGTTCTCTCTGTGTTATGTCTGTTTATCTATATAACATTAGTTGGGTATATATTTGTGATATTGTCAACTCAGACATAAACATGTACGTATGCTTCGCAAAAATAAAAAGTTTGTAAAGTTTTTTAAATTCAATAATTTGGCATTATTTCAAATCCGAAAAATTTCGACATTTTCTTTTATAAATAAAATTACGGTTAAAAATGATTTGTTTCTTTTATTCAATTTTGGAATTTAAACATGGGATATATATAATCCATTATCAACCTCTCTTTAATAGTCCATAATCAGATGAAACTTCAAAATTTAAAAGATTCTGTAATTAAATATAATTTTCTTCGATCGGGAGACTTTATGTCTTTTTTTTTTTGATAGTATAGTATGATGTTAACTTACACAGAAAAAAATTTGCTCGTACTAATAACTAAATAATTCGTTAAAATCAACGAAAAATTCGTTATTTTGGCTACAACGAACATTTCGTTGAAAAAAGCTCGTAGTTCGTTAAAAAAGTTCGTTCCAAAAACCTTTCAAATTCTTCAGCAAAAACACCGCAAATACGAAAGAAAAAATTTACTAGACTAAATTTTTTTTTTTATTTATTTAATTTTTTATTCATTTCTTTTTTATTTTTTTATTTTCTTTTTATTTTTTTTTTTATTTTTTTTATTTTTTTATTTTTTTTTTTTTTATTTTATTTCTTTTTTTTATTTATTAATTTTTTTTATTTATGTTTCTATTTTTTTTATTTATTTTTTAAATTTTTTTATTTAATTTTTTTTTAATAATTTTTTTTATGCCCGCTTGTGGCTTCGAACCACTGTCCTAAACATTGCAATCCATCAACTCTGCCACTGAGCTATGAACTAAATTTACGGCAATGTGTAAAATGGAAAATATAAGTTCTGTATGGATTGAAATTTTTGTTTCCCGTATTTAACGATAACGAACTTTTTTAACGAGTACGAAAAATGAAAAAAATGTTCGTAATAAGAAAATAAACGAAATTTACGTTACAAAAACGTAATTATTCATTATTTTTCGTTATCTTAACGAGAATGTCATTAACGAACTTTTTTGACGTAATGAGTACGAGCAAATTTTTTTCTGTGTAACACTGTTAAGCCTTATTTTCGTAAATACTATTTTATTGTTATCATTCCTTATATTCTGATGTTTTTTTTTATCATCAGGATGAATTCAAATTTAATTTAAAAGTTAAAAAATAATAAATAGCAAATATTTTCAAAAAAATAGAATAATTTGCTATAAATTTTATTACACTTAATAATAACAGTACTTTAAATTAATTTGTTTGTATACTGCAAAAATTATTTACAACATGAATTTCAAACTTAATTCAATTATTTACAAATATTCTTGTTAAAAGATTAAAAACAAAAATCCAATAAAAAAATTAACTTCCGCATTTAAAAAATGCAATCAAATAATATATTTTGTTTTTTGGGGCAAAAATTTCTTTATTTTTTTTTTTTGAAATGTTAACCAAAATATTTTCCTCAGCTTTTGTTTATTTTTAATTTTTTTTTTTTTTTTATTATTATTTTCAAGCATTTTAGGTGAATTGAAAATGAAAAAGAAAAATTACCAAAAAAAAAAAAACAAAAAAAATTGTGTACATATATTTAAAATTTTTTTATGTACCTATATATATGTACGTATAAATATATACAAATCCCCCACATGTTATTTTCGAAATAATCATTGCAATGTGTTAAAATGCAAATAAAAAACGTTATACCTTGTGTGAACTGTTAAAAGTCATTTTGGTCCTTTTTCATGTGTGTAGCAGCTACAGATAACAGAAAAAAAACTTATTTTCAAGAATCTTTTTTATTTTTTCTGTACTAAATATATTGAAATATCCCTTTCCAGATTCAAAATATATATAAAATATACTCTATACACATAAACATATAATGCATATGAAAATGCAATTTCAAACCCATTTATATGTCCAAATTCCATGTTATAACCAAAATAAAGTGGTGCCGAAAATACTTTACACAAAAAAGAATTTTTAGTTTTTTTATTTTTTTTTTCCGTTAAATTTTTATTTGATTTTTTCATTCTACAAATATTGCAATCGCGATGATCCATAGAAATTTTTTCTAGGTATTCTTTTTCTTTTATTTTACACAATGTATATGTAGCTTTTCGGTTTCTATTAGACCAAAAAGAAAATTTGAGATTTGAGCGAAGTAAACTTTTCACATTAGTCACGAGACTTTGTATGAAGTTATGCGTTTATATAGAAATAAGCTGCTTCACAAATTTGCTTTCCAAGCTCTTTAGTGGCGCATCAAAGAAATTTAGAAGTAATGTTATTTCAAAGCTATACTTCAATTAAAATAATTTTCTCACTTTGAATTTTGCCGCTAAGAAAAAATTTCGAAAAATCTTCGTTTAAAACGCAAACAAATTAGGGAAAAAAAATACTAAATTATCAGCGATACTAATGAATATACAATATTTATCTTTCACTTTGTTTACATGAACAATAATGGCAACAAGAACCTCCAGCGATTGACATTTTCAATCAATTATGGAAAAATCTACATATGTGTTTTAGGAAGATACGTAAAAATTGTTAACAGAATTTATATGAACTTCCAGAATAGGATAAAGCCTAACATCAAAATTGATACTCTATAAATACGTGCATAAGAATGTATGTCCAAAGTCTACATTATTTGCAGTAAGTAGATGGAACTTGAAGGAAATGATGATAGATCGGCTAGATTAGTTATTTTTGAGAAATTTTTGCAGAATTAATTATGGAACAAAGTAAAAAAGAACTTCAGTCAGCGCATCATGTCAATGCGAAATCAGTAAATGCACTACGGCTAGCATAGTTACTAATTTGTAGCCTCTTTTTCATTAGGTATATTATATTTAAGTCTAGAAAACGTCTTTAGGTAGTTCGTTTTATTTATATTCGCTCAATATGTATATAAATGTAAAGTGGGTGACTAATGACGACTCATTCAATTTATTTTTGTTTTTTTTTATATGCTTAATATAAAAGTTTCAATTAAATATTTCGTTACAACTTGGTTATTATCATGCATTGGATACAGGATTGCAATCTTTTAATATTTTTTTTTTCCCAATTTTTGGTAAAAAGGACGATTGCTTTATTTTTGATATATGATTTTTATGTATTTTTTTTCTTATAATGGTTTTATGGTGGCTGCAATTTGTAAAATTACAAATAAAAAAAAAAAAGTTTAAATCAAGAAAGTTTTATCAAACTCGTAAATTTTCCATTTTCGTTTATGTCAGATACAAATAATGTGTACGTAGAGGAATAAAATTTCAAAGTAAAGCTTGGGAGACAAATTCCCATCAATACTCATGATAATACATATAAATAATAAGCAATTGCCTGCGATTAAAAAATATTTAATAATTGAAAATTAAAAGAAAATTTTGTAACATTTTGACTTCGAATCAATTTTTGGTTCATTTATGTATAGTAAAAAATTGCAATGCAAAAATAAAAGGAACTGAGCCTCAGATGAATTGCGTCAATAACTTTGTGTTCAAAATATACGAAATATGCAACAGAAATTAACAGTGGTGTTAGAATTAAAAAAATACCAACTAGGGTTTGCGGAAAAAGCCTTGGTACAATCTGCTATAATTATTAAAGCACGACTTATTGAATCTGCCATGTAGAAATTATACAAATAATAATTGTAGTCATAAAATGCATTTTCCAGGAAAATAGAATTGCAATTATTTTCCTTTCCATTGAAGCGACAAGACCCAAAGCAAACAAACAAGATTGATGAGGTGCTCATGCGACTTTTTTTCCTTTTTTTTTGTATACACTTTTACACAGCATTGGGAACTGGAGAAAAATAAAGTAAAAATTCATCTAGAATATTGTCTGTTGATGGTTCTTTTTATTTTTTTTTTTTTTTTAATATTTTCATTTGTAAATCAATTGGGTTAATCTGTTTAAAGCCAACAGAAAAAAAAAAGAAAACAGATATTTGAAGGGGTTTGAGAATATTAATCGCGGCTGGAAAAAAAAAGAAAAAGCTCAAATATAAAATAAGAAAACAAAAATAAACTTCAAGGTTACTTGAATTTGTTTTTTTTTGTTATTGAGAAAGGGTAGAAGAATTATTTTTTATATAAAAATTTTTTTTTTATTCTGTGTTGTGTTTGCTTGAATTTCTTCTTTTTTTTTTATTAACATTTATTGGACAATTATTTTTATATGGAAAAAAAAAGAGAGCAAAATCAACAACAGGTGGTTTTGTTTGTTCCTCAACTTTATGTAATATCATTGATAAAAAGAATTAAGGTTAATACGACAAAAGTGCAAGAAAAAATGAAAAAATAAAAAAAAAAATTCTTGAAGTTTTTATTTATTGGAATTTTTATTTATTTTTTTTTTTTTTGTAATTTGTGACAACAAAAAAGTCGAGAAAAAAAAACACATGTAATAATGTTTTAATTGTTTGGTTCGTTAAAATGGGGAAAAACCTGTAGAGCTGTTGTAATGCAATTTGTTTTTTCCGGATTATTTTCAATATGTGGCACAAAAAAAAATGATATTAGAAAAATATTTGGTTTTATAGAACTTTGGGTGTGTAAAGAAATTTAATATCATATGCTTCAAAAGTCAAATATTCTTTTAAATTTAAATTTAATTTGATTATGATGAAGAATTTTAAAAGTCTTTGAATATTATTACGACTGGCCATTGTTGACTTAATGTAAATTGATTGAACTGAAATTTAGTGTGGAATTGGCGGTATTTAAGATATTCTCATAATATCACAGATTACGTTCTATCTTCAAGAAAGACTTCGCTTCGGAAAATTTTTTTGTGGTCTTATAAACAATGAATTAAATTTTCGAAGTTTTTGAGATTTCTCTTAATTTCGTTTTAGAAAGCGACGATATCTGTTAAATTTATGTTAATCTGAGATTTTCCCAAAATCAGTTCAATTCAAACCTTTTTTTTTCCGATTTTTTGGGTTGAAAAGTTGTACACTGATAAAGTTATTAAATTTATTGCAGCGTATTTATTTTTTTTGACTATATAGTTTATCCTCAGAAATGTTAATCAATTTTATAGTGTACATACATCATACCTTTTTTAAATTTTGAAGTAAACACTTTTATTTTTTATTTTTTTGAAGTTTTTTCTTTATAAAAAGGTTATTTTTTAAAGCATAACTTAATTTTCCCATCAGAGTTAAAGAGTTTTTCTGCATACATGCATACTTCTATGTTTATATTATCCTCCTTTATTACGAAAATAAACGGCACTTTTGAATCACGATTGAATTACCTGAAAGAAATGAACAAAATAAAAATAAAAATGAGTATGAAACATTTATTTTGATGTGTTAATATCGTAATTAGCAGACATCGACGCCGATCGCTTTTTTTCGACGGCGGCCAGTCGAATTTTGCCCTTCGATTGCGGCGGCTAGTCGACTCAAAATTGCCTGTTTTGGAGAAAAAGAGCGGCTTAGAAAAAAAAATCTAAAAAATCGGTGGCTGGAAGAAAATCATCGGCGAGATCGGCGACCAAAAAAACCAAAAAAAAAAAAAAAAAAAAAAAAAAAAAAAAAAAAAAAAAGCACCAATAAAAAAATCAGCGGCTAAATTTTATTTTTTTTCCTAAAAAGCGGCCAGTCGATCAGTCGATGAATTTTCATCCAGCGGTGGTTAGAAAAAATAGTCCAGCGGCTGACCGGCGGCGACTGGAAAACACAAAAAGCGTCGATGTCTGGTAATTAGTACACAAAGATCTTTTGATCTCAATTTGGTATAAAAGGAAAATACAATTTTATTCCGCGCTCTTATCTTTGGTTGAGGTGTCAATGATTTTAATTTTATATATATTTTTTTAAGTATTATTTTAAGTTAAAAGACGTTGTATTCTTTTTTTCTGAAGATAATAGCAATGTAATATGTAATTATTATTTGTGTGGTTTTTAATATTCCCTACTCGTTAATTTCTTGTCTAAATTTTAAGATATTATCATTCAAGCAGACGTCCCTAAGTATGTAGATAAAAATGAACTTTGACTCTAATGAACACACTATTATGTTGATTAAAACCAAAGCATGAAAGAAGTAAATATTTCGAAAGGTCACATAAATATTCTAAAGCAGAATAAACTCGATATGATAGTGTGAAATTAATTTTTAATGTGTTTAATATAATTTTTATATAAGAATTTTTAAATAGTGCTTGTAATTATCTTTTTTATTTATCAATTTTCATTTTAACATTGTCAATGTTTTGCATTAATTTTTAAATGGCATTTGTAACAAAATTTTAAATATTTTCCCAATAATATGATCGATGAGAAAAATTAAGGTGTGTAAATTCACGTATAAAATTGATTGATTCAAAGAAAAATTAATTTATTTTAATATTGCCAGGGAAAGTTTTTTGATATTTTCACGAATTTTAAAATATATATGTACACGCAATGAAGAAACTAAATGCAATTTAATTAAAACGAAAATAAGTAAGATGAAAAATTATCTTAACAAAATTAAGACATCCTGAGTTTATATCGAAGTCAAAAGTATTATATATAGAAATCGGTATTTAATTGAATAAAAATGTAAACAAAAATGTTAAAGCCTGAGTATGAAATTTAACGTGCCGTGACTGATATAGGCAGATCAGTACTATTTTTGGAATCTTAATTAACAAGAACAAATGTTATGCTACGCTGACTTTATTAAACTATTCATCTAACTAGGAAGTAGTTTATTAGTTTTTCTATATTCAATGGAAGTTATCTAGATCCTAATAATGACATAAAACGATTTTTAAATAAATTAATAGTTTTTTAAGATTTTTTTTTTTATTTTAAAACAAAACTTTCATGAATTATAATAAATTATAATTATTTAAATTTGGACTTTGTGTACATGAGTTTGTAATAAATTTCATTTCAAATCCCTGACGACAACAGAAGTTTTATGATTTTCGTAATTATGTTCACATATTGAAAAAAAAAGTTTTTTGAAGATATAATCCCCGGGGAAACAGAAAAAAAAACATATGAAATTAAAAATAAAAATCATTTAGTTAAAAAAAAAAAACAAAATAGGATAAAATAACATAATTAATAATATATCAAAATATTTTTAATATTATTTCATATATATACATAATAATTATTTTTTCTATATGTTAAAAAATAAAAGTAAAATAAAAATATAATATTAAATGATAAAATAAAAAAGAAATTATAATGATTTTGTTCTCATTCCAAGCACAAAATTTATTTTAATAACGATGCAATCTAACCGTTAATGTATATTTCATATACATAGTTTTATATGAAACACCCATTACTAAAAAAGGACCAAAAAAAAATGAATATTTAAAAAAAATCAAAATAAAAAAAAAATAAAAATAATATATATATATTTGTACGCACATATTTTACATACCCTAATTAAATATTGTACATATAAAAATGGCGGCATTAAAAAAATCCTAAAAATAAAAAATAAAAATTTGAAAATTTTCACTTTAATTTTGTTACAAATTCATTATTTTTATGTAATTAGAACTATTTTCCTATATATGAATAAGTTTACAATCATAGTACTTAGACATTATAATTTCAGTAATAGTTAGATCGATGTCCCATAACAATTTGTTTTCCACTAAAGAATGAAGTCAAGACTTTATTTCGACAATGATTTTATTTATATCTTGCTTCCAATTAGTCTAGTTTGGATAGATCGATAAGTATTGTAGCTGCACAAACACAAATTTTTGACAAAAAAAAAATTTTTAAATAAAAACGACATAGTTAGTAAGAAAGTGAATATAAAAAAATTGTATTATATTTAGAATAATGAATGTCAATTAAAATACTTTCGAAATCTGAAGCTTAAGTTATTGTGAATGACAAATAATAAACTAAAACTGAAAGGTAATAATAATCATTCTTATTTCCTTTTATAGTTCATAATTTTTACATGTCTTCTGGTTGTTGTAAATACTATTTGTCAATATTACAAAAATGTCAAAAAATTGCAAAAAGTAAAAATGGTTAATCATTTTTCCACAATTCTCAATTTTGAAAAAAATTCGAAATGAGGAAATTTTGAAATATAATAATAAATTAGTCTGTTCAAGAAAATATTAAGAAATTATTAAAAATTTACCTTTAGTACAAAATTCAACTGAACTTTCATAAAAAATTAAAATAAATTTTTTTTTTTAGTAAACATGAAAAACCTACCGTTAAAATAACAAATTTAATGGTAAAAATAAAACTAAAAAATGTAAATATTATATTTAATTATAGGTATGAGTGCAATAGTCATTAAAATGTACAAATAATTTTTTTATGCCTCTCATAAAATCATCATCAAGTGGACTCTGAATACCTAATATCATTTTTTTTTAATTTTATTTTTTTTTTATATCCCAACCAAAATATTATTGAACTTCATCAACCCTTTCCCCATCAGTATAAAAAAAATATATAAAAAAAAAAAAATGCAGCTGCAAAAAAATGCGGTTATCATTTTTATTTCGCAAAAAAATATAAAATTTTTTTTTCCTTTTTTCTATTTTTATTTTTTTATTTTCAGATAAATAGGTGGTCATCCAACCTACATATTTCCCATATATAAAACAAATTCAGATTGAAATTACTTTAAAAAGCATATATGAATAAAATATCAGTTAAAAAAAAAAAAAAAAATGAAATGAATTTATTGCAACAAAATGCAGAAATTTTAACTATTAATATTCAAAAGTTTTATATTATCTGCATTTCTGTATTATATTAAAGCTTTAACAGCGTTTTAATGACCATCACGATGTGGTATGCAGTAAGTTTAAGATTAAGGGTGAATCTTTTCCTCAAAACAAATTTCTCACAATACTCAAAAGTTATCTCATTTACTCTTTTCTTTTCTTGTATATATTTTTTAATTAATGAAATATCATTTCACATCATTCTACAACTACTGTTGGCAGAAAAATAATGTCTAACGATCGCAGGATCTAAAATAATATTATTTATTATATAGATATTGCATACTTTGTGGTGATAAATATGAAATACCTGTCCTATTTGTATATAATTATAATGAACATCAATTATATTTCTTATAGGTACTGCTGCTTCTTATGCAGTCAACATTATAATACAAAATTGAGCATTTTACAATTAACGCATAGAAAACTTTGAAATACTGCGAGCGCTTGAGATTGACATCCAAAATCCACGACAATGTGGCATTCTAAAATTTTCAACTTCAATGATCAGTAAGTATCTCGCTGTGTGGACCCATCTAAAAGAAAAAAAAAAAAATAAAACTTAAATTTCGCTAAATTATTATTATAATTTATGCCAAAAAAAATTTATATAAATTTCTTTCTTTTTTTTTTTCCTTTATTCAATATTTTTAATGCGATATTGCATTAACTGCCTACATAAATCTTTTAAGTTGCCTGCTGTCACAATCGCATATTAAAAGGATGAGGACGACGCATTTAAATAAAAACTAAAAAAAAAAAAAACCAAAATAACATAAAAATAAAATAATAAAAAAAAAATTTTCTATCTTTCTATCAATTTTTTTATTTTTTTTTTTCTACTTTACTTGCCAACTTTCTCTGTTATATTTATTTTTATTTTATAATTTTTTTTTTTGTTACGCACACCTTTATTCCAAAACGAAAATAAAACTTTAATATTTTATGAATAAAAAAAAAAAAAAAATTGTATCCTCAAATAACCCAAATCTCATCATACCATCCAATTTAACTATATAGGGTGCTAAAATAAACTTTCCATAAAGACCTTTTTGCATCGACTTTAGACAGAAAACTACTAAGTACATTGTTTTCAATCAGCCAATAAAAATTCAGTTATTGCTCTACTAAAAATTTTGTCTATGGCAAATTTTTTTAGCCCACTCTATTCAACCCTTTGTCTCATGCCGAATATTCATATTAAATTAAAAAAAATGGAAAATAAAAATAAAAAATAAAAAGTTTTGAAAAATAAAAAAAATATTCGTTTTTTTTAACTAAAAAAAGGTTAAAAAAAAAAGAAAAACAACGAAAAAAAATATCTACGCACAAACACATCGCATTATAAAAATATTTTGTTATATTTTTTTTTTTTTAATTATTACGCAAGGGGCATTGCGAATATGTTCTTTATTAGAAAATTGGATTCTACTTTAAAACTAGGGGATAAATAAATTTTTAAGGCTACTTCAATATACCATGCATCAAATACACCACTAAGTCATGTATATAAAAGAATTTTCCTTGAATACCAGACACCGCTTTGAACCATTAGAAACATTCGAGGCCCTATCCTTCTTTTAAGCAATTGACATCTTTCTACCCTTTTCAATAATTTAATCGGACTGCATTAAAACTTTTGATAAAATTTAGAATTATTTCAATTTTATTTGAAAATTATGTGCTCTTGGTTGATAGCCTCTAACTTTCAAACAAAAATCCTCAAAGTAAAAATGTATACCAAAGGCCATCCAATGAAAATATATAGTCGGTTTTTCTTTTTTGATTTTTGAAAACGGTCTAAAAATACCACTAACTAAATGAACGAGTATTCACGATGACATGTGTTTGAGTTGATTTAGTAAAAAGTTTCGTATAATACTACTAACAAATTCTTTCTGATTTTCTGATCGAGAACGTTTGTAACTTAATTTCAAACTTTTTGGATCATGAAACCTGTCATCTTAGGAAGGATAACGCAAAAAACTTAACTTTTTCTCTAAATAGGTATATCTACAAAATCGCAAACATTTGTTATGTTTTCGAAAGCTTATTTTTCTTTGGCACAACTATTAAATTTCATTTCATTTCGAGGCTCTACATTATGTTGCTCTGTATCCTTTCCAACTTATTAACTAAAAAATGTAAAAAAAAATTAATCGTCAAAAAAAATAAAAGTAAAAAAAAAAAAAATTGGAAAAAAAAAATTCCAGCCTAAATCTATCCGGACATTATATTATATTGTATGAAAAATAAAAAAAAAAATCATACACAATAATAATAATAATAATATTGTTGGTTTCGATCAAAAAATATCTGACTTTTGGATGGTGTGAGTGAATGAAAAGGATAATATTGCACGTGGATAGTGTTAAGTTCATACTATATATATTGTTGGGACACAAATACGAAATGTGCAACAACAATAATTTATTTTATTTTATTTTATTTTTTTTTTTTTATTCTGAAATTATCTCTTTTTTATTATAATATATATTATTGAAATAAAATGTTTATAATATTGTGTGAAGCTGTTTTGCTGCTGCAAAACCTTAAAAATATATTTTCCAAGTGGCTATATAAATGTAATTCCTCACTATAAAAATCGATTTCTTTGAACATAGGCTCCAATGACAGAAAAAATTATTTACGCAAAAACCTATATTGAATATCACCAAAATGAAGCAAGCGAAATAATTTTTACAATCCTTATAGTTTAATTAAAAACGAATGATGTATGTTGGTTCCCATCGGAAAAATCGAAAATACGGGCTCCATCTATTAACTGAAACTTTTTACGCTTCATGACTTATTTTCTTCTCAAAAATGATTACAAAGAGAAGTTACTTTTTAAAAGGTTTATTCATTAATCTCTCTAGAGAGTCACTGAGTTACGCATATTTTTATTATTATTATTAGTTCGTTTGATTCATTACAATTTTCGTTTAAATTACAAAAGTCAACGTATTTTTTTTTTTTTTTATAAATATATGTTTAAATGAGTAGATATATAGTTTATGGAAGTTCCAGATGCAAAATTATTTTAAAAATTGGAATAAAAACAGAATATAACCATCAAAATAAAAAAATAAAAAAATCATTGAATGCACTTTTGCTGGTTCTGTCTGATGGGTTGTTAATCAATTTTTGGGGAATGGGATGAAACGCGTGTAGAAAAAAAGCAAAACAAAAATATTTTTTTTCAATATTTTATTTAATTTTTTTTTATTTTTATTTTTTATTTTTTATTTTTTTTTTTCAATGCTAACCTCACACTCCTGTCGTTTTTCTCTATTTTCCTGATTATACATTTTTAATATGAAATTAAAAATACACGCAAAAATTGTGTGCAAAAAAACAACTTATTATAATACGGAAAAATAAAAAATAAATTTTATTTATTTTATTTATTTTTTGTTTTTTTTTTTTTATTTTATTTGCATTTTTTTATGATTCAAATTTTTTTTTGTTGATTTTTTTATTTTTAACGACAAGTTAAAAGTAAATGAGAAAACTAATAAATTTTTATGTAGATATACATAGTTTAATGATATAGGTTTATGATATTTTGTAATTTTTTTTATTGAATAACTTTGAGTGTAAAAATTTGTGTACTTAAAGTAACTGAAGCTTTTAATGCGTTCGCAAATTTTAATTTTTGAACTTTTGAAAAACATTACTACATAACATTAACATATAGTTTCTTGTAAGTATATAAAACGAAAAATTTTTAAATTATTAATTTACACTAAAAAGCAGACGCATTTATAATTTATGTATATCCCTTTGTTATACATAGGTCAAATCGAACTATTCAAATCGAACTATTCACTTTAGTATGAGATTAACTTATATGTCATAACAAGGAAATACAGTTCGTAATTTTAGTTTTTAATATATCTGTTTCATATAATTATAAAAATATTCAACAAAGATTTGAAATACTGATTTTGTCTAAAAATTTATTTTTTATAATTTATTCTTCGTTAGAAAAACAATAGATTCAGCGACTTTTGGTATACATTTCATTTGTTATACTTTTTTATTATATATTTAATAATAAATGCAACATTTTGAGCATATATTGCCCGAAAATAACTTAGTTTTAACTTAGTTTTAACTGAGTTTTAACTGATTTTCTATCCTGTTTGTATTCAGTATGTTATATTTATACAATTCAAGTGAATAAATTGAAAAATTGATACAAATTCCAGTCCAAGGTGAATAATGGCAAACCACTCACCATAAGATAATGCAATACCACTACACCATGACGGCCGATAAATTTCATCATCTGAATTCACAGTTCGCATAAATCGTTAAGAATTCTAATGCTAGATAAAAATATGAATAAGTCTGATAGAATAATATCAATAGCGTTTTCTGTACTGGTAATTTTTCATATATTACAATTTTACTTTAACTGGAACTGAAGTCCTGTTTCATTGTACTCAAAGTCAAGGATGTAAATAAGTCAAAAATTATTTAATTTTTGGTACTTTTTTGATTATCAAAAATTTTGGAATTAGTTTTAAAAAACTCTGTGATAACATTGAGGAGGCGCGCGAAAAAAAAAATATTAAAAAAATTTACTAGCTTTTTTTTTTTTGAAAAAAAAAATGCATTCTTTTTTTTTTTTTTGCAATTTGGAGTGAAAATGGGATTTTAGTTTATTTTTTTTTTTGTTTTTTGGTTTGGGAAGAAATATTAAATGTTCAAAAAAAAAACATAGATATATAAATATATTATATATGTATATTATATTATATAAAAAAAAAATATAATAATAATAATAATAAAAATATATTTTATAATATTGTGTAATGTTATTTCTGTTTATTGCAAAAATACACAACACATTATCGAAAATTATTTGCCCCCCAGTTTTTAGGTTTTCTATAAGACCTATACACATTTTTTTTTATCAAAAAAAAAAATGAAACAAAATTTTTGTAAAAAAAAAAACTATATTTATATTTTCATCATAAGTAGAATATTATATAATATATATATTATTATTTTTTATATAATTTTATATTTTTATTTTATTTTATTTTTTTTTTTTCAGATAATATTTCAAAAATAAAAAATAAAAAATTTATATAGAAACTCCGCCCTGACTTTTTGTCAAAAAAAATCAAATAAAACTTGAAAAAATAAAGCAAAAAAAAAAAAACTCAAAACAAAACAAAACAAAAATGATAAACAAAAAAAATAAAATAAAAAATTATAATAATAATTTTAATAGAGAAATTCATTAATAATAAAAATGTACAAATAAATTGCAAACATTTTTTTTTTTTAATTAAACAATTTATGAAAGTAATAATATCTCAAAAATAATTTAAAATAGTCATCAAAAAATATCTTTAAATTATATTTATTTATTATATAAATATATTTTTTTTTAATCTTTTATATGCTCTTAAAAAATTCTGCTAACTATAATAATTATACTTATTATATAAACAATATTATGTTCGTCACATGATGTTTATTATTATTATTATTATTATTTCTTTTTTACACTGATAGTAAACAAACATATATTTTTAATTAAATCATATGATAGAGAAAAAATATTTATTGCAGGTTTTCTAAATTTTGATTAACAAATTTTTTTTCATTTAAAAAAAAAATAAAAAATAATTTACTAGAAAAGTTTTGTACATCCGCCAACCCAACTGAAACTCATCACTGAATAAAAACTGACGGACCAGTCACCAAGTAAAATTTTCCGTTTCATTCCACTAAACTTGCACAAATAATATATATGAGGTAAAAAATTATCGTCTGTTATGCAGCTTGATGTTCGGAAAATAAAAGAAACAATTAAAGTAAGAAATATCAAAGCACAAAAGTCAACAAAAACAAAAAAAAATTATTTTTTAAATCCATAAAATTGTTAAAAATTTGGAAGGAACGGGAACGACTTTGATATTTTCATATTAAATATAAATTTTATAAATTTATAAACAATTAAAATTATTGTAAATTAAATCTCCAAATAGTGCCCCATATGGCTAAAAAATATATAATGTCTGCCATGTATTTTTACACCTAACACATCAGTAGTGCTCCGGCCGAATATATCGACTGATTAAAGAAATAGTTTGAGCTGTTGATAAAATTTGAGCCTGGAGTTTTGGTTGCTGGCGACCCTATGGCTCACGTTCAGCAAGGACAAGGTCAATGAAAATAAAGAAGTTTGAGACATGCTAATTTAATAGTAGATTTATATGAATATTTTTTGTTCAATTTTTTTTTTGTGGTTTTGTTAATTATTTTATTATTAATTTTCTAATTTTTTTGTTTTGTTTATTTTTTTTTGTATTTTTCTGTTAACTTATCTATAATTAAAAACAGAATGTACGGGATTTTATTTATTCTTAGCGTTCCCTCTAGGAAAAATAAACAACTACGTCCCTGGTTATATTTATTATACAGATATAATTAATTTATTTATAAATTAAAAATATAAATTTTACTTACTTTTATTTTATTACCTATTCTCAGCTGATTAACATAATGTATCATATTATTATCAATAAAAGACATAAACCCAAATCTATATGATAATTATATATCAAATATCTTAGTTACATTTTTATTTTGACCATAGAAAGTGTAAGAAAATAGTGCATGCAACGTCTTAATAAAACATCTTTTAAGCACATTAAGTTCTAATTTAGAGATAAAGTTAGGACTATACATCGAAAATAATGATAATAATAAAATACATTCGGAACTCTTGGTATAAGTTTAATAACTTTAAACATTAATTATGGGGGTATTCTAGTGTTAATGCAATTTTTGAAGTGCTGTAAAAAAAAAACCAATCAATATTTTTACTATCCATTTTTTTATAGGATATTTATTAATGTTTTAAGAATACAGTAAAAAAAATAAAAAATAAAAAATTCAAAATTCAAAGAGTTCGCAGCTGATGAAGTGGGGGCTCTCAAAAAATTGGCACGTGACTATTCCCACGATTCAGCCCTTCTGGCAATTTGAAAAAAAAAAAAACAAAAACGATTATTAATCTATAGGAATGCCTCTATCGTTCGAACTAAAAGAATTGAAAACAAAATTTATTTTACAAATTGGCGACTATTTGAAAAAAAAACTGTTTTTGCACCACTTTTTTTTAGTTTTTGGAAATTTTAAAAAATAGTAAGCACTAAAATTTTTGGATGAGGATAGTTCGAACGATAGAGAAGCCTATGAAGAAGACCTCTACAAAATTTGAAGTAAATCGGTTCAGTAGGACTTGAGTTATCATGGGAATCGTTTTAAAAAAGACAGTTTTGAGAAAAACGTGTTTAAAGTTTCACGTAAAATTTCTCGCCAGTGTAATTCATGAAATGATATTTTAGTAAAACAGCCATACCTCCGAAAATAATTTGAATTTTCTAAAATCCTCTTAAAGCCATGTTCTTAAAGGGTTAAACTTTGAAAATATGAAAAAAAAAAAATGATTTTTTCAAATTTCTAGACTAGAATACCCCCTTAAAAGGTGGTAAATTCATTCAATCTTCATTCTTCGTAAGGCATAACTGAATAAATTTCTCTACAAACCTTCAAGCCTTTGGGTATAATTCTAAAACATCAACACGATCACTTAATTCAAGTGAACAAATTGAAAATATATACAAATTCCAGTCCGAGGTGCGAATCAAACGCACGACCGGGCAGTACCACTACAATATGACGGTCGTCCAAACCAATGATTGACCGAATTATACAGATGTTTCAACAAATAAAAATATTCACTTCATGCGGTTAATGGACGTAATATGACTTACGAAAGTGACTGTCGATTTCTACATAACATCAATATTCAAATTGCTACAATTTTATATTTATTGTATAAAATATTTTAATCAAATCTTGCAATGAATGTATATGTATATTTTAATAAAATTTTCTGGGTACGATAGTACAGCTCTTTGTAATTTAGGTGCATTTGAATGTTAACTTTACTTCATCAAAATCATAAATCTCTAAAACGTAAGTTAGATATTCAAAGAACTCCAAAAGTTTGAAATAAAATACTGATTTGAACTAAATCTAATTACAAATTCACATACAAGTTAAAATTTTATCAATTTCATAAAAATAGTATTTTCTCCAAAATTACTATTATTTTCCAATTTCCCAAATTTCTAGATCAGATAATAAAATGTGCATTAAGTTTCTAAACATTTCATATTATATTAATTATAATTGATCAAAAAATACAAATAAAGTATGAGGCAAGTTTTCAACTTTTAATGAAAGATAATTTACTTTTATTTATTTATTTATATATTTTTCATTTACAAGGATTTCATTACATCTTCAATCATTAATTTAAACATGATATTTATTTAGAATATGATCTTTAGATTAAAACTCTTTTCTAGAAAGTCAGAAATCTTATGATGAAGAATTGAATTTTCAAATATAATTAGTTAAAGGGTTCTTAAAAATCATAATGACAAAGTAAAAATAAACTGTAAGTTTAAATCTAAGATATTTTGTTTAAATCAAGGACCAACTATATTTTCTTGGTTTTTTCAATACCATATAGATAGTATAAACCCAATACCATTTAGTTAAATATTGTAATTTTCTCAATTACAATTCTTTGAAAAAATTTTGATCAAAATTCAAACATTCAAACAGTTTTAAATATATAAAAATTATATTAAAATTATTTAGGCACTTGGCGGGCAGAGGCTCCGAAAGCCCCAAATCATAAAATCTCATATTTTAGTCTATGAAAGTGATCGAGATTGGGCATATTTTCAAAGAATTGAAACGATTTGTCGGATCATATGTTTTATAAAGATTTTGTCGGACGCTAATTTAATGCAAACGTATAGTCCGTTTCTTGCATTTTTGACAATCTATTGGCTGAGACCAATAGATTTGAAATTAAATTAGAATGCATAACCCTGATATTTATTTTTGACTTAAATTTATCTCAACACTTCAATTATTTAAATCTAATTCAAACTTTAGCCAACAGCTTCTTGACACCTTGTGAAACACGATATAATTAAAAAAAAAAAAAATAGAAGCTAAAATTTGGAAAACAAATTGATATATTTTGCGATGAAAATATGAATATGATAATATCCGAATTTACATTATTTATGTCCCAAAACAATTTCCAGTCATAAACAATCATTGCACAACATCCCCTAAAAAATTTTTAATTACAAAAAAAACTAATATTAATCTCATTCAAAATTTTCTATTAAAAATTTCCCATTTTTTCGCATTACTTTCAATTTTTGTCAAAAACTTCTTTTTTCTTCAATCAAAGTTCTGCACAAATTCCAAAAAATGATTTTCCACAAAAATAAAAGCAAAGAAAATTTTTAAACTTTTTCTTTCTAGCAATTTTTTTTTTCTAAGCACATCAAAATACTGAAAACATAGAAGATACACAATTTCTTTTTATTCTGTTTTTTATTTTATTTAATTTTTTTGATTATAAATACACCACGTATATTTATAATTTTTTTTAGTAAAACTTTTTTTTTAAATTTCACGTAATTGGGGAACGGGTAACGTAGTAAAAAAAAAAAATTAAAATCTTTTCAAAAAAAAAAGATACATATAGTTATGTTCTCTGTACTGAACGTAAGTAAAGAAAATATTTCTTTTTCCTTGAATAAAAATGAAAAAAAAAAAAAATCACTGAAAGAAGGATAAAGGAAGAACTTTTTTTTGGTTTTATTAAAAAAAAGAAAAAAAAGTGGTTTTAGATTTAAATTTTATATTAAAATATATGACAGCCTAATTGAATTATTCAGATCTATATGTATACATAAATACAGATATACTTACATGCATATAAAAATAATAATAATAATAATAATAATAATAATTTTTTTTTTGTTAATTTTATTAGCTCTCTTGTAAACTTTTTCCATGTACGCATAATTTTTTGCCCAAAAGGAAAATTAATTTAGGATTTTTACTTTGAACAACAAAATAAAAAAAAATTAAATGAAAAAAAGGAAAGCATGTATGTATAAAGTGCGGGTTATATTTTCAGATTATAATTTTTCGAGCGTGATTTTATTATTATTATTATCTTGTTTTTTTTTATCAAATCTAAACATGGTTTTTGTATAAAAACTAATATGCAATCTAATCATTAGCTTATTATTGAAAAATTACTTACTACTTTATCTTTATGAATGATGTTAACTTATTTGTGGTAGAATTCTGTATTTCGAACTGTTTCTTCTGTTATCTTAGTTCCAAAACCCTCAAGAAGCAAAGCAAATCTTTATGTTTTAGTTCCAGTTCTTATCGCTTACCTAAATGAAAGTCGCAGCTTCGATATAAACTTAATCTTAGTCAGTATGCAAAGATATATCACTATTTTTTACTATTTTTTAATCAAACAAGCTTTTAAAAATATTTTTTAATAACATTAACATTAATATTGCTATTAAAAATGTATTCTACTTTATTAATCTATGTCCTAGTCGTCGCAAAAATTGTAATATCTGTATTTTTGACATTGCTAAGATATTACAGCTAATATGTATAAGAAGAACAACATTTTGCTGCTAATTTTTATATCCGCGTTATTTTAGATTTCCTGAACTCCAAAGTTAAGTAAATCTGGAAATATCTTTAACATTTTCTGGCCGTATAAACTATTTTATCACTTCGAACTAAAAAACGTGGTTAAAATAATTGGAAAATTTCACCATGAAAATTACATAAGATAAGAGTATCTTTTTTCATCTATGATTAATTAAAAAAAAATCACTTATGAGCTTTCAATATTTAAAAATTAAATATTTTTTAGATAATTATATAATTGAAAAATTTATTCTCCTAATTATGATTCGGAGCAAATTTTATTTTAACCATTTATAATAACAAAATAATTAATTAAAGTAGTGTTCTTGGCTTTTCTTCTGATAAAATTCAATTAGCGTCGCTATAAAATTCGTAATTTTTTGACTATATTTAAATGTCATTTCTGGTGGCCTCAACAGAATAGTTTTACATTCTAAAAAAAAATGGATTTTTTCGTAAACATTTTAACTAAAAAACAAATTTATGATGAGATGATTTATTTTTTTCTTTTTTGTTTTCTTAACATAAGTCTTTAATTTTTATTTTTTTGGTGCGGTGAATTAAAAACAAATAATTTACGTACACACACATTTTATTCAAAAAATTTTTAGAAGAAGAAAAAAAATTCAACAAAAATTTTATAATTTTTTTTTTTTTAAAAGATCTTTATTAAATGAAAAATTTTACCAAAAAATAAATAAGAAATTATTTTATATTCAAAAAGAGATTTTTTAATACTTGATTTTCTTAGTTGAAAAAAAAAAAAATAAAAAAATTTTTAATGTTATGTGTATATTTTGTATAAGAAAAATATTTAATTTAATTAAAATCTTTTTTTTTTTATGTGATAAGAATTTATAAAAAAAAAACGAAAAAAAATTATGCGTATAACGAACGACATGAAAAAAAATTTTTAAGATTTTCTAGAAAATTTCTCTAAAAAATTTATTTATTTAATTTTTTTTTATTTAATAAAATTTTGCTATTAATATCTTTATCATTTAATAAAAGTATGAGATGTTATCAAAATTTATACAAATAATATGTCAATATTTTAATTCTTCATGTCAAATTTGGAATTTATTCTTTACTTAATACAAAAATTAGACCATATATATATAAAATTATGTTAAAATTTTTACAATTGTATAGAAAAATAATAATAATATAAATAAATAATATAAATAAAAACCATTGTTAAATATTTACAATTGTATAAGTATTATTTAGTTATTGAACTACATCTTGTATTTTTACAAGATGTGTAGTTCAATAACTAAAATCGATTACTTGTTATAATATTTTCAATTTCATCAAAATTATATTGGAAAATTGTGGGAACAATATTATTAAAAATTTATTACTATGATATAAATTTAAGAAAAATAAATTTGAAACAATCAATTCGAAAGGCTGCGCAATTACTTAGACCACTTTTAGATGAGAAACTGCATGCAGGATACTATGCGACGCTTTTCAGACGAGTTTACTATACTGTATGTGAGATTATCTATTCTCTACGCGGTATACTATACATATCATACTATATATTTATACTGTTTGCGATTTATGATGTATTCCAGAACAATAATTCAGTATCTCAGATGCACAATTAAGTATATTCCGAATGCTAAATTCAGTACACTGGATACTAAAATCAGTATTCCGGCGACGGAAATAACAAGATTTAAAAATTCTCTATGACAT